>QEPC01013002.1:9216697-9234737 GCA_003113815.1 Sphenodon punctatus | reverse complement strand
GGTCCAGCTGTTGTCCCAGGGGCATCCTGTCCCAGCTGCTGCGGGTGTTGTCCCTGCACCTCCTCCATGGTCAGCACGACCCCCGGCTCCCCCTCCTCCGGCTGTGCTCCCTCCACCTCTGCCCCTGCCTCCTCCTCCTCCCCCCTCGCTTTCTCTCCCATCGCTCTCCTCTGCCTCCCTCCTCACTCCATCCCGCCACGCTTGCCTGCTGTGGTTTTCCCTTTAAATCTCCCTCCAGTGGTTGTGTTGTTGCTGGTTGCCTGGCAGCGACGCTGCGTGCATTGTCCACGGCTGGGGCTCATTTCCTTTTGTTCCAAAGGGTGATTGGCATCCAGACGTTACTTTTTGTTGGTTCCCAGTCGGGATCTCTTTGACCACACTTCCCGGGATATTCCCCCGGCTAGCCCGGGAAGCGTGGTTGAAATTGACCCAATGTGGGTATTGAGCGTGGTGAACATCTGGCGGGTGCCGAACAGACGTTCTGGGCTCTTTGGCCCTGCCGCAGAATTGAGCGTGGTTCAGT
Organism: Sphenodon punctatus; assembly: GCA_003113815.1. NCBI lineage: Eukaryota > Metazoa > Chordata > Lepidosauria > Sphenodontia > Sphenodontidae > Sphenodon > Sphenodon punctatus. Next base: position 9,234,214 of record QEPC01013002.1, on the reverse strand, counting down.
GTGGTTGAACGTGATCTCGTAATGTCTGAAAATACCCTATATCTCCCCTTAACCTTCACTTTGCTAGGATAAACATACCCAGTTCCTTCAACCTTTCCTCATAAGACTTGATTTCCAGATCCTTTCTCATCTTGCCTATTTGCGAGATCACCTCACTCCCCGGGTTCTAGACCGGCCCCTGCAGTCATCCAGGGGCGCCATGTTGGAGGTCCCTCTGCCCTACGCAGAATAGGGCAGTCTTGGTGGCCGCGCCTTTGGAATTCCCTCCCCGTGGGGGCCTGTCTGGCCCCAAACCTCCCGGCCTTTCATAGAAATTATAAGACCTGGCTGTTCCGTCAGGCGTTTGGCGAGGGAGAGGAGGAAGGGTTGGAAGGGGGTGGGGGGATTGGTGAGAGTGTAGGTGGGTTTTCCCCCTTGTTTTCTATTATTGTTATTATTATATGGGGATGATGGTTTAATCTGTTTTATAATATTTTATGTTTTATTGATGTTGTTAGCCGCTCCGGGCTGTCTGTGGCAGGAGGGCCGGGGTAAAAAATTCATTAAATAAATAAATAAATAAAATCTTTTGAACCTGCTCCAATTTGTCTATGTCCTTAAAATAAGACGCTCAAAACTAGACACAATACTCCCGATAATCTGTGACCAGTGCTGAATAGAGTGGAATTATTGCCTCCGCTGTCTTGGCAGCAATTTTTTTGATAATGCAGCCTAAAATTGCATTAGCCTTTTCTGCAGCTGCATCACATTGCTGATTCATGTTAAATATGTGATCAACCATAATCCTTCTCATCTGTGCTGCTGCCATTCAGTTCTGTATATATATGCCACAGACATCATAAGCTATTTAGCAGTAATTAAAAGTACTATTTATATTAGATAAGAGTAGCATGATCCTGTACACCACCAATGTATACCACCCACCCTAATGGCAAGCACCTGTTGTTGTTGTTTTAAAATGCTACGTTTTGTTCAACTGGACTCTAGCATCTCACACACTTATGTAGCATCATGTCCCAGAGTGACTTATCCTGTTAGCTCTCTGTCACGGGTTTGGGAGTCCACACCCCCACTTTACCGGGTTTGAGTGACTCAGTTTCCCTTTGCACACAGTTCTCTTGAATCAGTTCTCTCTCTGGCTAATTCAAGTGTGCCACAATGAAACTCCTTTGTCACCCAAGGGCCTGATCCTTCCCGTTTACAGACTCTTTACTCTCTGGGTTCGCAAGAGCTCGAGGGCTCTTGTAGCTCACTTGTGTTCCAATATTAGACAGTTTCCACTTCTTTATAAAGTAAGAAGTATATTTATTGATTACATAAACAAGACAGTTAAACAGAGTGGTAATTAGAAATCAAAGGTAAATATAACGCATTCCTAACTTATACTGGCTGAGTTCCTAAGTTATTCATCTTACCCCTAGCAAGGTCCATAAGTTCTTCACAGTCCTTGATGTAAGCAACTGGGTCTTGAGTTCTTAGTTGGCAAAGAGCAATTAATCTCTCTCACTTCATGCTGTTCCCAGCCTGTTGGTTTCAGACTGTCATTCGTATGTAGATGCTCAAGCTGGCTTTTGCAAGAAGTCTCTGTCCCCTCTGGCTTCTAGAATTCCCTTTGTTCTCTTATCAGGTTTCCCTGTCTTACTGCACGTACTCAATGGCTACCTGCATTAGCATTTTTAATGTCTCTGGCCTTTTGTCTGGCCCCAATACACATGTGGTATGTCTTTGTATTTTCTGTAGGCTGGTGACGTGTAAGAGTCCTAATTCGAGTTCTACAGTTCTCAGAGTTAACATTACAAACATGTGGAACCTTTGACATTACATAGTGTACATGTATAGTAACATTACATACATGTGAAACCCTTGGCACCACACATTTACCAAACATGTAGTCCCGTGTTACACGTGTGTGACCCCATGTTTCTCCGTGACAGCCCCCCCGTAAGATAGCATCGTGAAGAGACACGTCAGCGTCTCGTAACATGCTGAGGCTGGCGTCTGGCGTGTCCTTTGGGTGTGTGTAGGGGTCTGCCCCCTCCGTACCTTTCCATGTGGTAGCATGAAACTTATACCCTTGGTTTTTCAAACCATCTGTCAGCTGTGTCGGGCTATCGTGTTCCCGTGTTTTCCACCATGTTGTAGTGGAGTAATCGTGTGAATGGTACCTCAGTAAGTGTTTGCCTAAGACTGACACAAATGGGTTGGAACGCCATGTTAACAACCTTTGTTCCCCAGTCACAAAGCCTGGCCATCTTTGCAGACTATCTGGCAGCCTGTTTCCCACTGGCTGCATGTCTGTGCCCATCAGAAGTATTATTAGGATACAACAGAGGAAGTGTGGAGTAATTTTTACACTACTGAGCACCAGTCCTTTGTTGTCTGTGTGACTCTGCATTTCCAAACACTTTTCACCAGGATTAATGTTGTCATTCCCAGTGTTGCCATATGGCATTCTTATTTCCCCTTTGGCTGTGATGCTGTGCCTTGATGGCTTTGCATTCCAGTTAAGAGCCCAGTCAGAGATTGTTTCTGTGGAGGGGCTATTGTGAGCAGTTTTTCCTGTGCCCTTCCCCCAACCTCTGTCTGTCCCCCCAGGATCCCCTGGGTCTGTATAACCATGTCTTTCTCCTTTTGGGGAGTCTGACTTTGTGACCGGGGTGTGAGAACCTGCAAGTATCCCTTCAGACCTTCCCACACCAACCTCCAGAGGACTTAGGTTGTTGAGTGCAGCGCTTTGAGTCTGGACCCTGTAAACCGTTTCCTCAGTTCCAGTTTCTGCTTCAGCGGTTTTTCCCTGTTCCTGCTTAGGTAAGACAGAGGTGCACAGTTCACTCTTAGACTGTTGCCCCTGGCTCTGTAGGATTACAGGGTGTTGCATTTCTATCCCTGGGGAAGAGATATCCCTCGTTCCCCCCTCCATCCCGGGAAAAGTTTCCTGTACCTTCCCGCCTCCTCCTGAGGTAGAATCCTCCACCTCCCGGCTTGCCTGTCGTTGCTTGGATTCAGGTAGCCGCTTCCCACCTTCTCTTAGGGTAGGACAGCAAACCTCGGGGTCCTTGTGCAACCCCCTAGGTTGAGTAGGAGTATTTTCAGCCTCTGACTCTCCCCCTGCGGTGGTTACTCTGTTTGATTCTGCAGGATTGGGTCCCTCCTGTGTAAGGTGGGTTGCCAGGTCCTGGGCTTCAGAATCAGTTTGACCCATTTGCTTCACTTCCTGCAGTTCCCCATGTGAGACAGAGATTTGCAGTTCACTCCCCGAGTCTTGTCCTCCCCTGCCTTCTGGCTGGTTTGGGGACTCCTGTTTGGGGTTTTGCTGCCCCTGAGTGGAGTTTTCCAGGTGGGGTACAGGACCTGTAAAGCCTTCCTGTAACCCTTCCCCTCCACTAGGGTTGTTCTGTGTCTCCCCATGGTTTAGGGGTAGAGGTGCAACAGAGTCTTGTTGTCCCTCCCCCTCCCTTACCGGGTTGCTCTTCTGCATCCATGTGTTTATATCATTCCCCACTAGCATTTCATTTTGTGCCTTTCTCGGGAGTACAGCCACCTGGATTGGTCCTTTTGCACCTTGCCACTCCAATTCTACAGTGGCAGTGGGCAAAATATCTGTGATCCCCGTTGCCAGTGAGACCACAATCTTTCTATGAGTGTTTATTTTATGTTTTGGGATCAAATCTTCTCGCACCATAACAATTTGTGCCCCATTGTCAATTCTCCCCACACAGTTTATTCCGTTAACTTTAGCAGGTTTGCGTAGTAACTGATCTGCTGTGGGTGTGTTAGGAGCCGTATAGCACTCATTAACAGCTCTGGGGACTGGTTTAAGTACAGACACGAAATTTGCACTAACAGTCCCAATAATCTCAGCCTCTCTGTTAGGGCTATGAAACACTCTTTTTGGGGGGCATTCTCTTACCATATGCCCTGTTTGTTTACAATTATAACATTAACTAAAATCATTAGTAGGGAATTGGGAGGTGTGTGCTCTTTGGAGTCTGGGTGAACCCTGTCTCCCCACACCCCCATTCTCGTTTGGTTTGTTCTGGGTTAAGTTACTTTGTTCAGAATGTGGATTGTACTCAATTTGCTTATGGTGAAACCCTTGTTTGGGTTTTTCCCCATTATGTGGTTTCTTTTCCCCATTATTTGGCTTTCTTTCACCATAAGCTAAGATAGCATTTTTTGTGAATGCATCAGCATTTGCCCCTGCCTCTTTGAGATTTGTGATCTCCTTATTCAGCAGGTGTGCTTTTAAATTTGGGCTACACACAGTATAGAACTGTTCAAGCAGTACAGAGTTAATAATTTGTTCCTTAGTGGCATTCCCACCTGGATCTAGCCATTTTACACAATAATGTTTCAATCTCATTTGTAAATAGCCAGTTTTAAACAGCCCACAATGGACAGTAAGCAAAAAGACTGTAACTGCTTTACAAGAACTTCACCTTCTTTGTGTAGTTCATCACATCCCACTCATGACGTGTGCATAGCAAGGAAGTCTTACATTAATAATGGTCTACAATGGCAATAACTGCACAGTGGCCGGAATCCCAAACTCCCTCCACACGGGTTCCACGCAGCACAGTGTACTCGCAATGGACATGCACGCAGTTTGCACACGTGCGCAAGTTGCATGCAGCACACGCAGGGCTTGGGATCACCCCCAGTGTGCTCATTTGTGGGACTCAGATCGTCTGACTTTCTTTTAGTGCACAGTGCCGCTGGATTTTATGCTTTTGTTTCCAATGTCACAAACACATGGATGGACACACACACACACGAAATACTGGTTCAACTCAGTAATGCTAGCATGCTGCAGTGCTAATAAAAATCAAATCACTACAAAAGCTATTTAGAATAAATAGCTGAGGGAACCTCAGGACTGGAGGCCAAATCTGGTCCAAAGCTGCTTTTTATTTGATTCCTTTTTAGTTTCTGGATCTGGCCCATAGATGCCCCCTCAAACCTGTAAATTAATTTTGCTCCCCACCCTAACCATCACTTTCTCTCACCTCTATTTCCATCTATGCCCCCTGCCCTTGTCTTTTTTCCTTTTGGTGCTTATAGACCAGGGAAGCCATGGCAAACATTGCACATTCCATAAGTTAAAAAAACAGTTTGCTAGGAGGCTGTAGTACAGTTAGCTTGGTGGGTGGGTACTTAAACTTTGGCCGTTTTTAGACAAGATGCAAATGCAGAAGTCCACCCATCTCCCCGCGCATCCAAATGCCCATCTGAAGGCGGTATGGGTGTGGGTGTGCTCCTGTGACCCACGCACCCGCCCACTGATGCCCACGTACAGAGCATCAGGGGGAAATCCCGAATACTCCGTGCGGGGGCAGGACAAACCATGCATGGGTAGTAGGCCTGAAACGACACGCGGCAGTGTCCAACAATTCTGTTGGAAGCCTCCCATCCACTGCCATTTTCCCCACACGGCATGGACACGGCATCCCCATGCTTGTTCCGATGCTTGCTACTGCTTTCCATTATTGCTTGTTGCTATTTCTCGGCAGCATAGAAATGGTCAGAAACTGTCACAAGTCCCATAAAGTGTCATAAATTGTCACAAAAGCGTCGGGAAAGCTGTCAGAACTGTCAGAAATTGTCACTTATCTTACATGCTGCAGAATACCTGGAACTGTCTTAAAATGTAGGATAGTGCCTCAAATTGATGACAAATGCCATTGAAGTGGCAACAAGACTGTCAAAACCTCAACAGTAAACAGCAAAATGGCAAACACAACACTGCCACTTCAGGCCTAGGTAGTGGCACACACCCATCACTGGCCCATTTGATACCTCCCCACCACCACTGGATGTGTGTGGGTGGACCCACCCCCCAGCCATGCCCTTATAAAACAGCCTTTGTATCTACCATGCTTGAGTCCTGGGTTCTCTTCTATGTCCTTGTGTGACTTTCCTTGTTAGCTTATACATAAGATGGAGTAGCAGCATATTTACCTTGAAGAGAAGCATCTTTGTTGAGCAGGAAAAGGGCAATGTATGTAGGAAGTGTGAAGGGCAAGTATGTAGGAACTCTTAGACCTCCTGTTAGGGGTGTGCAATTAAATTTTGTTATTATGATAATGAAAATGAAAATTTTATTTTTCATTCTTGTAATAATGAAAAATAATAATAATAATAATAATAATAATAATAATGAAAACAAAAACAAAAATGAATTTTTGTTTTCTAAATAATGGGGGGAAACTGAAGAACTCATTTCTGGCTATACGTTTTTTTTCTTCTTCTTCATTTCTGATGAAACTTGGGGAAATTGTACCCCCAACAGAGGGCATTATGTGTACTACACTTGGGAATGATTGGATAAACTGAACCAATTTTATAAGCAACTTAATGTTGTGATTTTAAGAAAAGTTGCATACACATTCCTGGATACAACTTCTTTAACTTCCATCCACTTTGCATGAAACCTGGGAAGATTATGTCCCTCCCTAAGATTACCAATCATGCCAAATTTTAGAAAGATTGGATAAAGGGTCCTGATGTTATAAGCCATTAACTTGGAAATGCATTTCTGGCTGTAACATTATTATATTCCATCCTGTTTACAAGACATTTGGCAGGAATGTATCCCATACCTTTCCTGTCAGTGCTGCCAAACTACAGGACAATTTGATAAAGAGCAACCATTTTATAAGTAATTGAAATTGTCCCCTTGAAGACCATTATCCAGATAAATAGCAGCACATGCAGTGCCGGTCAGAGGCAGGCACCTGGCATGGCATGAGGAGGGAGGTTATAGGAAGGAGACTGGGGAGCAACCCACCAGACTGAAAGACACATTCACTAGCCAATTACTGCATGCTTCCAGCTGTACAGGACCAATCTGTGGTGGCTTCGAGGCGGGAATAGGGAGTGGCCCTGAGGCGGACATAGGAGGGACATAACTGGGACTTTGGGGACAGCATCCCAGTAATCAGGAGACATGGTTTACATATCCAGGCTGTCCAATTATCATCACAATCACATCCTGCAGCACCGTGACAGAGGGCATAAGAGAATTTCTATTGACTCTTTCCTAAACAGATGCTTCCGACTTCCCAGTAACAAGTGGGGGAGAGAGGTTGGGATGGTCACAGCACAGAATGAGGATATTCGGTTGACATATCTGCTGGCCAATTGGCATCACAAACAGATCTTATACCACAGTGGCACATACAAGAATCCCTGGCATAGGCTCCTTCTCTGCATATGCTATGCAGGCATATAAAATTGGGACCCTTTATCACATCTTTCTGATATTTGGCAAAGATGATCCTGAAGGTATGAAATACAACCCTGCCAAATTTCATGTACACTGGTTGGACTGCAAAGTTGTTACAGTCAGACATACATTTATAAGCTAACTGCTTATACCACCAGAACCCTTTATCCAATTCTTCTGAACATTGGCAAAGATAGTAAACATGGGGAGCAGTATAAACCTGCCAAGTTTCATCCACATTAGGTGGGAAACAAAGACGTTACAAGACAAGAATGTATATGCAGATTTTTTCAAAATAACATACTTCTACTGCTTATAAAATTGAATTCCTTTATCCAATCATTCCAATATTTGGTACACATGATGTCTTCCATTTGAGGTATAATCCCACCATGTGTCATTCAAATATAATAAAAACCAAAAATGTTACAGCCAAAAATGGAAATTGAAAACAAAAACAAAATTTTGATATTTATGAAAACAAAAACAAAAGATTTAAATAACAGAAATGAAAAATGAAAACAACAAATGACATGGGTCCCTGGTGCACACCTCTAATAGAAATGATTTCCCCCATCATTTCCCAGCCAACCGGTGCTAAAAGCTTGTGAGGTTACTGGGACTCAAACCTGAGGCTACCGGCTCTTAAGGCACTGCCCTTATCCAACATGCTATCCAAGAACCAGTTGGTATGATGGGCACTGCAGCCCTTGAACCTCCCAACTCCTGAACCTGTCTGTCATCCCTGACTTGACAAGCCTGATCCCTACTCTGATTGGTGGAAGGAACTTGTATATACTTCCTTCCAGATCACCTCCTGCACATTGTCTTGTGCAACAGTATTTCCTGGCTGTTACTGCTTGGCTCCTCCTGGTGTTAGATGGGACCTCCTCCGAGACCATTCCTTGAACTGCAGCCTAGGCTTCTGACTCTACAGGCATTTCCCCCCATCTCTGGACTGTCCACCCAACTTGGACCTTGTTTTGGGAGGTGCTCCTCCGAGGACGTCTCTCCCACAAACCAACTTCCTGAACTTGACCCCAACCAGCACCTTGACACCACCTGTCTCTTGTTGCTGCCCTGGCCCGAATCTGGATAATACTCACTGAGGGCCCCAGTCTTGGTAGTTGCCCACAGCCTGAGTCTAACACAGCTGATCTGTGTTCCAAGCCACAGCCTGTCTCTGACCAAACCCCGTACCTCACAGCCTATGAATACAGGCCGGGCCAGGTGTCCATGAGAGCAAAGAGACACAGATAGTCATTTAAATAGCTGCTTGTGTCTCAGGAGCTGCATCCTGTCAAACACCCATCTAATATTGAGCTATATTATAAACTCGTCTGCAAGAAAAATTTACTTGGAAGTTTTTAGATTCAGTAATATGTAAAAATGTTCTAACTTGTCCAAGACATCCCATTCCCTATACCCTCCAGATCTAGATTTGAGATTACAGAACAAACAGGAGAGGAGACGGACCATTTTAGGTGAAACGTTATTTTCTTTGCAGAGGAGGGGATAGGATTAGCTTGGCACTGACTAGGTCTCCCTGCAATGGTGTTGGTTGCAGTTCTTGGCCCAGCTGCTGCTGCTGCTGAGTCTTCCTGATAACAGTATGTCTCGCATCAGCACATTGCTTTCCAAGTAATTAGAGACTGCTTTGTCACTGGAATGCATGTCGATTTCCTGTACTTCCACCGAGGAACATGGCGAGCTCATTCACCTGGCATGCAAATCCTGCGCCAGAGACAGCTGATCAGTGGCAACAATGAGAACATGTTTTTAAGGACATGTTACCAGTTTAGCTAGGATCCTGAAATGGGAGTAGCTATTTATTTTCACAGATGCAGAAGAGCTAGTATCCTGGCAGATTGACAGTGAACATTATACATAAATGTGTGCAAAATTCTTCCTTCAGTGCATCGCAGTAGTCCTTCAATTCAGTATTTTCCTCTCCCTGTGTGTGTACAGGTTTCCCATTGGAATCAATTAGCACACACAAGGAAGAGTGTAATACAGATGTGGACTATTGACAGTCAGCTTGGAATAGAGGATTTTGGCTTGTGTTAATAATCCAAAATCAGAGCCCTTTTCTTTTTAATTTTTCCTGGATGGAAATGTTCTAGGTAATTATCACTATTGATGGTGTGGAGGCATTTTTTTTAATGCTATTGCAAATATTGTTAAGTTTCTTGGTGAGAGGGACTTCTCAGTGTAAATTAATTATCTCAAAGAAGTGAAGCAATGCTTTGCTTGTGAAAGGTCCACTGGCGGAAGCCAGAATTTTTGCTTCTTTTCTATTTCTGAGTGTCTTCCCTGTGTGGCCTGAAAGTTTGCATACTCTCACCAACAGCCATTGGCTCAATAAGAGATATTATCTGAACTACTTTGGGTGTTTTCAGACAAGACACTCTCCACCCACCCACTATACATGTCGCAAGGCTGCAGCGTTGCCCTATGGGTGCCCTGTAACATGTATAGTGGGTGGGGAGTGTCTTGTCTGAAAAACACCCTTTGTCTCCATCTCTTACATTTGGGACCAGTATGGCAACCGCATTCTCCTTCTTTCTCTTTGTAGACTTCCAGAGATCAGTAATGCAACACACTGCCCTGCTTCAGCCAATGTGCTCACAGCAAAAGCTGTAGGGAGCATATTTTGTGCTAGCCTTTGATTACTTTTTCCAGATTCAGAAAATGTGATTGCATACAGTGCTTGCTTAGTAACATCCAACGTTAAGTCGACACTGCAATCATTTATGTACCATTTCCAAGAAGAGGTGGTGGCAATTCTTCCAGTATATAAATCTCGGAATACGTGCTTATAAAAGATTAATGTTTATAAATGGTCAGCCTAATGGACAGTCTGCCCCGCTTCAAAGATGGAAGAATGATAAAATCAAACCAAAGCCACCCCTTGCTACTTACTTTACAGTGTCTGGCAATCCACTGCACCGTGATCAATTGTGGCCAGGTTCTGATTTTGAGTGATGAACAGAATTGTGTTTTCCTGACCTGATGTACTTGGACTAAACTAACAAATGAGTTACTATAGGCAGAGTTTTAAGTCCACAGTCAGCATTCTCCTTTTTTAGCCTGGTTTCCTATGAAAAGAAGGTTTTATGCAAGTACTGTATGTGCATGTGTCGCCTTACTAACGGTTGATCTTGCAGGCTAATTTCAAACATATTTAGTTGCCCACGGGAAATCAGGGACACAAAAGTCCATAAAATTGGCTGTAGCTGAAGGGGAGATGGTCAGTGATGGCTCTAGATTTTGCAGGGCCCTGGGCAAAATTTTATTTTATTTTTTTATATTTCTATACTGGCCTTCTCCCAAAAGACTCAGGACAGTGTACAATAGATTAAAAATCCCTCAAGACAATTACAAAGTAAACCCCTCCAAAATACCCCATAAAATCCCTATCCCTACCTGCCATTTCTCTTTAACCCAGTTAACACAAATCAATGAAACAGTCGCCAGCCTACAATACAAATACGTAACGCTACTCCCTCCCTCCAATTCCACCTCAACCCATATCCCAGAGGATGTAGAAGCCAGAGGGTTGGTGGTGGCACACCCCAAGGTGGAAACAGGCCCCGGTCCCTGCAGGTCCAGCAGCACCTCCTCCCCTACCACTGAAGGAGGGCTTTTGGATGCCAGAAGGTTGGGGGTAAAGCAGTCCTAGGTGGAAATGGATCGCAGTCCTTACAGGTCCAGCAGCACCTCCTCCTTTGCAACTGAAGGAGGCCTTTATGGAAGCCAGAAAGCAGGTCCTTACATTGTATCAGTGGATATACACTAGTAGCAGCTCCCTTATTCATAGAGCCAGCTCAGCCTGAGCTGCTGGAGCTGAAATGTGAGCGTAGCTCTACCCACCCCTGCCTCCCCTCTCTTCCAGGCTGGATGGGAAGAGAAGAGATTGAATGGGGTTAAAATCACCTCTGACTTCCTAGGTGGTAATTCCTGCCTCATCTCTTCTTTCTCCAGAGCTGTCACCTTAGCAGTGGCTGAGGCTCAGCAAAGGGCCTTAGAAAGGGGAGAGCTGTTCCTGTCTAAACTCCCTGTGGTCAGGAGGAAGAAGGGAAGAATGGGCTTCCACCCTCCCCATCAGTGTGTGCGATGGGGACATGGCATACCTGTGTCGGTTGTTTCGTTTCATATATATTTAAGAGCACCTGTGATTGTTTACGTCACTTATGCCTAAAGTAACCTCTGCCTTGGGTAAACCAAAAATCCCACAGGCTTTCATTGAGTATTATTTGTCCTTAGGAAATGGGATTCCATTTATCCAGATGCTTGTTGTACTGAACTACTTGTTCCTTTTATGGGATGTTGGTGTTAGGTGTTGACTCTTTTTTGTAGCTTAAACATTATTAAAGCTTAAAGAGAACATCAGCCTAGCAAATGTTCTAAGTGGGAGTGGCTCAATTCTCAGTTGCTGACTGACTGTTTTCAGGTTCCTCCACTGAACAAGTCACTGCCACATTGCCAGATGTTTTAAAATAGAATAAATAAAGCTGTCCTTTACGTAATGATAACAAAAAAGAGACTCTTTAGCAGAGGCAATACATATTTTATAGCGGAGCTGTACATTTTGAGAACCTTGCAAAATCATCATTAAAATTCACCGGCCCAAGATCAAAACCCTTTCAGCTGTCTTTTGATGAACAAGCAAAATCTGATAATGAAAAACTTAATCATGATAATAAAGATTATTCTTCTACCAAGCAAATGGATGCATGAAATTTTTCAAAGTTTGTTTTTATGGCAAGGCTTTTTTTTTTTTTTTTTTGGGTGAAGTTCAAAAGTTAATTGGGTTGCAAAGGTTGTTACTGTAACAGAACAGAGGCTGGCCCTTTAAGAGGCCAAACTCTGGGCTTCATAGGCACTGCGGAGCAGGGCTAAGCCACCAGGAGCTTAAAACCCTCTGACTTGCTCAGTTGCAGCAGGGAACTGGTTAGGGAAGCAAGAGGAAGGACTTGCTGGAGAAGCAAGGGAGAGAACTGCTTGGGTGAGAAGGAGCAGGGAGCCCACGAGGGCTGATATGAACAGGGAGCTCTGTATGAACTGTATATATGGGGGAGGAACACAGCTGTAGTGAATAAATGGACTTGAGTGAATTCTTGTTATGGACCTGGCTACTTGGGGTCTGGTCCTGAGTGGAACTACCTGGGCCAGGGCCCACAGTGGTGGCAACAATCACACCCCTCTTTAACCCAATTAACACCAATCATTTGGGGACTTTGGGCCTGTTTCCACCTGGAGGTGTCCCACCACCAACCCTCTGGCTTCTATATCCTCTGGGATATGGGTTGAGGTGGAATTGGAGGGAGGGAATTGGAAAAGGGGTTATACCGCTGAGTAGGGCGAGAGAGGGGCACTCATCCTCAGCTGCGTGGAGATATAGGATTATGACCCAAAGCTGAGAGTGCTGCATTTGAAAAAAACCCAGCATGGAGGCAAGTACCAGACCCAGCTTTGTGGCAGAATTCCAGCAGTTCCAGCACTACTTGGAGCAGCTTCTGAGATGTGAGCTGCATCCGTTCCAGGCCCAGCTTCGGTATCGGATTGTGAGGCAGCAAGGCCAGAATGCGAGACCAGCAGAGGAGTGGCAGCCCGAAGCCTTTGTGTCAAGGCCTTAACTCAGTCAAGCGAGCTCGAGGTACCAGGAAACCCAGAGGAGAGACATCTACTGTGGAGCCTGCTTTGTTTGGGGACTTTGGGCATGGGACTGTAAATCCTAAAGGAGGATGGGTGGCTGGACTCATGGGTCTTCAAGAGGGATCACCCTGCCTCAATGGGGAAAACCAGGGTGCTCATGGAGATCCTGGTTAGATCTAGAACCCTAGGTAAAATGTTAGGGTTGTGGGCAACCTGGTCACAAAGTGAGAAACTGTGATAAACCCAAAGGGTATCCAGGGGTGCATATAAAAAGGGAGCCAGCTGGTAGGGTTAAAAGGGGTTCTGGATGGGCTGCGGGGGAGAGAGACAGCTGCTTGAAAACCTTCTAGTGAGGAAGGGGAATCAGAAATCACCTTCATTGGTGTTGACCTATTTGGAGAGCCCATGAGAAAGGGGAAATCCTTAAATCCCACAGGAAGAGTAAAGAGGGAGAAATCCTTCTGTTGCGCGGGAAGTCAAATGAGGAAAGTGGCTATATCTGCCATAATTAGTCAGAGTGCAAAGAGGGAGTTCGAACAGAGGGATCTGCTTCGTCGGGTTTGACAGAGCAAGGAAGTCAAACAGAAAGCCAGGGAGTTGAGCAAGAAGCTCAAACAGAGCAATTTTGCCACACCTGTTCTGACTGAGCAGAGAACTCCGGCACAAGGGCAGATGGCAGGGCAAGAACCGACAGTGCTGAGTGGGATAGACTCCCTCGTACAGGGAACTGACAGGCCCAAAGGAGTAGATTTTGGCTGCCAGGTGATGGTCAGCCCTGAGCCACAAAACAGGGCTCTGAAATCAACTGAAGTTCCGGTGGATCTGAGAGAAGAGAAAATACTACAATCCCAAAGGGGGGGGAATAACGTAGTGATTTGTTTAAAGCAGAGGTGAGGGACCTTTTCTTTCCTGGGGGCCACAGAAAATTAGTACAAGCTCTGAGGGCCACATACAGGTTGGGGGTGGGGGTGCATAACCGGTGTATTCGAGAAAAGGAGGACCCAGATCATGGATCTGGGCCGTAGATCTGGCCCCTATCCTTGTGTGCATGCCCTCCTCTTTGCCCCATTATCCTGAGCTCAGTTTTGATGAAACCTGAAAAGGAAGACCTGAAAAGGAAGTGTTCATAGAGACTAAGAGCCTATGACAATGTTAGATGTCTGGGGGTGAGCTACCCTACTAAAGGGAGTCTGGATGACATGGCTATTCCCACCACCAGACATCTGGTAGTAATAGGGGCTGAGCGCCCATGAAAATGTTAGAGAGATGAAGAGGAGTACCCTACTAAAAGTCTGGATGACATGGAAATTCCCACCACCAGAAATCTCATATTTAAGTCTCGGTATGTTGGGGAAACTGAGGCACGAGGTTAACAACAATGTGATTGTGAGCTACTCGTGTATGTATGTATGTATGTGTGTGTATTGGTTATGTATAAGGATTTGGATAATGTATGCTCTGTTCTGCTTCAGGAGTTTTAAGCTGGACCTATTTTCAATAGGCCTGTCTCCAAAGGAGGGAGATATGTAGCAGAGCAGAGGCTCAGTTTGGTACTGGTCCTTTAAGAGGTCAAAGTCTGGGCTTCAGAGGCACACCTGGCAGGGGGACGGAGGGGGGACAGGTTGGGCTAAGCCAAAAGCCTCTGACTTGCTCAGTTGCAAGGAGCAACTGGTTTGGGAAACAAGAGGAAGGACTTGCTGTAGAACCAGGGGAGAGGACTGCTTGGGTGAGCGCTGGCAGGGCGCTAGCCTAATTAAAGTGATTGCTAGTAGTAGCTTGGAAATTAATTTTAACAAAAATCTACCAGTTAGGTAATTCGATAAAATCTGCATTATTCAAATAACGATGACAGGGTGCTGTGTGACGGGAGCCCACGAGGGCTGATACCAGGCCTTTATGGCCGTTCTGTCTGAACAGTATATACAGTGGAGGAACACAGCAGTGGTGATTAAATAGACTTGAGCTAATTCCTGATGTGGACCTGGCTACTTGGGGGGGTCTGTTCCTGAGGGGGACTACCCAGGCTAAGGCCCACACTGCCACAGTTACACTCAAATTCAACCATGTCTTTGGTCCTTTTCAAACAGGCCAGGAGGAGCTGCCCAGGGGGGTGGGGGGAGATGGGGGGGTGCCGTGGCGGGTGTGTGCCACAGGTGCGACCAGCCAGACACACTCATCTCCACCCACCTCCACCGATCTCCATGCACGGAGGCATCACCGTTTTGTCCAATGCCTCCGTGCATGGGAGATCGATGGAGATGAGGGGAGCGCCCACGCCCACCGGCTGTCACACAGATGCCCCCCCTGCTCACCCAGTCGCACACGTGGGAGGGGGAGGTGTCTTGTGTGAAAAGGGCCTTTATCTTGCAAAATTGATATGATTTTCAATCTAAAATTCAATTAAATTCAAACTAAAATAATATTATTTTCCAAAAAAAATGAACACAATTTTGCACGTGTTACAATTCCAGTATTATAGACTGGGGTAAAGAGGCTTTGGTAGGATGACACGGAATATAATAAATACTTGTTTTTATAGAACAAGCCAAAAGACATTCTTAACTCTAACTAGAGTTGAAATGAATACACCATTTTATGTTCCAAATAAATCTTCATTGGTGATGTGATATCTGCATCTTCATTCATTCAGATCTTTTGTTTAGTCAGTGTTTTGTTCTCTTTATTTTGGTATTGTGGTTATATTGGTTTTTGGTATTTCGTTCAATCCAGCAGTGTTGTTTAGCACCATCTCTAAATATACAATTACCTAAAGACCAAAACCAAGTAAATGAAGGACTGAAGTTGAAAAAATACTGAAGACAAAATATCCTAAATGAATATCTGAATCTGGAAACAAAGAGAGCAGATAGTGTTTTGTACCTGCTGTGTGGAGACAAATTCAGAATGGTCCAACTGAGTATTCACCTCAAGTATTCCTTTCAGCTCTAACTATAACGAACATTTCTGGGTCTGTATGTTTGTTTTTGTGAAAGTATTTGGATAATATATATATATATATGTATATATATATATTTAAGTGTGCAGACTCGCCATCACACTAACACAAATAAGACAATAAAAGGATATAATCAAAATCAAAAATTACAAACCACAGTATCCATACAATAATCAAAGTCAAGGGTCAAGATTTTATCCCCAAACCATCCCCAACCTACCCAACAGCCAGCGCCACCCTATCCTTCCAGAATGCCAAAACCTTAAAAAGGAAATAAGCAACATTCCTCGTCATGGTTTCATCCTGGCCTCCCACCAATTCCAGGAACACCTGACGCTCTTTCTGATTTAATTTCACATAGGGGGATATCCATTTGGCACGAAGGTCCACATACCATTCACAGTACAATAAAATGTGTTCAATAGTATCAGGAAGCCAAAGAGAGCAATCACATAAGGGAGGAGTTAAATGTTGCCCCTGAAAGCGACCCTCAACCCCACCAGAGGGAAAAATATTCATTCTTGCCATTACGAAGCACCTACGGATCTGAGGACTCAGTTGGTATTGCAAAAAAGGTGCCAGAAGAGGAGAGTAGTCATATAATTCCCTGAATAAAACAAGCTAGGTCTTACCTCGGAGGATGGCAGTCTCCTCTTGCAGAGTAATATCTGCCAGCCTCTGAAAAAATAAATTCCTGGTACCCTCATAATTCAAGGAGTATAGATTATCTAAAGCCAGGCCCATACGACATAACTTGGATCTCACTTGGCTTACCCATAGGTTATCTTCCGCCAATACCTGGGTAGCTAATGGGGCAGTGCGTAAAAAATGCAATTTCAGTCAGTAACCTATAGCCAGACGCAAGACTTGGAATTCAACAGGAGTCAGCCCACAGTCCCTGCGAAGAGCAACATTGGGAGCATGGTTTGGCAGAGCTAGAAGCGACCTCAAAAACATAGTTTGCACCCTTTCTAAGGGCATAAACTTCCCAGCCGTCCAGAATTGAGCACCATACAAAAGCTGTCCCAAGCATTTGCCCTTGAAAACCTGGATGGCTTGGGCAACCAAATGTCCCCCATTTGTCCTGAAAAATTTACACATCGCCTTTCCTATTAATCTAGCTTGGCTAGTAGCCGCCAGCGTATGTGCTGTCCATGCTCCATTAGCCTGAAAGACTAACCCCAAGAACCTATATGAAGTCACCTGGTCAATTGCATGAGGGCCTATAAGCCATTTAAAGACCCTACGCCTAGGTGAGAAAACCATAACCTTGGATTTAGAATAATTGATCTCAAGGAAGTTTTGTTCGCAGAAAGAATGTAACCCTGCAAGCTGTCTACTAAGGCCAAGACAAGATCTGGCCAGCAACATGGCATCGTCTGCATATAGCAGTATAGCTACCTCTTGCTTTCCTAATCTGGGAGGGCAGTTATTAGTAACAGTAACCAAGGGGATGAGACTGTTCAAATAAAAATTAAACAAAGCAGGGGCAAGTACACACCCCTGCTTAACCCCATGGTTAGTTGGAATCACCTGGGACAAGGAGCCGTAATCGTCCAATCTAACCCTCAAATTATTATTATTATTATTAACAAACATTTATATAGCGCCAGCAGTGTACCTGGCACTTTACAAAGTAATAAAATAGACACGGTCCCTGCCCCTAGGGCTTACAATC
>QEPC01013002.1:9164107-9215986 GCA_003113815.1 Sphenodon punctatus | reverse complement strand
AGTCAAAGATGAAGCCTAGGCTACGGGCTTGGGGGACAGGCAGGATGGTGACTCCATCAATAGTTATTGACAGTGAGGAAGGAGAGGAAGGATGAGGGGGGAAGAGGTACTGATGTACTCAAAGAGGTACTGATGTACAACCTCTGTATTAAAACCAGAAATCTCAGGTCAATGGAGGTACACATAAGCTTTCTCCAAAGGTGGTTCCGGGAGACCAGATCAAAAGCCGCCCGGAGATCCAAAAAGGCTGCATAAAGACCCGTGGATGTTGAATATTTAGATACAAAATGGGACAGAACGAAACAATGATCGTGTGTAGAATGACCCGCTCTGAACCCATTTTGCTCCTCACCCAATTTGTTCTCCTCCTCCATCCAACTATTTAATTAGCCAGAAGATAACGGGCATACATTTTACTAGCCACACTGAGGAGGCTAATAGGTCTATAGTTCTTAGCCTCCTCATCCGGCCCTTTCTTGTGGATGGGAACAATCTCCGCCTGAGTCCACCCTTTCGGGAGTTCCCTCGTTTGATTAATTCCCGTAAATAAAGCAGCAAACGCTCTAGCCCACCAGGTCTTATTAGCCTTAAATAAATCTGCTGGGAGGCCTACAAGGCCCGTCGCCTTGCTCCTTTTCAATCCATCAATAATACTCTCGATTTCTGCCCCCTTAACGGGGGCCCAGCTAGGCAATGATTGCAACAAGGGCAAAGGGGAGGGAGGTCCCGGGTCAGAAAAATAAAGCATTGTAAAATACCCCACCCAATCAGCTTCCTTAACTCTATTACTGATCCTTCCCCTAACCTTCCCACACCCTCTAACTAATCTCCAGAAATGCAAAAAATTATTTGCTCTAAAGGCTAGGTTAATCTTTTCCCACTGGCGGGCATAATACTGCCTTTTCTTTCCCTGAAGGAGGTCCTTATACTGGTGGTGCTGAAGTCGAAAGAATGTCGAAGCAAATAAAGTGCCATTCTTCCTAAAACTCCTGTACGCAGCCCTCAATGACTTTCTAGCCCGCCGACATTCCCCATCGTACCAGGGATTTAGCGAAGAACCCCCCAGCCCCGCCCTAGTTGGTTGCATTACCCAAAGCAAAGGGGCCAAGCCTTCCAAAATAGACTTGTACCCAAATAAAAACTCGTCCATATCCAGGGCTTGTTCTAAACCCAATAGCCAACTGGAGCCCTCTAAGGATGTCAACAGGGCCTCAACCTTATCCCCTAGCTCCAGACCCCACTTACATTTCTGTTTGCCTGGAGTTCTAGAGGGCCCAGAAGAACTCTGCCCTAACTCCTCCCCGTAAAAGTCCCCTCTTAAAAGCTCCACTTGTACCGGCGCCGGTAAATGGTCACTGCCCGGGTGGTAAACTACCCTAAACCCATGCACCGACTGATAAAGAGTTTCTGAGACCGCCAGCAGATCTAAAACGCTGGCACCCAGAGAAGAAACAAAAGTAAATTCAGCAGGATAATCCTGAAGGGATCGGCCATTTAGAATACTAATTCCCGCCACTGAAAAAAGATCTGCCAAAAGAACCCCACTCTTGTTAATGCCTCTATCTTTAGATACTCTGGAGAGAAACGGGGAAGAATCCTCCAAAATCCATGGCCCACCAGCCTGAGCAAGCACTAGATCTGACACACCCAAATAGGCATTAAAATTCCCCATCAATAATATCCCAATATCAGGGTGCAGCTCCTCAAGACTGGAAAGCAAATTACCCAACTCTTCCCACGATGCTTCACGATAATAACGCGAAGAAGCTGGAGGGACATAGACATTAAGGATAGCCACCTTTCTAAGTGGAAAAACCACTATAACTCCACTAAGGAAGGAAAATTGCCCTGGGAGCGGGAGGAATCCTGCCTTTAAGGAGGTAGCTATAAAACACACACACCCTCCACTGGGGTGACCCTTCCCCACCCAGGGAGAAGCCGCCAGCTCAAAGCTAACATACCCTGGTAAAGCAATCGGATCCCGATGCCATGTCTCCTGCAAACAGATAATATCGTAAGTCCTCAAAAAAGAAAGAACCTCCACATCCCCTACTTTATCCTTCCACCCAGTCACATTCCAGGAGACGACCCTGCTATCAGCTGTATGTCAGTCGGAGGTTCCCCCTATGTGGGGCTCCCCTTCTGCGGAAGGTTGCGGGGGCACATTCCTGTGCACCTCCCCTATACTTTCCCCTAAGCAATTTAAATCCCTACTATATCCACTAATTGTATCTACCAAAGCGGGTCCCATCCTAGGCGCTTGGAATGAAAAAATCCCCTTCCCCACCTCTCCTTGGGAGTCACCAAAAACAAATAAAGGGGAGCTATCCTGCGAGATTACTCCCGCTACTCCCAATGGACACCGGCCCCTCTCAGCCATATCCAATACCGGGGTTAAGCCCTCATCCTCAGCAGGACTAAGAAACCTACTCCTGGTCCACTGTAGCACAGAACTGAATTTATTACTATCCCCAAGAATTCCCACATAATCCCTTCCAGGGCTTACCCCCACTCTACTGATACAAAACTGCCATCCATCCCTTGCTGGATAACCTTAATTTCTGGAGACTGATAATCCCCCAGCTGTGAATGGCAAAACCCTGCATTCACAGATCCAACAGGTGGGGTGCAAGAAAGAGGCTGCAAATGAGAGTCCTGAGACTCTTGAGGCTCCTGGAGACGCCACTCAGCCTGGACCCCCTCTCCCTGAGGTAGGCGCTGCTCAGCCACTGAACCAGCTGGTAACACACCTATATCCTTATCAGGTTCCCCCAAAGGAACCTCCAGTTCATTTGCTGTACTAGCTTCAACAACCTCCATACAGGAGTCCCCCAGTGCTGAAGCCGGCAAATCCCCTGACGATAAAGGCGAATACAAGTCTCCCCCCGGATATCTACACTCTAAACCAGGAACGGATCCTGGGGGGCCGAATTGGCCCTCCATACCCACCCCACCAAAAGGACCCTTATTGCCTTCCCCAGACTCAATCAACGGGGCTACATTAGTCTTAAACTGTGGCCCCAAAAATGATCTAATTGGCCAAGGTCCTTTTCTAGATAACCCTCTTCCCAATGCCTTCTGTGGCACCTGGGGTTTAACAAAAATTTTGGCCAAGCGAATCCCCTGAGCAGATAATAATCCCACCTGCTTCCAAACAGACATAGCCATCTCCACTTTACGAAAAGAAATAACATAACATGCCATAGATGGAGCCCTAGTAATAATCCTTATCGAGGAAATATCATGTGGCCTGACCGGTCGCTTGATCAGGTGGGACAAATGGCCTGTCACAAGCTTAGCTGTGTTCCAAGGTGGGAAGAACCCATCTACCCTAGGAAAAATGGTAAATGCAATGGACCCCCTACACCAAACAAAAAGATTCTCCCCCGGTGGAGCTGAAAACTTGTTTTCCCCCAAAAGCGGGACCAACTTAACTCCACCTGTATCTGCAAGAACAGTATGGGAGAGGGGAAGGGTTGGGCCTGGTTTACGTTGATGTACACTCCCCACCTCAGGGAAAGCTTCTATCAGAGGAACAATCCCTTTTCCCAAACCCAGTCTAGCAATGTCCCCGGCAATTGTCTTCAGCTGGGCAAAAATAAGTAAAAGTGTTTCATGAATTAGTAAGGTTTGGGCTGCCATAAGCTCCAACGAGTTTTCCCCCTGACCCTGGCGATGCTCAAGCGGAACCCCCTTTCTCGGCACATCACCAAGATGAGGGGAACTCAGCAATGTTTCTGGCTCTAGACCAGAAGGCCTTCGAGCATGGTTTTCCAATGCACTGAGAGGGACAACAGTCTCTTGGCCCATCAACAAGGACTGAGAGACGCCATCACTGGAAGCCACCACACCCTGGTCCACAAAATACATCTCCAACTTTCGTTGTTTATCAAAGGTGGGCCGGCGACCCCCTCTTTCGCTCGGCGCTTCCGCCGTCCTGACATGGTATGCTATATACTTGTCAATATCAGAATAAATCAGATCACAGAATCTCCTACAACGCTGACCTCACACGGCCTGCGTCTAAGGCCGCGCGCACAAGGGCACGCCCTTGTGCGCGCGGCCCTTAGGCGCATGAACCAGGTGCGCACCTACGGCGCTGTCGTAGCCCGCAGTCAATTAAATAGCCCGCCGGACAACTCCGAGGGCGGGGCTATCAGCTGGAGTTCAGGCCGGTCCCACCTCCTCTCAGGCCACACACACCGTTCACCGAGTCACTGGGGGAATGCAGCAGCCCTGCAGCGGGGTCCCTGGCGCCGCTCCGGCTCTCTGCTCCCACAGCTGTCCACCATATTTGGATAATGCAGATTTTATCTAATTACCTAACTGGTAGATTTTTTGTTTTAAAATTAATTTCCAAGGCGCTAGTAATCATTTTAATTTTGGAAAATTAACTTTCAAAGCTCTTCAATCCAATCTTTTAATTTGAAGAAAGATCTCTTCAGATACCTTGGAAAAGTCCTGTCTATATTATCAGCCCTCATTTTTAGTGTATTGTCTAAGCAGAACAACAGAAGTTGAAAGGAAATGCTTTTTTGTTTATTTTTTTACAAAAATGTAAATATAAAATAGTGAAGATAGTTTATTTTCAGTGCTATATTTTTTTATAAACAAAAACGGCAGCTCTCGAAAAATCTTAGATCTAGTTTTATCAGTTTTAATATCTGTTTTTTTGTAAACCTGGAAACCAGCAATCTCCTAGATGCGTCTTTCTGCTGCTGGTGTTCTGTCTAGAAAATTGGATAGCACAACTTTTTGAGGTGATTAAGAGGTTAATTGTTTGGTTAATCAAATATGTATCATAATCATGACAGCAGCAATTAACTGCTTATTCAGAAACAACTTGCCAACATAAAATAAATGACTTGAACCCTGAGGCAAGACTTTTCAAAAAGCAAGAAGTGATTTTAAGAACCTAAATTGAATGTACAACTCCACTCCAGTGACTTTAAATGGGCTTGATTTTCAGTTAGAGTTAAGCAACTACCCAACACAGCGACACAGAAATAGAGAAACTGAAATCTGAGAGCCGCGCCATTCCTTGTCTCAGTCTTGCACATATGTCATTGGAACAGTGTCGGTCAAACTTGCTGTGCTAGTAAATTCACACGTTCTGCAGCAACATCTGGCATTTTCCGCATCAGGTCAGATTTTCTCCCAACAAACGCCTGGTAGCCTAACCTTTTTGACAGCTTCAAAAAGGATTCTTGGCAACTAAATCAACCAGGCATACAGGTAAGGTAGAGGTGTGTGTCTCTGGTAAGCCTTGGGAGAATGTTCCTTGTGCTGCAACACAGGAGGTAGAGGTGTGCACCAAGGACCCATGTCATTTAAAAAAAAAAAAAAATTGTTATTTAAAACTTTAGTTTTTGCTTTCATTTTTAATTTCCATTGGTTTTAATGGAAAACACATTTTTTGCAGTATCATTTTGGTTTTTCATTATATTTGAAAACTGCAATTGCTTATAATATTGGGGCCCTTTATCAAATTGTTTTGTAATTTGGCAGAGATGACAGGGAAGGCATGGGATACATTCCCACCAAATCTCTTGTAAACAGGATGGAATATAAAAATGTTAAAGCCAGAAATGCATTTTCAAGTTAATGACTTATAACATCAGGACCCTTTATATCCAATCTTTCTGAAATTTGGCAGGATTCCTGAACTTGTGGAGGAACATGATATTCCCAGGTTTTGTGCAAATTAGACAGAAGATAAAGAAGTTGTATCCAGGAATGTGTATGCAGCTTTTCTTAAAATCACAATATTCAATTGCTTATAAAATTGGTTTAATTTATCCAATCATTCCTAAATGTGGTACACATAGGGTGAAAACAGACATGACGCTAACCACCCTTGGTGGTTATTTATGCTTGTTGTAGGGCTATATTGGTGCCCCATGCGGCCCTGAAACATGCATAAATGACCACCATGGGTGGTTAAAGGGTGGTTAGCGTCATGTCTGTTTTCACCCATAGCACCCTCCATTGGGGGGTACAATCTTCCCAAATTTCATCAGATTTGCATGAGAGAAAAAAAGACATAGCCAGAAGTACATTTTCAGTGTTTTCCCATTATGTTTTTTTTTGTTTGGGGGGGGGGGGGAAATATACCTTTTCATTTTAGTTTTCATTATTATTGTCTTTTTTGTTTTTACAACAAAAAAGGAAGTCAACATTTTCTTTTTCATTATGATAATGAAAATGAATTGCACATCCCTAATTTCTATAGCACTACTAGGTGTAAGCAGTGTTTTACAGTCACAGTTTTTCAGAGACAGGTCCCTGCCCAGTGGGCTTACAATCTAATGAACAAAGGTGAGGGGAACACAAGGAGAGACAGACGCACACATATTCCCATTTTTACAGATGGGGAACTAAGCCTGAGAAGGTTACGACTTACCCAAGGCCATCCAGTGAGTTCACGGCTAGGGCAGGATTTGAACCCTGTCTTCCCAGGTTTGGCTGTTTAAAGGTAACAGTGGACTAGTGTTCAGAGCTGCAGTCTCTCTCACAAGCTAGTGCTACTGCGGTTCTTGAAGCAGTCAGGAGAGCTGAAGGCTCATTCCCAACAGGGGAAGCCAACATGCCAGCTTCCGCTGTTAGGGTAATTGCTGTGTAGAAAAGGTTTGTGGCACAAGCAGCCCATTCCAAGCAACCCCTAGTAGGGAAGCTTCATCTTCAATGAAACCCTCAGTAACACATTCAGAGAGAGTTTGGATCATCTCTTCTCAGCACAGATTTGTGACTGACTAGGTCACACACCCACAACTTCCTGGTTGGTTGCTCAGTTGTTCCAGAAAACTGGGAACGTAGTTTCCTCTTCCTTGCCCTTCCTGTTCCCGCACCTGAACTTTTCTTGCTCGTCGTTCCTGTCTAGACCTCGATCTAGACTCCTCTCCTGAGGCTGCCTATGCCCTAGATTTTGGACAGTGGATCCTTACTTCTGTAAACCCAAATTCCAGGGAGGAATCTGATGCAGAGTGGGGTCCATGTCAACTTCCCCGATGGGGAAGATTTATAAATCTCTTTATTAATTCTATTCCCTCTAGCAAAGCATCATTTTCCATCATATTGTTATCTGATACACCATACTAAAGCTATGAACAAATCACTTGAAACGGTAAAACTATCCTATATTTTGTTGCAATTTTAACAATAAAAATAATTAAAGCTGCTTCTATGGTTAATTCTTAAGTGATGATACATGCTGCCTTGGGCGCTAACTGGACAGGTGATCAGTTACTTAGATTTGCCTAACCTTAACCATACATTATTGAAAGCACATTCACAACACTTTCAGAGTAGAGATTTTGTTGTTTTAGAAGAAAAAAAATGATTCTTCTTTTATGTGAATGAGCCTTGAGTGTCAATGGACTAGAAGGAGATCAAAAAATTAACCAAGGCGGCTCTTTTCATTCAGAGAACGCCCCCGCTTCTTTGACACAAAGGTGTGAAAGTTGCAAATTGTAGTCAAGCTGCCTATAAGTATTAGCTTATGGTGCGAGAGGAAAATGTCTTACTTCGTATAGACAGAGTGACATTACATTTATTTATTTTATACGGTTGCTGTTATCCTGCGCCGCTGCATCCCGCCCCCCCCGCCCCTCCCCCGGGCAGCTCGGGGCAGCTCACAATAAGGAAAAAAACAATAAAATACAAGAAGAAGAGAAAAAATAAAAATAAATATCACTATAAAACCATAAGGGTCAAGTCCATTAAGAAAAACACCCCCTAACCCCCCACCCACCCACTACCCGTCTCCCCCACCAAAAGCCTTGCAAAAAAACAGGTCTTACAATGGCATCTGAAGGAGGGGAGATCCGGGAACAAATGGGCCTCAACCAGCAGGGAGTTCCACAGCTGCAGTGCTGTCCCTGAGCACGCCCTCTTGAATGTGGCAAGTATAAAGGAAGAAGTCATTGGGAAACAAGATAAAAGGATAATCTGTGTATTATATCTATCTATACCAGGGGTGGGAAACTTTTTCAATCCCAGGAGCCACTTTGAAAACTAGTACAGCTCTGAGGTCCACATAAAAAGGTGGGCATGGGGGTATGCTCAGGAAGAGGAGGGTCAAAATCATGGATCTAAGCCATGCATTTGTCTCTTATCCTTCTGTGCATGCCCTCATTTCTGCTCTTTTACCCTGAGCTCAGTCTTTTAGTGCATGAGGGTAGGAACTGGATCCAGGAACTGGAAAAGGGCTGCATAAAAACTAACCACAGGCCACATTTCTCCCTGGGACTGAGGTTCCCTGCATCTCTCTCCACCCTAGTAGGGAAACTTCATCGTCAATAAAACCATGATGAATTACCCATTCAAAAAGAGTTTGCCTCAACTGTACAGATGAGGTTTTCATCTCTACTTACACTTACTGAAAAGAAAATAGAAGATGAGCAAACTTTTTGAAATATATACAGAAATACCTAAAGAGAACCTTTTGCAAGGCATGAAGTAATAAATGACCTGAATGACAAACAGATCGTTCACAGAACACAACAATGCTGCAGTGTGCCTTCAGCAGAAAGCTCCATTATATATTATCTCAGCAATTATCTGGTACTACTAAAGACATGCCTGGCTCTGAAAGAATGCCATACTTTATGGAGAATGACCTTCATAGCCTTCAGATAAGAAAACAGCTCCAAAGATATGTTGTAATTGACTGTATTGTAGCCTTGCTCCTTCGGAAAGTTTGGACCAAATATCAGGCTCTTATTACTTTGGTTCTCCTGTACTTGCCTATTATAATAAGAGAGAAACCCTTTTCTTACTAGATTGCTGAAATAAAGTCAAAACCTCAAATCTTACTTAGCTTTACTTAATAAGATATAAAGTACATCTACAATTAGTTTCAAAGCTACAAAGAGAGACTAAGATAGTCCTTAATTCAAGATAGAAAATAAGTTCTTTGCAAAGAAGGAACAGTGATGGTGACTAAAAAGGCATCAGTCAACTGAACAAAGAAATACCATTTCAGCTGGCTTTTATAAGACTTTTGTATGACATAAAGCAGTTGGACAACATCCAACTGCATCAGCACTATTTGACTCAAATTCTCCAAATGTACGGGTATTTTCAGACGTTACGAGATCACAGTGAACCACGCTCAATTCCACGTGGTGGCTGTGATCGCCTAACGTCTGTTGGGGGAAACGGATGTTTCCCCCCAGATGTTACCACGGCATGGGATTGCATTCAACATGTGAGCGGCCGAAGCGGCGGGACCGGCGGCCGAAGCGGCGGGACCGGAGGCTGCCGCGTGTCGAATGCAATCCCATGCTGGGGTGAACCCCGGCGTCTCGTCTGGTCGGGTGCCACGGCCCGGTATCACCGGCGGGACCCCGGGCCGTGGCGAATCCGGCCCAACGCGGCGGCCGCATGGGCCCCGCCACCCGCCCGTCTCCCCAGAGGGTGAGCAGCGGGGAGCATGGAGGGGGCAGGGCCATGCGGCCGCACGTTGCACCGCGCGGCCCCGCCCCCTCCCCAATTCCCCGCCGGGATCCTCCCGGCAGGTCTGTTGCGGCGTGACGGGGTGATCCCAGCGGGGAAGGAATTGGGTGATTTTGGTACGGGGCCAACGGGCCCCGTAACGTCTGAAATCACCCTTAGTTTCTTATCTAGGGTAAAACATCCATATAAACACATAACTGATGCACATGGGCAAAAGACATAAAAATGAGTTAAGCAGATTACAGTATGAATCTGAAATCTGTCACAATACATGGAACATTATGGAGACAAACTTAATATTTGCAGGCATTAGACATTCTCTATATAAATTTTATTTCCTCTAGCAAAGCATATATTTTTATTTGATACACTGTACTAAAGTTATGAACATTAGAACATAGTAAATCACTTGAAACGGTTACACTACCCTGTATTTTGCTGCAATTCTAACAACAAAAAATCCTTAAAACTGCTTCTATGGTTAATTCTTAAGTGATGATACATGCTGCCTTGGGCATTACCGGACAGGTGATCAATTACTTAGATTTGCCTAAGGCCTTAACTATACATTAGTGAAGGAGCATTCCACTTTCAGAGTAGAGATTGTGTTGTTTTAGAAGAAAATTAATTCTTTGCTGCTGGGAATATTTCATTTTTCTGCACATTTTAAGAACTTCTTAGAAAAGAACATAAAAAAATAATTTGTTTTGTAAAAATAAATAATAATTTTATTTGTATAACACCCCTGCCTTGCATGGCACTCAGAGCACTTCACAGAATATAAAACAATGTAAAACAATTCAAAACAATTTAAAACAGTAATAAAATACTTTAAGATAGGGGAAGGGAAAAGGAAGGACAGAGTACAATTAAGGGAACCAGCAGGGAATCCTAAAAGCACCTAGAAAATAAATATGTTTCCAGGTGCTTTTCAGGTAAGGAAGGAGGAACTAATATGAACAACATCCAAAGGGAGCAAGGGACCCACCACAGCAAAAGCCCAATCACCCGCCGACTTAAGGCGTGATGGCGGAACCCCCAAACAGTGGGTGGTTCCTGAGCGCAGGTACCCATTGGTATGAGACTCCAGAAGTAGGTCTCAAATATAGTCAGGGCCTAATCCATTCAGGGCCCTAAAAACCCTGGAAGGGAAAAGGAAAATGGGCCTGATCCTTGTTTATTTACACAAAGATCCCTTTATGCTGTTCTAGAAATAGGTATCTCAATAGATAACCCTAACCCTGTCACTTATATGTACATGATACAAGGGGCTTTCCTGTAAATTAGAACCAGGCTCAGAACCTCTCACTAGAAACATTTTGGTTTTCAGGGTTTTTAAACCAAGAAAAGATTACTATGCATCACAACACATCATGCCACATACATCCAAGACCAATACAAAGATTATATTAACCCAATGAAGGCAAATCTCAGGCCACTTGCCCACGTTACCGGGGCCGGTGATTCTCCCAGTGGAGAAACTTACGCCAAGCTTCGCGCAGGGCTGAAAGCATCATCAGCCATGTCCAGCGGCTTTTTTCCCTCTGAATGTCAGGGTTCAAAATCCAGCCCTGACATTTGAAGGGAAAAAAGCCGCTGGACGCAGCCCCGCACCCATGTGCTGAGCTTGGCATATGTTTCCCAGTGGGGAGACTCCTTACCGGGCAAATCACCAGGCCCAGTAACATGAGCAAGTGGCCTCAGGCCAAGGGCCAGATACAGCCCATGGCTAGTTTTCATGTGATCCCTTTCCAGTTCTTAGATCTGGTCCCTGGATCCAGTTCCTACCCCCAAAGCACTGAAAAACTGAGCTCAGGGTAAGGGAGCAGAGACGAGGGCTGGGCATGCACAGATAATGGCACAGATGCATGACCTGGACCCACCTCTTCTTGAGCACACATCTTTAGCAACCCGGCCCGAATTCCATGTGGCCCGCAGAACTTGTACTAATTTTCAAAGTTGCCCCTGGGAGGGTAACTAGTCTGGGTGGTGAGTTTGGAGCATTTGGCGGTGGTTAGTTCTTCTTCAAAGATGTGAATAAAAAACTAAATTTTAAGCAGTTAAAATGTGGGACTTAATTTACCATATGTAGTATACAGCAGTACCAAGAAGACCCAGTCGTAATTCAAGACTATATTGATTAGGTGCTTTGGAAAATAAGCCTAAGAACTTTTCTTTTTGATAACTCATTAGACTGACCAAGTTACGGATGGGGCCAGATTTTCTTAAGAATTTGATTCCCAATGCTAAAGTTGAAACATCTGGCCATAGGTAACACAGTAAGATCTGGGGGGTAATCAGATATTTCAAAATCTGTCTCTTATTTTGGTGCTTAAATAAAAGCTATGCACTGAATATACAGATGCATTCAAAAAGGTGATGATGATCTGTTAGCTAATAAGTACCTTCCAGTAGGAGAAAATATGTAACTGAACTTTTTAAAGGAATCATGACTTTGTCATCCTATTAAAAGCAAGGGCTGGACAACGACAGACAATTTTAAAATATTGATCTACAAAACTGCTGGTAGATACTATGATGCTGAAAGACACAGAACTATATATGAATAAACTGGCATATAACAGGCTTTAGCAAAATTCCAGAAAGTACACACACACACAGAAATGCTAGACTAAGAAGAAAAAAGCATATAACAAGAACTCTAGAAGGAAAAAAATGAGCAGTGAATTGCTTTTCTTTTTTTTAATTTCATAAACTAAACTGGGCATTTTACGAGGGTAGTAAAAATCACACTGATCACTGCAATAAATACATGGGAGAATAAACTCCAACCACATCTGTCTGCTATTTTCCAAGACTGTGAAAACATGCTGAAAAACATATTCATTAATCCAAGACTTTCCCTCCTTATTCCTAATTCTTTTGCATTACATTGCTGTTGAATTACAATATCAGTAATTAAATACTATCTTTAAATGTCTATTTCTAACCTTGTGGTTGTGAAGAAAAGTGTCAGAGCTTAGAGGAAGAGTGAGTGTGGTTGTCATTTTGGTCCCAAATATAGAAAGGGTAAAAATAAATGAGACGCAAAGGGTAAAAATAAATGAGACAATAGGCCACATTAGCACTCACCAGCTATGATGCTGCTTGAGAAAAAAATATTTCTTGATACACACATTCAAAGATCCCAAAGCACAACTGATATCGAAATACTCACCAAATACCTGGCAAAATTATGGACACAGTATAAGTTGTCTAACGCAGCATATTAGAATACTAAATCTTATAAGCTTCCAGGTTGCATTTACCAAAATACTGGCTGAAATCTAAAACAGCGGTTCCCAAACAATAGTTTTTGAATCCAGCTGGTCACATCATGGGGTCACAGTCCTAGTATGGTATATGTTTTCATAAATGTTGCTTTCTCAGGTCATGGAATTCCAGCTGAATCTGTTTAAGTCAAATTTGGTGGGCCACCCGAAATAATTTGACTTTTCAGAACTTCAGTTTAAGAAGGCCTTAAAGAAATGGATCTGTCTAAAGTACTGCATGCTGTCCAATGCTAAAAAAAACAATAATAAAATGGAACTAATAAAATGCTTTAATCTCTATCAAACGTAAAAAACAATACTCAAGCCAATGGATATTAATGTGGTGGTTTTCATTCTGAGTTTTCAATTATGGGAGACTTTATTTGACCAAAAAGAAGTCCTGTGGTCTTGTAGGAGGAGGAGTGGGAAAGCTCCCTTGCTGATCAGCTGAAACTGAAACATGGCTAAAACTGAACTCCTTATCTTCCCCCCTCATCCTTCCTCTCCTTCCTCACTGTCAATAACTATTGATGGAGTCACCATCCTGCCTGTCCCACAAGCACATAGCCTAGGCTTCATCTTTGACTCAACCCTTTCTTTTAAACCCTACATTGACTCTGTTGCTAAATCCTGTCGCTTCTCTCTCCATAACATTGCTAAGATTCCCCCTTTTCTCTCTGTCTCGTCTGCCAAAACTCTTGTTCATGCTCTGGTCATCTCTCGCCTCGATTACTGTAACCTCCTTCTCACTGGCCTTCCCCGGTCTCACCTTTCTCCCCTCATCTCTGTCCAAAACTCTGCTGCCAGGGTCATCTACCTCGCCAGTGAATCCTGCACAAGCTCCTAGTCTTCACCTATAAAGCTCTTCACAACCTTGCTCCCCCCTACCTCTCTGCACTTATCTCCCTCCATACTCCAGCCCGTGCACTTCGCTCCTCCTCTGTCCCTTCTCTCACCCTTCCACGCCTTCCCTGCTCCCCTAAGCGCCTTCGTCCCTTCTCACTTGCTGCCCCCCATGCCTGGAACTCCCTCCCTGTCCACATCCGCCTTGCCCCCTCCCTTCATACCTTCAAATCTCTCCTTAAAACTCACCTCTTTCGCTCTGCTCTGTCTGACTCTTTATCCTGCTGAGCCACTATTCCTATACCTACGATCGGTTTACCCTTATCCTTGCCACATGGACCTGCCTGCTGTCATTCTCATCGTAACCAAGCCAAGTACGTGCACTTGAGACCTCGCATCTTCATGAAAGTTAGACCCCTTGTCTCTCCCTCTGTTCCCCTTCCTAAGTCTCTCCCCCAGCTCCTGTCTCTCAGATTGTAAGCCCTAGGGGCAGGGATCATGTCTATTTTATTACTTTGTAAAGTGCCAGGTACGCTGCTTGCGCTATATAAATGTTTGTTAATAATAATAATAATAATAATAAAAGCACAATCCTGCAGGATTACCCTTCCCTCACCACCTTTCACTCTGCAAGCCCTGTTAAATGTTAAGAGTTAAAGAGTCTATTAACCTAACCTATTTGATTTCAAATCCAGCCTTCAAATGAAAAGTGTATGCGGTCTGCTGTAGGACTGCTAAAACCCAGACCCAGTGTGCTTTTTATTTAGGCTGGAAGCCTGGATTTGAACCATTAAGCTGAGGTTTGCAGGGTGAAAAACAAGTGTGTTAACCGCCACTGACCAGACTCTTAATACTTAAAAGGGCTTTCAGATCAGCAGCATTATCAAGAAATTGCAGAAAGGAAGATCAAGCTTATCCCTTGAAAAATGTAGCATATTTCATTGATTAAGGGCAGGGAGAAAAAGAGTTTGACTTTAAAAGAAATTCTAGTTAACCACGTTTGGCTTCTGTGGATTCCACCGTGCACTTAAGTCTCAAAATGGGGTAACTTGGGCAGATATGTTTGTGAATCACTGCTCTAAAACAAGTGACTCTTTGAAGAAATAATATTCACGATGGAATGTGTTTAAAATAATATTTCCAAAACAATCACCTCTTAAAATAAAATCTGTTTGTCTTTACAGTAATACAAGTAATGTAGCAACCAGGGTAGCTGCTTTTTCTTTGTACAAGGATCACATTAAATAGATGCTAATTAAATGGAATGACATATATTTGAATAATTACCTATATGATTTTATTAATCAGAATAGTAAGATACCCAATTACTAGATTTGGAAATTTTTGATTCCACCACCCCCCATGCAAATACATTAGAAGCATTAAAAGCTTAAATACTGTGACCTATTAATGACTTCAGTTACTGCTATTTTAAATACTGATTATACAGAGTAGGCAAATATGTGCTGAGTCAGAACTTTAAAGAAAGGCTACTCAAGTGTCTTGTATGCATATTTACACTGTTGTGAAAGGATTCTTTGAAAGATGAGCTTAGTAAGAAAAAAAGAATATTCTGAGACATCATGATCCACACAATATTTTTAAAAAAAAGAAAAGAAAAAGAGTAGCACACTTTTGAAGAGTAACCAGAGTTGCTAGTGAACATTTCCAGGGCGTCTGGCTATGTTTACACATTTTTACACCTCTGTGGGGGGGTGGAAGTGGCAGTGGGTGGACGGTGTCCACCTATGGACGTC
The DNA here is from genome assembly GCA_003113815.1 of Sphenodon punctatus. NCBI lineage: Eukaryota > Metazoa > Chordata > Lepidosauria > Sphenodontia > Sphenodontidae > Sphenodon > Sphenodon punctatus. Next base: position 9,200,658 of record QEPC01013002.1, on the reverse strand, counting down.
CACCCACCTCTACTCATGGAGCATCCGCCATTGGTGCTAGTTGCTCCATGCGTGGGCGATGGGGTGGAGGTGGGTGGAGCATGGGAGTGCACACGCCTCCTCACCCACCCGCCACAGCGATCCCACAGACGCCCCTCTTGCCCCTGCCCCCGCACATGTGGGCGGGGGGGGGGGGAAATCCATGTGAAAAGGGCCTGTACTACTACTACCTTTAAACCTGGAAAAATATACTCAGACTTGTCATATTTTTAAAAACAACATAAGGTCTCTGAATTGCCTTTTCTTTTTCTTTTTTTTTTACCATATTAGTAATAAGAGCAAATGAGGTGGAGTTAATGTAAATACTTTATAAACGTCAGAATTATTTTGAATTATGGGTCGTATTACACACGACAAAAAGCTTAATCTATCATCCCCCCCCCCCAAATTCTAGTTCCTGTTGCCTAATTTCATTTTTAGAACTAGATTAATAATTTGACTCCCCCCACAAATCTCTTTCAGTATTTGGTAGTGGTAATTTCTAAGCTTATAGTAAACATTAAATGAAAAGCTCAGTTATGAGTCCCATGTATTGCTTTTAGGTAATTTTATGAAATTAAAGTGACTGCTCAGCACTGGCAGAGGTCCCCAAACTACACAGAATACAAGTGGAAGATAACTCCTGCTTCTTTTTACAAAAAATGCTAGACACTTTTAATGCAGCCTGTAGTAGGCAGTTGACAACCTAATAAATTGAAGGTCTGCCACAAAATGCATACCGTACTACAAAGCTTCTGTAGTCAACATAAACAGCACTCACTCTTTCCTCTGCTAGCCCCATCCCCCACCACACACCTAATAGCAGATCAGTTTCAGTGCCTTTATTGTTGAGCATATTAAAATTTCAACACCTACGTTTGTGGTTTCTAGGTTTTCTTTAACCCCTTGAACCAATATGTTTATAAATGAGACATTTGGACAAAGTCTAGAGGGAAAAATGTTCCCCAAAATATTATAGGAACTTATAAAACTTAAACATTTTCTTTTTAGGTCTTTTATTATTAGCAAAGGCAGTAAATCCAGTGGCCTTAAGTACATATGTCAACAATTTAGGTGGACATTCACGTTTTCCATCCAACTGAACATACTGAGAAATATTCTAACTGGGGAGGGGGGGGAAATAGTGAGAAAAGAACCGAGGTGTAAACCAGTCTCTCATCCTAAGCACTAAACCTGTACTCACTTGCTCTAATTCTTGGGCAAGGGAAAAACCATGTCTTCTGTCTTTCAACCATGAAAACTAGCAGATTTCATTGCTCATTAAAATATGACGACAGAAGTATCCGATAAATGGTTTAGAGAAGGTTAAAAAAGCGATGCCGCTCTTGAGGAAGGCAGTGGGGGGAACAAAAGTCATTTTTCAGAGAAATGCCTTTAGCACCAAAGGAGAACGAATGCAGGGCTCTAGAATAATTGCTAACAACAAAGGGGAAACAACAGGAGAAATTTGGGAGTCAACTCAGCCATGCCCAGAGTGCAACAAAGTGGCACCTTTAGTACAACGAACAGCCGCAGACATTGGGTGCCTTTATTTCCCAGTTTCCACATTCATTGTGCATCCAGCTGCCACTAGTGTGCATAAGCCTCCCGGTTGCCTTCCCTTGATGTGAAAGAAGGCAATGCCACATGGACCCACACCGGGGCCCATCTGATGGGCGGACACGCACCCCACTTTAATACCCCCCATGCCTGACACTAGGAGAGCCGCCGACTGCGAGTAGTAGCGGCCGGGGAGGGAGATGCTAACGCCTGAGCGAGTGTGCCAAGGTCAGGATGCTAGACAGCAGCAGAATACAAGTCCGGAGCGGCGGGCGGGGGGGAAAAGGGAATTTTTCCTACCCACGCGGAAATCAGCTTTGTTCCGAGATCGGGAAGCTCCTACCTTTTCTCCCTCATCCGTTTGGCGACGAGAAATGAGTGTTGGGTGGATCCCTTTTGCGATGGATGCAGCAGCCGCCCAGCCCGTCTCTCAAGCAGCCTCCATTGCTCTCCCCACTGCTGCCACACCATGGCAAAGCGAGCTCAGTCACTCAGGCGAGCACATCACATGCTCGCTGCAACCCGCCAGACCCAACTTGGGCACCAAGAGGAGACGGGCTTTGCTTGCCAGGGCAGAGGGTGCGAGGAAAAGCTGAGGCATCACTGCCAGGTCCCACTCCCGCCCCGCAATCCCACTGCCTGCAGCAGCCCTTCTTCCTAGCTCCATTAGCCGTGGCCAGACCTCCAGCTTTGATCTCCTACCCACTGTATGTAGAAGTCCAGTTGCTCTTAATGTACCTAACACCCCCCCCCAGTTCCCCATCTTCCTAATCCAAACCAGAGGGCAAGTTTTGTTAGATGCTGATCTTACACTAGTGTAGCCAGGTGTTCCTTATTTTAAGGGAGCATTTTTTCCCCCCAGAACCCTTTGGTGCTATAGGACATCCCTTATTTCAGTGTATCCCACCTCCACTGTAGCCCTTATTTTTAAAATTTTTGGTCTGGCATCGCTGTTTTATCTGACACCACCATCATAAGTCACGTCTGGCACCAGGCCCACATTTTGCCCCAAGTTCCACTGTGCATAGAAAAACCTGGGTCTACCACCTGGATGGTGCCAACATGTTGGCCCCTGCTCTCCTATTTCCACTGCTTCAATAGATGCAAAATATTTAGATGGGGTAGCCAGACTTATGGTGCATATGATCCAGCTGTCAATCTCAAGTGATGAACCAAAGCTTCTACTGTCTCCAGGACAGTATCCCACCCGCAGGCTCCCAGCTCTAGGACATCTCAGCAAGAGATTGCAGTGAGTGGAGAGGAGCATTGCCCTTTAGGAAGAGCCATCTCCCCTAAACACAAGAGGAGCTCTCCTAGCATCAGCCTGGAGGCCCCACATACATGCAAGAATGCATATGCATGCTGAATTGGAGGGCCCATTCCATCTTCTGCACTAGGGCCCAGTCTCACCTAGCAACACCCCTTACCCTTTTCTCCTTGGAGCCACTCCCACTCGTTTCTCCAGAGGTAATCTCCGAGAGGCTGGTCCCTCTTCCCATTCCATGACCTACTGGAGACTAGCTTGTGAACTATTAGTAGTTCATGGTCTACCTCTTGGCCACTCCTAATTTAGATGCTCCTATGTACTAAACATATCAGGATATCAATGCATCAGGTTGAAATGCCACAGCAAAACCCAGGTCCAGCACCTGAATTCCTGCAGTTTGTGGCCCCAGGCAGCCAGATTCTATTTCCTCAACACAGAATGCCCCCCACGGTCTGTGCCTCACCTATTAGAGAGACCGCCTCACTCTCCAGGCCATGGGGCAACCTCTGCAGTCTGGAGGGGGGGGGGCTTCTTGGAGGTCCCCCGCTCTCGGTGGCCGCACCACAGCTGTGAAACTCCCTCCCAGAGGAAGCTCACCTAGCTCCCAGTCTGTTGGCCTTTCTTCGGGGCTGTAAGACCTGGCTGTTCGTCCGGGCCTTTGGGAGAGGAGTGGGAATAAGGATAGTTTTTTTACCAGTGGTTTTACCTTCTTGTTGTTTTTTTTATAGCTGTAGTAACCCTTTTATGTATTGTTTTATATATTGTTTTAAGTATTCTGTGAGCTGCCCCAGGCCTGGACGGAGCGGGATACAAATAATTGAATACACACACACATATATATATATATATATATATATTAAAGGCTCTTATGCACTCCAGATTAATAGCACCACGAATATTTCCTTCTGCCAGCTGGATCCTGCCCAGCCTCAACCCTGAAACTTTTACCATCAGAACAGAGAAAAAATGTTTCTTGTCTCCTAAAAGTCTGGGTCAGCCAACGGAGCAATAACCAATTTGGCACCTGGATCCTGCATGATCTCGTTAATTTTTGGCTATATATCTCCCCACTGTGCCAAATTAAGTTACCCCCATATGTAGGTTTTTTTTTAAGATAATGAGAACACCTTGGATTCTACTCTATTGCAGAGCTACAGTGTCACCAAAAAACTAAAACAAAACCAGAATATGCACATTTTACAAACATGTAGCCCATTGCAAACGTACCACTGAAACAGCACCAAGCACTAGCTATATACATACTAAATTGTGCAAATGGGCTGGAAACAATTCTTTGATCCGAGATTTTCCATGAATGCTCAACCTCGGAAGTTACAAAAATATACAACCTCCTCTTTTTGGTAAACCATAATAAATCAGAGCATTATCTTGCAAGCCAAAATTGGTTGAGTGCATGCGCATCCAGAGACATTGCACTCTTGGAAGCACTGGCTGCCTGCTGTGACACGTTTGCCACCTACTTTGCAGCTGAAGTCACTTGTATTTGGCTTGACATGGGCAGGTGCAGGGTCAGAGTTTGGGGTTGAGGAGACTTAGTTTTGTCCTGATAACTTTGATCAATCTCATCCACTGATACAGATGATAATAATAATGTGCTTGAGGGGGTACAGCTGACCAGTTGTGAACTAGATCCCTTGCTTGTCCTGGCTGGTCAAAGGTAGCTGGGGGACATTGGTGGTGTTGCTGGCCAGGGTTGTCAAAACATCCCTTTGGGAGGGCAGGGTGCCTGACGGCCTTAAAACTGCAGTCGTCCGTCCACTGCTCAAGAAACTATCACCCTGTCTATAACCTCCTCTCTTTAGGGAAGGTTATTGAATGGGTGGTTGCCTTGCAGCTCCAGGCACATCTCGATGCTATTGGATTCCTGGACCTGTGTTGGTTGGGTTTTTGTTCTTGGCATAGCCCCGAGACGGTGCTTGTGGCCTTGGTTGACAATCTCTGCTTGGAAATTGACAAGAGAAATTGTTCCCTGTTGATTTTATTAGCTCTGTCACCGGCATTTGATACTGTTGGTCATGGGGTGTTGTTGACACAGCTAACGGACCTGGCTAGGGAGTGTGGGACCACTCTTGAGCGGTTCTGCTCATTCCTGGCTGGAGAACCCAGAGGATGGTGATGGTCGGCGGCTCATCATCCCCTCGAGTGTTCCTGTGTGGGGTCTCGTAGGGTTCTGTTTTGTCTCCACTATTCTTCAATGTGTATCTGTGGGACCTAGGTGAGATGGTTTGGAGATTTGGAGTGAAGTGCCATCAATATGTGGACGACACTCAACTCTTCCTCTCTCTCTGGGCGTTTATAGACGATCCCGCTTACAAGCGGGATCGCTAAATGCCGGCTTTTCCCCCCGTGCCGTCTGCATGCCGTGTCTGCTGATCAGACACGGCGCAGAGTGCGAGTACGCATGCGCGACCTTCCGCGCATGCACTCTTGCTCACAGAACCAGGAAGTGCAGCGTAAAGCCGGCACTTTGGGAATCCGCGTCGGAGGGGGCAGGATCGCCTGCCCCCTCCGACGCGGATTAAAAAGCAGCCCCAGCAAGTAGACGAGCGCCCTCTTTCATCTGACCCAGGTCCTGCAGTCTCGGTGTTTACCCAGTGCCTGGCCGCCATTGGGGAGTGGATGCAGGTGAGCCAATTAAAGCTGAATTCAGACAAGATCAAGATGCCTCTGAGGGAAGGGCGGCATCGACTATGACTAAATAAATAAATCTGGGTATCTGAAGTGCTGTCATGTCAGGATATATCATGTCAACAGCTTTGGGGTGTTTTTTTGGCACATGCATGTTTCAAGGGAAATACTATGCAAGACTTCTATCTACATGATCTTTCTATTCAAATAGTTTTAGACATTAAAAATTTGGAATTTGTGGCCCAAAAATGGCTAGACCCAATGGCTAGACCCAACGCTTGCTTGTTTTGTTTTTGTAGCACTGGGATGGGCCTTGTATAGGAACATTTTTGGTGTGTTAAGAGCAGCTAGCCTTGTTCACGATTTAACCAATAGATTTGGGGGCCCTGAGTAATAAGAAAAAAAAAGGGCAGAATCCAGGTAAAGCCCTTAGGAGCAACAGATCTGCCTTGTCCTGCCCCACCCGATGCCAGCTGAGAAGTGTCCATTTCAGATGGGCATGGGGGGCGGGGGGGGGGCTAGGATCACTTGTCATTGTTCTCTCTATTGCAGGCTCAGAAAAGACTTTCTTGAAAACTAGTCAGCTGTGTAATTCTAGGAGTCAAAAAGGCTTTCAGAACAAGTCACCCACCAAATGTTTATTAAATGTATCCTAATTTCTTCCCTGAATGTTTGTTTCTGTCGATGACATTTAGACTGTCGTTATTCACCCCCGAGTTCTGAAGGAACTCAGATATGAAACTGCAGACCTACTACTGGTAATTTGTAACCTAGTGCTAAAATCTGCTACTGTACACCCAAGGACTGGAGGGTACCGAATGTAATGCTGATATTTAAAGAGGGCTCCAGAAGCGATCCTGGAAACTACAGACTGGTGAGCCTGTTGTCTGTGCGACGCAAACTGGTGGAAACGATTATTAAGAATAGAATAATCTATTCTGGGCATATTGATAAACATGGCTTAATGGGGGGAAGAGTCAACATGGATTTAGCAAAGGGAAGTCGTGCCTCACTAATCCATTGGAATTTTCTTAGGGTGTAAATAAGTATGGGGTTAGGGGTGAGCCAGTCAGTACAGTGTATCCGGATTTTCAGAAAGGTCCTTCATGAGACTTTTGAGGAAAATAAAAGTCATGGGATAAGAGGCAGTGGTCTATTGTGGATTGGTAACTGGTTAAAAGATAAGAAAAAGAGTAGGATTAAATGGTCAGTTTTCACAATGGAGAAAGTTAAGTAGTGGAGTGCCCCAAGGATCTGTATTGGGACAGGTGTTGTTTAATGTATTCATTAATGATCTGGAGAAGGGAGTAAAGAGTGAGGTGGTCAAATTTGCAGATGACAAAGTTAATTCAAGGTAGTTAGAACATGAGCGGATGGACTGTGATGATTTGCAGGAGGATCTTGCGAGACTGGATGCCTGGGCATCTAAATGGCAGATTAAATTTAATGTGAACAAGTACAAAGTGATGCACATAGGGAAAAATTATCCAAACTATATGTACATAATGCTGAACTCTGAATTAGGAGTTACCACTCAGGAAAAGGAGCTACGAGTCATTATGGACAATACATTGAAATCCTCAGCTCACTGTGTAGCAGTGGTCAAAAAAGAAAACAATGTTAGGAATTATTCATAAAGGGATAGTGAATAAATCTGCCTCTATATAAATCTATGGTGCGACTGCACCTTGAGAATTGTGTGCAGTTCTGGTCACCCCATTTCAAAAAAGATATAGTAGAAATAGAAAAGGTACAGAGAAAGACAACAAAAATGATAAAGGGTATGGAACAGCTCCCCTATGAGGAGAGACTATATAGGTTAGGGTTCTTCAGCTTGGAGAAGGGATGACAGAGAGAATATAAAATTAACAAGTAGCAGTTTTAAGACAAATAAATATTTTTTTCACTCAATGCACAATTAAGTTGTAGAATTTGTTGCCAGATGTGGTCAAGGCCAGTCGAATAGCTGGGTTTAAAAGAAGATTGGGCAAGTTTATGGAGGATAGGTCCATTAGCAGCTATTAGCTGGGGAGGTTTTGGGTAACATACATAACCTCTTACTGTTAAGGAGCTTGGAGTGAACAACAGGGAACCAATGGTCCATTGTGACCTGTTGAATACTTCTTCCAAGTGACCAGAATTGGTCACTGTCGGAGCTGTTGGGCGCGATGGACCATTGGTCTGACCCAGTATGGCACTATTCGTTCACTGCAATCTATTGTTTGGCAATGGCTATAAATTGACACTACAAGCTAAGTCCTCAGTCCACTAGGTGGTGTAAATAAACCACTTAGATTGAAGGCACTGGGTAAGGCAAAGAAAAATTGTATGACAATCATGGATGGAAGGTCCCAGGGTTACATGAGCAGTCCTCATACAGACACCGTATATACCAACTTCAAAGCAAAAACTCTAAAGTAACTAGCTGCAATGTATTTAAGTCAGCTAAGCAAGCAAAAACCAGAAGTTATCTTGTTAGACATTATGCTCACATTTTAAAAATATTAAACACCAATATATTTAGGAAATAAAGCACAATTACACCTTTTAAAGCATTAGATATACAGACCCTCAGGTGACACTGACAAGTCTCCTGTGTGTAGTAAGGCAAACCAAAGGAACAGGAAGTCATCAAAAGTTTCAGAAAGCTCCAGAAGATATTCCACTTCCATCCATAATAAAGGCAAAGATGGAAATTCAGTTTTATCCTATTCAGAAATAACTTTAAAGAATTGCCCAGAAGCTAATTTAGCACCCAATAATAGTGCCAGTGTGCATAATAAGAGTCACAAAAACATAGTCAAGGACCATCATGTCTGGGTTCTGTTATAATTCCCCCAACAATTTTTTGGGGTTTATTACAAAAATTAAAAGTGGGTGAAAACGGCAAAATTTAGGTGTAAAAATTAACTTCACTCATTAAGTATCATAGTTAATATTGGAGGACAAAATATAACAAACAGAGAAAAAGAGTACTGACAGTCAAATGGATCAGTGCTGCTAACAGTCTGTGCTATATGAAAAGCTGGTATGTGGTAGGTGTGGGACTAATGATTTGACACTGACAGTACATATATACATGTCGAATGCTTATACCACTTTTCTTACTAGCTAACTCATCTACCTAATGCAATGCCATGGATTTTCTTAACAATCAATAGTTTCATGTATTTTAAAGTGCTCCAAATTTGGGTGAAAATCAGTAAAAGCCAAATAATTTTTATACAACTGCAATTTTTAAATATAAAAATTGCAGAAAGTATATATGAAGAGGCCTTAAATGCAATTTATATGCACACATCATTAATACCCACTTTTGATATAATGGATTTGAGACACAAAAAATAAATTAAGTACATCTGCTTCTTGCTATTAGTGTGGGGTGATTCCCTTTTGTGATGAATGCAACAGCAGCCACTGCTGCCCCACCCATCTCTCAAGAAGTCTCCATTGCGCTCCCCACTGTTGTCACACCATGGCATGGCAGGCTCAGTCACTCAGGTGATCACATGCTCCCTGCAACCCACCTACCTTGCTTACACAGGATTTGTTTCATGGAGGCCGTGTGTTTTTTGCAAGTCGAGTTTTCAATATTCCAAATGATAGTTTCCCAAGGTAAGTGATGGGAAACCTATCTCATGCTATTTTCCAACATGTTAATAGCACGAACCATAGCTTGTTAGAGAAGCTGTCTTGCACATTGCTCCTTCTCCCACCACTCACAAATTCACAGGTCAGCTTCCCATTGGTAATTATGTAGGCCAACACCCAATGCAAAATTTCTCCAAGATGCAAACATTTACCACCACAACACACAGGGTGTACTCTATGTACCTCCAAGGCTAAACAAGAATGTTATTTTGGCTGCAATCTCCAAACTTCTTACTCCAGACGAGAGCCAATGGCTTCGACAAGACTACTCTAGAGTAAGCAGTTGGACAGTTCCAAGCATAACTTTAGTGCTCAAATAAGAAAAGGTTACTTCTACAAAAATAATCTGTACAGTCAAATCTTTTATCCCCCCCAAAATGAAACACTTTTTATTTCTGACTTGCCATACGTTTATGCATCAGGAAGTATACTATTCTCTCCCACTATCCAGAACTGGAGCCTCCCACCTGCACAGTAGGTCCACTCTTCATTGTTATTATAATAGGTGCTTGAACTACTATTCCAGATTAAAGCTATATTGGTTATAAGATTTTTAGTTACTTAAAAAAAAATTACTGCAATTTTAGATAAGGACAGGAAGAAGTTGTTAGCAGGTGATATTTTCTTGCTTCTGAATAGTGATAGATATGTCAGTTTTAGCCTAGATTATTATGGATTGTGCAGTCTGTATGCATGTTCCTCCATGTAATCGTTCTGACTGTACAGACCAATTTCAAACAAAGTTGGTATAGGTGCAGAAGGTCCAAAAGGTAAGCAGGGACGCATTTTGTAACAAGAGGTGCACCTGGAGGGGCGAAAGAGCTGCTTTTATAGCCCAATAATCCCACTGATTTGCACTGAGCACTGTTTCCCCATAGGAACCAGGCTTCAGGAGCATGGGTGCTTGCTGCATGGAACTACTTGCTAGTACAGTAATTGACTATAAATGACCCTTTTTTATTGAGTGCAATACAACTATACTATTACTTTGATTACTCAATGACTGAACAATCTGAGTGTTTCATAGAATTTTGTTTTGCTTTAACCATGTAAAAAGATAGCCAGATATAGGAAACTTACCTGCTAATGCAATAGTTCCTTTTTCATAGTAGTATAATACCTTAATAGAAAAGTGTTGTTGCTGACCTCCTCCCATGTGTTCTCTCTTAACTTTGGAGAAATTACAGCAATGTAATCCCAGAATTCCACTCCCAGGAATTAGCTCAACCAGGGGTAAGGGACTGCTGTAGTACAGACTCAAATTTCCTCACAGAAGTTACGAAAGGCAATTATTCTGACTAAATACTACAATTTATTGCCCTGCCAAACTGGCTTACACACTACCATACGAGCACTACAGAAAGATGCAAAAGGTTATTGATTATTGATATATTTTTTCTTTAAGAATATCTATCTCAGATGCAGACAGGTCCCAAAAGTTGATCAGGCTTCTAAAGTCCTGCTGGAGAAGATAACATTTAGACTTATTGCTATGCTAAAGACTGGGCAGAGAAGAATTGCTTCTTGGCAGAGCAAAGAAATGTCCCAACTGGGAGAAAAATAAGGAAAAGTAAAAGAATTACCTTTTCAGAGAACAAAATCAGAGGAAAATCCCAACTGGGAACAAAAATAGATTCAAAAACATGGAAAAATAAGTACAAAAAATGTGTTTTCCTAGGGCAAGAGAGAAGTAAGTCCCAACTGGGACTTCAAACATAGCTTCAAAAAGGTGGAAAATAGGAAAAAATAAAATAGTTTTTTGCTAAAGCAAGAGGAGAAGTAGCTTTAAAAAATAGCTTTAAAAATATGGAAAAATAAGAAAAAGTGAAATGTCTTTTGCTAGAGCAAAAGAGAAGCAAGTCCCAACAGGGAATAAAAATTGCTTCAAAAAGGTGGGGACAATAGTAAGAAGTAAAAGAATTGTCTTTTGCTAGGGCAAAAGAGAAGTAATAGCTTTAAAACTGAAAAGAAAATGAATTAGAAGGAAAAATTGAAAAAAAAAAAAGAATTGTGTGGGACAGACAAAAAACCAAGTCCCCCAATTGCCTCTGCCCTCCAGCAGGACTGGATAGCCCGCAAGAGTTTTCCTGGATGTAAACTATTTCCAGCCACGTTTATAGGATTTCTGAGAATTCTGGGTTCCACCAATCACCAACACAGGCATCATGAAATCTACCAATCAGCATAGAGTTTGCCCATTATCAGTTAATTACGCAGATGCAAGTTGTTTTGGTTTTCATGTTCATGTGAAGACGTTGCAGGCCGTATCTTTTCTTGGCTGTTTTGACTTTACCCCGTCTTGCTTTTAGGTGCCAAAGATCACTGGAGCCAGCTTTTTACCAACCCTGCTCTTTGTCCCATTAACTCACACCATACAGAAGTTCCAATGGATTCTATTAGCCCTTTCTCACATTAACTTACTCCACTCTGAAGTGTCAATGAATCCTATTAGTTTCATATAATTTCATAAAGTGATTTCTATATATATTAACTCGACCTAGAAAGTACCTGGACTCTCAGAAAGTGGCTGAGTAATAGAGGCAATTCTATACCAGCAACACACCAAACTTACATGGATATTGAATGCTTCATTAAGGCACATCTCAAATGAATAATTAATGCATCTGAATGCTTCAACAAGGTCTTATGCATATTATGAACATTTTCATACATACATTGTCTTTAGCTTATTGTATATTTCAAACTGTACAGAATTCTTTAATTAAACTGCCTCAAAACAATTTGGACTGCATTATGAAATAGGTTAACCAATGTTACTCCAATTAAATTCTTTAAGCTTATTTTATAATTGGGAATACAATTAAAACAATACTGTTAATGGAGGTGCAGTAATGATGTAAATTTTCCGTAAGATGGCAATATTTCTCCATGAACAATCCTGCATGTTATGAGATGTTTTAAGAACTAGGCATCTCATGTTGTGAGAAACAAGGTTTATTATGGCTTTACCATAGATGAAAAAAACATGTTTTTCAGCATGTTTGGTGTTGTGAGAAACTGAGGCCTGTTACGACTTAAACTGACAAGGCGGCCTTGGTTCCCAGCAGCAAGTACCCTATCAGCTGCCTACTGTGATTTTCCTATTTCTCATTGCCAATTATCCAGAATTCTGCCTAGTTACACTCATGTCAAGTAACTCACAGAGCAAACTGCTGTTTAGGCCAAATTAGATTGCCATTTTTGCCCAATATTGTTCCTGTCTCCCTCACACACATTAGTCCCATTGCACACACACACTGTGTGGGACATTGATTGTTTAGTGGGCACTAGTCCTTAGTAACAAGAGAAGCCCTTAAATTAACTGGCAAGGGGAGATATAGCTATATCTATAGGCTGCTGTTGCTTCTCTTGCTACTAAGGACCAATGCCCACTAAACAATCAATGTCCCACACTGTTGATATCCTGACACTCTCGGCTTGAAATGAAGGGACCCACCTAATTTCAATTGAGACCCAGGCTCACCAATATACAGTTAAAAGAGGACAGTTCAAAGTACTCACATTAAAAGGCATTATGAACCTTTAACAAAATTTAACAGAGTTTAACAGTGTGAATAAAAGCAGGTACATTAATCAATCACCACTAGGTGGGGGACAATACTTAAACATGGTTTTCCACAATTAAGCAGACAGAACAAGTCTTATATTACAAGACGACAAAATAATTTTCAGTCTGTAACTTAGTTTGAGGTCAGAAAGTCTGGGAATCTAAACATTTTCTGGGCATTCCACCAACAGGTGGCCAATGACAGCCAGCCATTGTGTGCCCCAATCTGGACTGGGTCATGGCAGGCCACAACAGATATACTGGCCTGCCGTGGCCCACTATAGCCCGGTTGAAAGGGACTTAGCCCGGGCTGTGACTTCAGGAGTTTCCCAAGGTCAGAGCCTGGGCTAGCCACTGACATGGCCCAGGGCAATCCCCAGTAAACATCTGATGATGCAAAAACCAACGTGACGGTGGCCTGTGGGCCAAAGCGGGCCACCGTCATGTCTATTTTTACCCATAGATTTTGTTCTACTGAGATACTGCAGAGGACTCATTCTTGGACAAATTTTATTCAAAAATAAAATATAGAGAAGTCAATACAGCTAAAGATTGTAGATATGAGAGAAATTGTGGGAGTGCTAAATAAATTATCTAGATCAGTAGGTAAGCTGACAGTGACACTAGGTAAGCGGTTCAGTGTTCATTTTACTATAACCAAATATTAGGACTGAGGTGGGAAAATTTCCCAAGACCAAGAGCCATATGCCAAAATTTTCATATTGCTGGGAGCACAAAGACATACGACATTGTTCAGAGATTCACCTGATCCAGGGGATGGGAGACCATGGCTTCCCCAAATACCCCCACTCCCCCATGCTCCCCTGGCTCACAGGCTGGGTTTGGGCAACAGCAATAGCAAAGCAAGGCATGCTCCCCCTGCTCCCATGAGGTTCCAACTGCCAAAATGGTAAATTGATGTTTTCTGCTTCTGCAGAAGTGTATGGACCACCCTAGGCTTCGGGCAAGAGCCAGATATGACTCCCGAGATGCTATTTGCTCAACTCTGTAATAGGGCAGATATCTTGGGCAATGAAGTTCACAAATTTTAATATAATCATGATTTGCACGTATGGATAACTAATTCTGGAAAGCAGTAACACAAAAGATGAGCCAAAAGATTATGTAGGATAACCATCTGAACATGACTTCTCGATGTGAAGCTGCAGCTCAAAGGGCCAACACAATTTTTGAATTTGTAAACAGGAAATAAAGAAAGGAAAATTGGTTCTCGAACCTGGGAATTTTCCTTCTACGAGCTCCACTGGATATCACATCAAGACTCTGTGGTAGTTCCCCTCCTCACCTGCTAGGTGGCAGAAGACAATCACAAATTCTGCTGAAGCATGCTCAGTGGGGAACGCCCCTGGAATTCCAGAGTACTAGAGCCTTACACTTGCAACAGCAGCTCTGTATTCACAAAATTTAACAAGTTAAATAAAGAAGGCAACAGAAAAGAATGAAACCCAACACTCTCCAATAGCCAAGAGATAGGAGACACCTCAACTAGGGCAAATGCCCAAGAGATTATGTCCAGAGAATGAGCGTCACAACTCCTCCACTGGGTGGGTTGAAGTGATGTCCAGTGGAGCTCGTAGAAGGAAAATTACCAGGTAAGAGAACCAATTTTCCTTTCTCTTGAACTACCTGGACATCACTTCAAGACTCTGGGGAAGTAGTACCCAGTGCCCAAAGGCCGCCTCAGTGGACTCCAAAGTATGAATCTTATAATGTTTAGTGAATGTGTGCAGGGAGGACCAAGTCGCCGCCCTGCACACTTCATAAGATGACCTAGACTGAAATACCAAGAAGTGGCCACACCTCAAAGAGAATGAGCTTTAACGCTCTGCGGAGAAGGAAGGTTTTGTGCTTTGTAAGCCTCCGCAATACCAGCTGTAACACACTTGGCTACTACCGTCTTAGAGGCTTTTTTCCCTTTTTGGCTAGGGCAATAGTTGACAAACAGGGCTGAGGACTTTCCTAAGTCCTTTGTCCTCTGTAAATAAATTTTAGCGCTCTCCTAACATCCCATTTGTGCCAGAGAACCTCCTGAGGGTGGGAGGGCCTGGGACAAAATAAACTGGAGCAGGCGAAAATAGGAAACTATTAGGCCCTGAAGACTCAACAGCTGTTTCAGAGATGGCAATTTTTGTGACTGAATCTGGGTTACGAGATGCTTGATCTTCCAATGTCTCTTCTGTGGTATAAACAGCCTCTCCTGCAGGGTATCCATCTTCACTCCCAAATGCTCTAGGGTCTGGGTGGGGATCAAGGCACTCTGTGACCAATTGACCATGAACCTGTGGCACTCCACGTAATGAATTGTTCTCTGTTCCGCTTGAGCTTTCTCCTTGGACGCTGCTCTGATCAAGAGGTCGCCCAGGTATCGATGAACATGGATTCCCTCCAAATGCAGATTGGCTACAAGTATGACCCGCGTCTTTGTGAAGGTCCTCGGGGAGGTTGACAGGTCGAATGGTAAAGCCTTGTACTGTCAAGGAGTCCCTTCGTACCTGAAACAGAGGAAGCGCCCGTGGCTCACATGAACGGGAATACAAAGGTATGGCTTCCTTCAAATATAATGAAGCTAGCCAAGTCTCCTGGTGAAACAGTTGCACAAACTGAACTGTCTCTAGTTTGAATTTTTTTAGCTTCACTGAGCAGTTCAGCTTCTATAAGTCTAGAGACTGCTCGCCATTCCTTGGACTTCTTTGGTACGAGAAACAAGAGAGAGTAGAGCCCCTGGCCCTGCTGACTAAGAGGAACCGGCTCTATTGCTCCGATGGCGTGTAGGTGGATATTTCTGCAAGCATCGCTCCGTTTCGCTGGCTTTTTTATGTTGGTGAAGGAGTGAATGAACTGCGAGGATGTCTTTTCAGTTCAATTAGATAACCCTGAATGATGTCGAGCACCCAGTTGTCTATGCAGGATTCTACCCACCTGTCTCTGAACAATTAGTCTTCCCCCTATCGGTGGGTGAGATAGGGAGACGGGGCCGGAGCAGTCAGGAATCAGACTTAGGTGGCTGATCTGATCTGGTCTTGCCTCTCAATCGACCGGTGTCCTTGTAGTTGCGCTTTCCGTGGCCTTTCTACTTTGGATCCATGGAACTTTGGCCACAGTTCGAGGACCTGTATGGGGCTTTGGGAAACGAAAAGGCTTCTTTGAGTGGGTAGACGAGACTTGGTGGAATGTTTTCTTTTGGGATTTGTCAGACACCTTAGCCAGTATTTTATCCAGGCACACTCCAAATAATTTACTCCCCTGATACACCCCGGACACCAGCAGGTTTTTGACTAGGGCATCTCCCTTCCAAGACCATAACCAGAGCCTCCTCCTGTCTACTATATTCATTGCCATGGCTCGGGATACCCAAGATATCATATCAGAGGAGGTGTCAAACATCATGCCATTGTGAGGGTTATGTGGGATGTCAACACTCTGTCCCTTTCAGGGGGTGTCTGAGGGTCCCTACCCTGTTCTAACCATTTTACCATGGCTCTGGCAGAATAGGCGAAAGCGAGGGCCAAGCGTAGGAGGGTCAAACCCACCTCAAAGTTTTGCCTGAGTGCAGATTCTTTCTATTCCCTTGTCAGTTGGGTCTGCAGGGAAGAGGTCCCCCTCCATAGCAAACAGATTGCCTAGCCAAAGAAGCAGTTGCTGCATCTACTTTTGGCGAGTCAAAAAGCGCTTTCTTTTGCATTGATCATGTATATAAAGTGTCCTGTGTTTTAGTCACATGAGTGTGCTTAGCAGGGGCACTCAACTCATTTATGATTAATTTCTTGACGTTTTTATCTAGGAGGAGCCCTTTCCCTTTCCCCGGAAGTTTTGGAAAATACTCCCAATCAGAATAATCTTCTGAAGACTCGAGGAAGCAATCCTTTTCTGGTTTTTCCTTAATAGACAAGGCCTTATGGAATTGCCTATACAAGCAGCCCATGGCTTTCAAAGAAAAATCCCTTCCTGGCTTCTTGCTGACCTTCACCTCTTTGGAAGTTAGAATACTTTCCTTCTTCAGGAGAAGAATGTCCTTCAGTGGCGTGAGGGGAACCTTTCTCCTCATCACCCAGAGAACTCTCTTCCTCCTCCCCTTCATCTTACCTCTCTGCCTCAGGATTTGCAATGGGGAGATTCCTCTTTTTCTTAGTTGGGGGGAGGGGAAAGAGCCTATTCGCCTGAGGAGAGATGGACACTAAACTCAGTTTCTTGCTCCCCTTCAGAGGAGAAAATATTCAAGTCCTAGACCAGGATTCAAGACTTGGAGACCCAGGGGTCCCTGGAAGGCTGCCTGCCTTTATGAGCCAGTTTGGATTTTCCCTTAAAGGGAGGCTTTTTTTTTTGCAACAACTGAACTCCGCGGGGCCTTTCCAGTCTGCTTTTTTGGCAGGCCGCTTGGGGGCTGCACGATTCCAATTTTATCAAGGGCCACAATGATTCGCCCCAATATGTCAACCTGCAGGGCCTCCACCGGGGAAAGGGGTGTGTGTGTGTGTGTGGGTGGGTGCTTACATTATGCGGTCCCTACCGAGTTTGCGTCTTATTTAGTGGAAGGTCTTGGAGCAGAAAAATGCCCGTCCACAGTGGGGTGCGGCGTCTGCTAAGCTGGAGAATTTCTATCCCGGTCCAGATGCCAGCAGTGGGGACGGTTTGTGCATGGAGCATCCGTAGAGGCTCTGCTGCACCTGCTGTACCCAATCCTCACGCCAGACGGGGTGGGGGGACGGGGAGAAGTCCTGTGTGGACTAGTCTTCAATTCCGTCATCTGTTGAACAATTAACTGTCACTAAACCGGAGCTACAGAGCTCCGTTCCTCACCGTGAGGCAGAAAAACAGACTCTTCTAGGGGGCATTCCCCATTGAGCATTTGTGATAGTCTTCTGCCACCTAGCGGTTGAGGTAGAGAACTACCCCAGAGTCTTGAAGTGTTGTCCAGGGAACTCGGGAGAATAGGAACACCTTAATTCTATATATGGCATTGGTGAATTCACTACTGGAAAACTGCATACAGGTCTGGTAGTCACACTTTAATAAAAAAAAATTAAAAACAGAGGCACTGATGAACTGAAAAGAACACACAAAAGTGCTGCAGAGGTCTGTAAAACATGCCTAATAGTAAGAGACTTAAGAAGCACAGTTTATTTAACCTTTTCATAGATTATAAATTGCGGTGATGTTACCTTTTAAGTATGGGGATTTCTGTTAGTAGAGGGCTCTTTAGTTTAACAGTCAAAAGCATAACAAGTACCAGTGTCTGTAAGCTGAAGCTAGACGTTGACTAGAAAAAAAAGGCAAATAATAATAATAAACAACAGGGAGGGTGGCTAACCACTGAAATAATTTACCTAGGGATGTAGCTGATTCTCTAAGACTTGAAGGGAATCGATTTTGGATGTCTTTCTAGAACAGTGATTCTCAAACTTTTTTGAATTGTGCCCCCACTTCCACTTGTCTGTCATAGCTGAGACCCCTCCCCACAAAACACATGCATACACACCCCTAGCTTCCCCTCTCTCCTCCCCCATTGTTATTTGACTCTCCTTGCCAGGAGATTCCCCCTCGCTCGGTGAGAGACTGGAGCTAGGTGTTTGCCAGCCAGGCTTCTCATGCCACCATAGGACACGCTTGACACCCCACCTCCCCAGTTTGAGAACCCAGGGATGCTCTAGCTGAGCCAGAAGTTATTGTCTTGATACAGAAGTCACAAGATAAGATTCTATGATCCGTGTCATAAAGGTTTCTGACTAGTGGATTATAGTGTTCCCTCCTAGCACTAGAATTAATTCATTTTGTTTTTCATGCTGCTTTATGTTATTTTATGCTATTTTAATAAAGAAAATCTAGCACTAGGTGGAAAATGGTAGATTGTTTGATAATGTGTTTTCTTCATCTCACACCCAATAGTCTTGCAATGTAGGCTTGTTTACTTCAAGATAAAACAGCCAATGAAGAGCTTTTTATTATTATTTTTTACACAACCTGCTTGCTACAGAGAGGGTGCTTTTAGACAAGCACCTCCCCACCCATTATACATGTTGCAAGGCACCCATAGGGCACTACTGCCGTCCTGCAACATGTATTGTGGGTGGATGGTGGGTGGGGAAGTAACATCCTAAATAAATTTCCAAAGCTTTGTCTGTAGTAACAAGAAAAGTACCTTCAATGAAAATTTGATTAATTTTAAGGGTCAAACCAACAAGAAATTTAAAAGGGAACTATGTAGGTGAACAACAGAGGTGCACCCTATACACAAAAAACAGGAGGGAGCAGTCACAACAAAGAAAAAGAGTCTCCTGGTATGACCAAAACCTTTATCCATAGGCTACCACAAGGACTTTGAATACTGCAAGTTATTTCCCCCTCCATTTAACTCAAAACTACAAATGCAAGGGACTGTTGCTTATCTTTTGAAGGGAGGAGAAAAAGATGGTTTTCAAGTGATATATACCTTTTCAAGACCATGTAAATCTATTGAATTTTACTGAAGCAGGAGAGGAGGAAAGGCCAAACAAAATTAACAGTTTTGTCCTTTATTGTAGAATCAGCTTTTTTGCAGAGTCATTTTCCTTCTGCACCTTTTTCTAGTTTATGGGAGAGAGACTCCATTGCTTCCAATCATATGTAAGGGTGGGCCAAAAAGCAATGCAGAACAAGCAAACGCACTCGAGCTGGGAAGAATGACATCGAAATCACCTTCATCTATACTGTTTTCCCATTGACAACAAATGGCATTCCCATTGACAACAAAACTATATCAGTATCTACTTTGACTGTTTCCCCTCTAGAAAACAACACAAAAAGGTTACTATGGAGAAAGGAAAAAGACCACACACACACACTCCCCAACACAACAACCCTGTTCTCTCACTTTTTTACTGCTCTTGGGGAGGCCTGCTGCCCTTATCCGTCAGAACTGATGGTTTAAAAATATCAAAAACTGATTTTAAACTGTCCTTTTTATAAGATTATAGAATTCCTAACTGGCTGCAGGTTTGCCTTTTTAAAAAATCGGATACCAAGGACTGTCAGGATTGTAAAATGTTAAGAATCAAAATGGCTGACATGCTCTTTAATAAAGTCATTTAACCATTCAAGGATTTCTTTAAAAAAACACCACCACCATAACTAAATTATAAATGAATATTCAAAAATCAAAATGGTATAAATTAGTTACCTTTGTGTTATTTAGAATAAAATAAAATACAAAACAAAAAACCATGTATGGTGAATAAAACAAATCAAATATAGTTTTATTTTCAATGTTATTTTAAAATTACAAAGTTAGATAGCACAAACTGTTTCAGCTATATCAGTTAGCAGTTTTGAAAAACCAATTGTGTAAGGTGATCAAAGACCGTTAACATTCAGTTATGTAGATTTAAGAGTTATTTGCAAATAGTGAAATTTGTGATCACAATTAACTTTTGTTGAGTTACCTAAATGAAAAAAGTTCCATGATTTTTAAAGTCAATATTTACAACAAATGTATAGGGTTTGGGGGGGGAGGGGGTGTCTCTGCAAATAAGTATCTTTCAAAAACAAGTATCTTTCAAAGGATTTTCCCTTTTCGCTTGGCATTTGATTATTTTAAAAAAGCTAAAGAACATAAATTAAAAGATTTCAAAGCTATTATAAAAGATATGAAAGAGGAAAATTTTAGAATATTTTAAGCATGTGCTCTATAGATTTATCATGGGCTCAATTCTACACCATTGAAGTCAATAAGGGTTTTGTTACTGACTTGCTGGGACATGGTATCAGACTTGATAGTGCTATTTTTGGAGGAAGTGTAGTTCCTCTCACTTTAACTGTTAAATCAAATTATTAATATAAAAAGGGTCAAATGTACTCTTTTCACAAATCCCTCTAATATATCTCTGAAGTATGATCTGGCATGTTAAACTTATGTTTGCAAATAATTCTTATTTTGTGTTGCCATTTTAGACGCATACAATGTAGTACATACAGAAACATGCTACATTTAAGAATAGTCAAACAATGCTGTGTTCATACAAAAGTAAAAAGAGTTATACATGATAGCAGCAATATATTTAAGTTCATTAGACTATGTCTACTAAGATCATTGTTCCAGTTAAAACATACTTTTCTTTATTTAATAACATTCTTAAACAGTTTTATTGCAAATGGATGGGACACAACGCATAGCAAACTTCTAAAGCGGAGTCATCCATCTTTTCTCCACATCTTTTTATATGTTCTTTATTCCTTACTGTTGTCCAAAATGGAAGCTGGCAAGTACAGGCTTTTCTTCAATGTTGCATGAACAGAAGGCAACAAGCCAGTCAGCAGGTATGATCTGCAACTGTGTAGCTTTCACCTTCTAGTCCTAAGCATAACAGCATAGATACTTGTCACATAGTCATAGTCAAGTACTACTCAAATTTAAGATCTTGAGAAAGGAAAGTTAGTTAACAATCCAGATATACTGGGACAGATCAGCTCTGATACTTTATCAGAAAAGAGATGTGTATGCTACCACTATATGACCTACATGTGACAATTACTATATGTTCACGCTGCCTAAAATGATAAGATTTATCTTCACTTACCTAGTAGACTTGTGTTTTAAAATACAAAGACCTGTGACACCTCCTTAAAAGCTTGAGCTCAACTGCATGCACGATTCCAACTTATTTCTGAGCTTTTAAAAAAAAATTTGAAAAATGCTCCATATTTAAATATATATTAAAGAATTAACATAACATTTGATATATATAATATATTTTTAAAAACTCACTCTATTATATTAGCACTGTCAAAATAATTCAAGAAATTTTAAAATTGTACTAAAAGTTAGCAGATAAGGCTTGACTGATTTCTTTAAGAAGTACCATATGAGGTAAAGTTATAAAGACAATTACTAATTTGATACATCTGCTAAGGTGAAAAATCTAAACAAAGATTACAAAGCAGTATCAAGAAAAACTGATAAATTATATAAGCTAAAAAATAATAGTGTGTAAACAAAAATACAAAACATAAAGAAACCTGAAAAAAAATGTTGTGGCTCAACAAGAATTATTTCCCCAAACCAGATGTATTCATTGTTTTATATAATCCCACACTGCAGTAAATGCAAACTTTCAAAATAATACTTAAACAACTGGAAATAAACACAGAAATCATCATCTGAGATTTTCATTTCACATTAGTTATTCTAACTAAGCTTCCTTCCTACCACTGCTTGGTAAATAGTCATTTTTTCCATCCCAAACTGGGGACAAAAGTGACAAGTCACCCACTCATCATAATCAAGGTGAAAACAATTCAATCCTGAGCTGAGAGCGTGGACTTTTTAGGGAGCAGAAGTTTGTATGGCTGATTGTATATTACACAAGTACAATTTTCACAAGTATTCACTGATTCCAAGAAAACTCAGAGGTAGAATTCATGTCAACCTTCATAATTTTCAAAAGTCCACCAAAACATGTTAATCCTTTTATTACTGTTTGCTTTCAACATTATCCCATAATGGTTACTCCTTGAAGCTCACATTTCTGGGAGGGGGAAAAAGAAATTTAAAAATAAGTTCCATTTATACTAATTTCAGCTATTCAGTCCTGTGTTAAAATGGATGTTGTCGTTTTCATAGTTTATGCCTTAATGCCTTGAATTAGCACTCAACATATCAAATGCCAGTTGTCTTGACATACACCATTCTTAATGCACATTTTACAAGCTCTGATGAAGTTGAGCATAAGGCAAAGAGAAAAGGTGATTAAGAAATAAGAAAAGTTCTGAACAAACATCGTGAAACTGCACAAATGAAACCGTATTCCTTGCTGTGGATTCGGAATACCAAGAGGAATGAATGGATAAGTGGAAACCAATGAGAGGTAATGCAAAATTCATGAGTAGTTCCGAATTTTGCAACAGATTCAAAAGTTGAGTTGCAGAGCTGCAACAAGTCTTAAGCTTGTTTATGGACCCATACATTTAGAATATTGGTTTCAAACAATAATTCATGAATAATACAAAATTGGAATAAACTCAATGCAGCATTTAAGACGTTACTGAGCATCATGAAACTGTGTCATGAAGATAGGTTATCTCATGGCATATTTCCTAGCATAACAACTGGCCTGTTGATTCTTGCTGTCTGTATTTACAGGCCTCACTTTTGTTTATTTAGTGGCCTGTCTGTATTTAGAGGCCAGACTTTTTGTGGAAAGACTACTTCTTCAGAATTCAATTTGAATTTGTAACCTTTGCAATGTGTAGTGAAAATGCATCGTCAAAGTAGAACACTGCTATTTCCATAAACAAAAGTATGTTCTAGTGCGTATCTAAAACCACAAAAGGTATAAAGGTATTGATTTTATTAAAATCCAGCAATGAATTGGCTTGGAAGATGCTCTGTAGAATGGAATCCTTAGAAACCAACAACAACAACAAAATATAAGACTTGCTTGGTGAAATGTATGTTCTTAAGCTATGGGGAAAAATACTCCATGGTTTGTCTAATTCTTCATCTCTCCTGTACCAAATTATTAAATACCATTTTCCAAAGTTCACTCATGGGAGACTGTTTGCTGCTGCAGATTTGAGGTTTACTTTTCTCCATGCTACCAACAGCGGAGATAAGGAAATTGGTCACCTACATTTGATGAATTCTTTTCTCCCCTGCACTCCGGATACTCCTCCGTACAGGTAGCTTCCGCACTGACCGCCAGGAGACAGAAGCAAAAACTTGTTTCCAATGCGCCTGCGTGTCTCCAAGCTACCTGGCTCTCCAGTCTGTCCCCAACCAGAGGACCCAGCACCTCTATCCTTCAGGTAGCCAATTTTTGTAAAAAGAGGAAGGAAAACTAGAAGATGATTAGTCGGGTGAACAGTCCAACCTAGGTAATAAACTCAAGTACTCCCTCAACAGAGAAAAGTACATATTTCTATTGCTCAACCTTGAAAACTCTGAATCCTACTAACTTTCTGGCCTCCAAAAACATCCCAACCCCCCTGGTTTGTGCTGTTTAGCAGGAGGGCCGGAGGACTATCTGGAGTGCAGGGGAGAAAAGAATTCACCAAAGGTAGGTGACCAATTTCCTTTTCTCCCCCTGCCCCCGGCTACTCCTCCGTACGGGATGTACCCAAGCAGATTAAAATGCCTCTAAGGGTGGGAACAAATAGCACTGGGATGATCCAGTACCGCCTGAAGCACCCTTCTGCCAAAAGCAGCCTCCGCTGACCAGTACACATCTAATTTGTAATGTTTTACAAAGATGTGTAAAGACGACCAGGTGGCCGCCTTACAAATTTCCTCGCAAGAAGCTCTTGATTTAAAGCCATATGAGGTGGCTGCACTCCTGACCGAGTGAGCCCAAATCTGAATGGGAGGAATCCTCCCCTGTGCTTGATATGCCTCAATAATCGTCTCTTTGACCCACTTGGAAATCAGAGATTTAGAGGCTTTAGTCCTCTTATAACCCTGCCTGATGTTCACAAACATAACTGTAGATTTCCTAAATCCCCCTGTCCTAGAGAGGTAAATCTTTAGGGCCCTGCGCACATCCAAGGGTGTGCCACACCTTCTCTTGTGGGTGAGTAGGCTTCGGGCAAAAAGACGGAAGAATTATTTCCTGGGCCCTATGGAACATGGAATTGATCTTAGGAATAAATGCTTGATCCAGTCTTAGCAGTACTGATTGTTTTTGAAAAACACAAACATTTTCCTCCACCGAAAGAGCCCCTAGTTCTCTCCTAGCTCAAGTGACAGCCACAAAAAAAACACCCCCACCACTTTTAAAGATAGGAAATACAGTGATACATGTTTTAAAGGTTCAAAAGGGGCCTTAGTAAGAGCCTTAAGGACCAGGTTCAGGCTCCACGATGGGCACTTGTGCACCACCGGTGGAGAAATAATTCTAGCTACCCTCAAAAACCTCTTGATGTGAGTGTGAGAGGAGATGGTCTCATTGGATACTGCCCTGATCACTGAGTCCAGGGCTGCTGCCTGCCTAGCTAGCATGTTGGGCTTTAAGCCCTTGTTTAAGCCCTGCTGTAGAAATTCCAAGATTTCTGGAATCCCTGCCTTACAGGGGTTCTGCTCCTTTTTTATTGACCATTAGGCAAAGGTCTTCCAAGTGGCCCTTTATGCCCGTCTAGTTGCCGGTCTTCTAGATCGCTGTAGTGTTGACAGGACTGCCTCTGAGTATCACTTCTTTTTTAATGCCCTGCACTCAACTTCCAAACTGTCAACTTGAGAACTGCTAGGTTGTCACAGAGAATGGGACCTTGTGTGAGAAGGTTGGGGATCAATGGTAGTATTCTGTTCTGGGACTGGCTTAGCTCGATTAGGTCTGAGAACCATGATCTCCTGGGCCAACACGAGTTATTAGCAGCACCTGTGCCCTTTCCCTGAGAATCTTTGCTATTGTCCTCTGTATTAGAGGAAAAGGCGGGAATGCATACAGGAGTCCCTGGGGCCATGGCTGGTTCAGCATGTCATTTGTCGCCGCTTGATGACAAAAAGTTCTGGACATGAAGCTGGATACTTGAGCATTCTGTTGAGTTGTGAAGAGATCCATCAGAGGGAGACTGAAGGTTTCCACTATTTCGTTGATTACTGTTCTGTCCAAACACCACTCGTGCGGATCGATGGCCTGCCGACTTAACCAGTCTGCCTGAATGTTGTCTCGCCCCCTGATGTGTAAGGCTTTTATAGACTTCAGATGTCGCTGTGCCCACTTGAAGAGTCTAACTGCCTCTGAGTGTACGGCTTTCGATCTCGAGCCACCCTGGTGATTCACGTAAGCCTTGGTTGTCATGTTGTCCATGTAGATCAGGACATGCCTGTTGTAGAGGACTGGGAGAAGCTGTGTTAGTGCTAGCCAAATTGCCTTGAGTTCCAGGAAGTTTATTCCTTGGCTTATATCGTTCTTGTTCCAGAGCCCCAGAACCGAGTGGTCATTCGAATGAGCCCCCCCATCCCTTGAGACTGGCGTCCGTTGTTACTACTGTCCTGCATAGCTCCATCAGTAGGTAGCCTGCACTGAATGTCTCTGGCCTTAACCACCAAGACATTGAGTGTATGAGGTCTGATGGAACCGATACCCACGGATTGGCTCCTAGCGTCAGCTCTCTCTGCAAAGGACGCAGCCGCTATTGCAAGGGTCTGATATGAAAATGGCCCCATTGCACCTGTTGTGTGCATGACACTAAGAGGCCTAAGAGCTGAGCCAGTACTTTCAGCCTCAAGCGTCTCTGATGTTTTAGAAGATGGATTAGCGCCCCAATCTTCTGTTGTCTGGTGGGAGGGATCAGGGCGACATCTAAGGTGGTATCTAGTATTACCCCTAAATGTTCCAGTCTGTGGGTTGGAAGGAGGTAACTCTTGTCCTCGTTGACGAGGAACCCATGTCGATTCAGATAGAGAATAGTCCTGTGAAGGTCCATTAAGTTCTGAGACTGATTCTGGGCTCTGATTAAGAGATTGTCTAAATAGGGGTAAATGTGGATTCCCTCCCTCCAGAGGTTCGCTATCAGCGCTATCAGGATCTTTGTGAATATCCTTGGTGCTGATGCCAGGCCGAAGGGAAGGGCCCTGAGAATCTGAGCCACTTTCTGTGTTGAGGACAGATAGGAACGTGTAAGTACGCTTCTCTCAGATTGAGTGAAACTAACCAGTCGTCCTTCCTCAGGCTCTGACAGATGGAGGCTACTGTCTCCAACTTGAATCTCTGTTTCTTGACGTACCTGTTGAGGGCCTTTAGGTCTAGCACCAGCCTCCAGCTCCCCTGTTTTTTGGTGACCAGAAAAATGACTGAATATTGAATATAGACCCTGATTGATGTCCTCTGGAGGGACTTTTTCTATGGCTCAAATTGATGAGAGCCTTTTGATCTCTCCTAGCATGGCCTGATGTTTGTCCGGATTGTGGGAGATGGGGGAAGGGAGGAATCTGTGTCTAGGATGACCTAACAGTTCTGTTGTGTAGCCTTGCGTTAAGCAGGAGAGCACCCATGTGTCTGACACCGATTCCATCCAGACCCCGCCAAAGACCTGAAGTCTGCCTCTCACTTCCCCTGAGTCTATATAGTCAGGAACCCTGTTTAGGCTGGAGTGTTGAGGAGGAAACAGACCTGGATTTGTGGTTTCCGAATTTCCCTTGTCTCTGCCCCCTGTTACGGAAGGAAAAGGAGAACTGTGGTTCTCTGTTTTGGGGGTAAAATCTTCTAGCCGAGTTTGAGGCTCCCCTGAACCTGAAAGGTTGGCCACGAAAAAATTTCTTTTTTGGGCCCACCTGCTGGAGGGTTTTAGCCTTTTCCTTATCATTTGCATCTGCTAGGACCTTATCTAGACAGATGCCGAATAGTTTAAGCCCCTTATACGGCCCTGACACCAATAGGTTCTTAGCTGTCACATCTCCCTGCCAAGACCTCAGCCAGACTTGTCTCCTTGCTGAGACATTGTTTGCTACTGACCGAGCTACCCACACCAGGGCATCGGTGGAGGAGTCAGCAATGAGAGCTGTCGCCATTTGGATGCGGTAGGATAGCTTCTGTGCCCTCCGCTCAGAGGTCCCCTGATCCTGGGCCTCCTGCATCCACGACAGTAAGGTCCAGGCTACATACGAGGTTATGATATTTATCTTTAATGAGGTAGCCGAGAAGTCTAGAGCCCTTCTGAGAGCAGAATCCAGTGCTCTGTCTGTAGAGTTTTTAGGGAAACAATCCCCCTCAGTGGGGAACACAGTCTGCCTGGCCAGGGAAGCAGTTGCTGCATTCACCTTAGGATTTAAAAAAAGGGGTTTCTTCTTTCTCGAGAAAGAATAAAGAGAGTCCTGGGTCCTATTCATTTTGTAAGTTTTGTTAATATATTTCCATTCTTCCAAAACCATCCTCTCAAAAGCCTTGTCTAGTGGGATCCCCTGATCCTTCCCATGCACTGAGGGAATGTAGTCTCTGGATTCATCGTCCTGGGAATCTGAGGAGTCCCCCTTACTCAGTTTTTCCTTCAGTTGAAGGGTCTTTATGACCTGAGACACGAGTTCCTCCCTATGTGCCCAGGGGAATTGCCTGTCTTTGTCCCTGGGATCTGCCTGGGATTCTACATATTCCCCTTCCTCGGAGCCAGAGAATTCCTGTTCAGACTCTGACGCAGAGTCTGAGCTCAAGCATACTTGAGCCTCCTCCCTGAGCACTTCCCGCTGTTCACTAGTGGCATTGTCCTCAGAAGATTGAGGAGATTCCAGAAGGCGGACTATGGCACCCTCTTGTGGGGCCTTTTTACGTACTTTTCCTGCCCTCTGTTTCACTACCTGAGAGGATCTTTTGCGGGGGTTGATTCGGGGGGAGGGCTCCTCCTTTTGCTGTGGGTCTGGAGTTCGCATAGCATTGTCTAGTGATTCCAGTATTTCCCCCATAGAATTTGATAGGGAGGCCATGGATACTACTTGTGTGCCCTTGTTGCGAGTCCCTGTCTCCAACTGCTCATTCTCCATTTTTGCAGTGGGAAGGGCTGTGACCGGCTCCTTGGCAGGGAAGCCGGGTGATACAGAAATCCAGGCGTGTTTGATCTGATCTCGGGTGGGGAAAATGCCGGCCGGTCTGACCGTTTTGTTGTTGTTGTTGCTCGTGCTTGGCTTCCCGCACTCCCAGGCGCTTTGCAAGGGAACTGGCTGAGGCTTTTCTCGCGGCTCCCAAGACACTCCCATCTGGGAGTGTCGCTGCCTCTTTTGGCCTCCATTGTCGGGGCGATAAGGAATCCGTCCTGACGGTCCGAAAGGCAGAAGACGGACTGTAGAGTCGGGTAGCTTGGAGACACGCAGGCGCATTGGAAACAAGTTTTTGCTTCTGCCTCCTGGTGGTCAATGCGGAAGCTACCCGTACGGAGGAGTAGCCAGAGGCAAGGGGAGAAAAAACCATTTCACATTTGTATTAAAGATCCAAAAGCTAGCATGTAAGGACTCTGGGGAAAGGTATCAAGGCTCCTTCACCTACCTATCAGATTTTTTAGTGATTACAGAAACTAAAGTGACAGTCAGACATGTCTATGGACATTAAATTCACTGAAGGATTTCTACAATTGATGCCAGGCAACCTCCAAATGCTGAGAAAACGAAAGTTGTTCTTGTGGCAAGTGCTGATGAACTTGCAAGCTTCGCTTAGAGCTCATATAAGTATTTGTCTTGTCTTATTTGCCGTAAGTATTTATAAAAGATTCCTGTCACCTGGACAACTATAAGTGGTAACTCCTAAGTACCTGAAAACCTAAAATCCTGAGTGACAGTTGGAATGATGCCTCCTTTATACCCTCTGCTGACATGGGCATGAGATAGGAGTTCAATGCACATGCAAGTCCCAGTGAACACTGTTAACCCACTCATGCACACGAAACATACACTCTGCATCACTGGGAGCCATGAAGATTTATATTTGAAAAAATATATTATTTTCTTGGACATCTCTTTGATGTTGAACTATGGCCAACGTAGTCTTAACCATAAGCTGATTTGTGAAAGATGGAGCAATGAGCTAGTGGCATTCTTTGCCACAATGTGATTACACTTTATCTACTCCTAGAGCAATCTTCTATGTTGTTATACACCCACCAACTGGCAAACAGTGGGTTGGATGTGTAAGATTCCTGGCCTTGGAGTCCTTCGTGGTTTTCAGAGTAAAGAGGATAACCCTAGTCGTCTTCTGTACAAAATAAGAAAGCTTTGATATACTGAGGGAGAGAGGAAAAGTGAATGTCTCTTCCTCTCAGTCTCTGAGTTGGAAGGTTTGTCACAGGGGATAGACCTAATGAATTATTTTCATCATCCCCTGGAGAAGCTCAGGTGAAATGGCTGTGCATCAGTGATCTGGACTAATGGTTAATCCTAAATTTTACCAGGCCATTAGTGCAAGGTCATTAATACTGAAGTAGTAGAACAAGCAGAGATGCAGATTGCGTCTGAATTAAATTGATCAAACATGCCAACATCTCAGAGTAAGCCAGATGCTGAGCTCCTAGAGCATATCGAATTAGAGATATGGAGAGCAATCCAATGGCCAATGTACATCAACCCCCATGCATGGCCAGAACGCACATGCTGTGTGCCACGCGCGCAGCACAGCCCCAGGCAGTGCTGAGCACGTGCATTCTGGCCAGAACACGGCTCCCGCAACCAGTGTATATGGGCTGTTGGATTGCTCCCCCAGTGTGTATAATCACCAGTGAAGTTGTGGCAAGTAAAGTAGTTTAGCAAGATGCAAGCTCTGGCCTGAAGCAGCAACATAGGCCAGGATATCAGCTCAGCAAACAGGCATTCCAGACCTATTGGTCAGATGGCTTAATACTTTCACGATTTTACAACTACAGGCAGAAACAAACGAGATAGCAGCCCACGAGTCACCTGCTCATCAGTTTGGTGGGCTCCTCCCTCCCCGCTCAGCTGTTTGGTGGCAGCTCTGGGGGTCCGACCCTGCTTGTCAGCAGGGGGCAGAGCCGCCCCGTGGTGTGGAGGGACTTAGATTCCCGGGGGGGGGTGGTGGTGGTGGAGGGGGAGGGACTGCTCATTTGATCTGCCCTCCCTGACAACCCACAGCGTGGCGGCTGTGGTGGCCCTCGACTCTGGCCTGCCCCTAGCTTGTGTGTTTTCACCCTATAGATGTCTACAGCACGTAGATTTCCTGAGTGGTGACTCAAGAGCAGAAAGCTATTAGCATGCTTACCTTTGGAGAGTAGTTAGCATTAAATGCTTTCAAACATTTTAAAAAACTGTCTCTACAATTACAATTAAGAAGAATTACCATTTTATTTATTTCAAGGGAGATTTCAGGAAACAAATTGGAGTTAGGTGCCTTGCTACCATTTGTACCTTTGAAATTATTCTCCTTTTGCATTACATAAAAAAATATCATTTCAGTGAGTTTTATTTAAATTCCCATAAGTAAATAGTTGATCTGTTAATAAATTACTAAATTACCTACTTTTCTGTTGTTGTTCCCTCCATTCTTATTAGTGCACGCTCTGGAGAATGTGAAGGAGATCTTAATGTTGAACTTAGCGGAGATGAGGTACGTAGAGATGTAGTGAGACCATGTCGACGCATCTCCTGAATTGCACGCTCTCTATCAAGTAGATGGTAATTTGAAAAGCATTAGCTCGTACACATAGTTTAGTTACCACTATTTATTAGTCTTAATAATCCTTTACTATGGATTATAGAAACATTTCCATACAAATTTCTGGAAGATAAAAACATTACAGGTGAAAATTCAAACTGATATATTACACATTACATATCCAAAGTGTCCTAATATCATTTAAAGGCAAGACTGTTAAAATCCACTTGCCAGCTTGGCAAGCAGATTTTTTGTGCTCCCTCACAAGAAGTCCCAGTCTGGCAAATAGTTTTTTGTGCCTGGCTAGTGAAATATACACCTTTACAGACCTGTCTAAAAATACAGTGAACTTAACACACACAAGTCTTTAGTTTCTCAGTTTGCCAATGAATTAATAAGTACTGAATAGTATACTCACTCTTACCTGTAAACTTAGTTTACTTTATCGTTTTATCAGTCTTTCATAGAGCAACAGGGAAGAACACATTTAAAATTATGACTAAATTTACTAAAACTGCCATGAAATCCAGAGACAACTGCTGTTGCTGAAGCTGCTCCTAACTCATTTTTCATTTGGTTAAAGCTGAATCATTTTTTATTTTAAATTGGGAGTGCTCTTTTTAATCCCAGAAAAGAGTAGAGAAAATAACGGCACATAATCAATTTCCCAACTGTTAACCCTCTATTGCAAGAATGACAGTATTAAGGAGATAAAATGAGAGCAATCCCACTGTAGCAGAAAACATTTGCTTACCGTTCAAATCGTTCAGTTGTCAGTTGCCTTTTTAGAATATCATAGTCTGTCTGCAACTGCGCAACTTTACTTCGAAGGACAGAAACCTCTCGATTATGACTTGTTCTAAAAACAGTCAAGAAAAACCAAAAAGAGTCTTTAGACTACACTTTCAGCAGCCATTGAAGACCTAAACTGCCCTGTAAAATCAGAATGATATTTCCCAACCACGACGAGTCTATACAAATCCAGAGCAGGTGTCAGGGCCTGGGCTTAAACCGGTGCCCTTAGGATGCTGGGTGCGGCAGCTGGCTCCACACCACCACCACGGTGGCCAGGGTCCTTTTGATCCAGTCCTGCCAGCTTGATGCTGATTTCCAGATAGCTGATGGAGTGCCCCACCTGCCAGACCCTGATTGGCCCCTGGTTGTGCCTGGTGTTCTAAAACACACTTGAAAGGAAGGAGAGGGCAGGCAGAGCAACATCCAGGTTTCCTGCATGTCCTGCTTCCCACTGCCTGTCCCCTTTTGGTGCATCCTGCCTTCTGCTCCCATCCGTCTCAGCTTCAGTTTGACCTGTTGGCCCACCTTGGACTGATCTCTCTGGATTGACCCTTTGCTTGACCTTGACCACACTCTGGATAGTGCCTTGGTATTGATGTCTGTCTAGCTCTGATCCTACTGGAACTCCTGCCTGGTCCTGATGCCGTCATCACTCTGCCCTGATTCCAAGAGGCACCTGACAAGAGGTTCCCAAATTATGGTTGGAACCACAAGTGGGGTTGTCCCCCTTGGACACGGGATCACAATTCCAACTAATATTTGATATACTTTCCATGTTCTGTTGCTATCTGGGGTCATGGGACTATATTTAAATTTGAGAATAGGCTCATGCAGAGAAACGGTTTGGGAACCACTGATCTATACAAATAGGCAGATAAGCATGAGAGACTGTTGTAAGACCTGAAGGAAAATACCACACTAAGCTTCTAAGCATTCTTATTCACTCATTCAAAATTGAACTGCAAAACAAAAGATGTTATCAGATATAATGCTTGCCGCTCATTTTCAGTATTAAACATTATTGTGCGTTATGTTGGCTTGGGTAAGCATACAAATGTGATGGAGGGCTGCTTTGGACCCGCTCTTTCATGCTTTTGCCCAGACCTCACCTGCACATTTGTGCAGGTGTCGTCAGATGTTGGCCAGGGATTGCCCCAGGCCATGTCATCGGCTAGCCCAGGCAGTAATCCCGGAGACCTACAGGGTCACAGTTAGGGTAAAGGACCACCCAATTGGGCTAAACCAGGCTATAACATTTATTATTGGGAGCCTGCCAATATCATGTCCACTATGGCAGCTGTCATTGGCCGCCATGGCTGCTCATCATGGTGGGGTGCAGCACAGGGCTGGCCACATGCAGCTCCTGTGCTGTCATGTTTGGTTGGCAGCCGGACCCAGTCCGGACTTTGTCGGCAGCAATACCCTAACCCAGGTTGTGGCGGCGGTGCTCTGCTGTCACGTTTGTTAACACCCAGAAATATATCATCTGGGCAACAGCTGGTTCCGGGAGGAGACTATCTGGTAGTCAAACACACAACAGCCTTCTGTTCAAGAAACTACAGATCAGCAGGAACTACAAGATCAGTGGGATTTTCCAGAAATGTATCAGTATGTCTAGCAACACCCAAAGAGTAAGGAGTTCTCACACTTGATTGCTTCTTTATGATGCTGCTCTAAGCATCTCTCATTTCATCAGTTCTTTAAAATTATGTAATCAGTACAGCATATTTCTGTCTACAGGGTAAGCTGACCAAAAGAGGTTCTTTTTGAACAGAACGATCCTAAAGCCAGTGCTAGAGCTTTCTGCTGATGGGAATTTAATTCACTTCAAAGAAATCTGTGGTGGCATAAAGAGTTAGTACCAGCTGCAAATTGCACACTGGAGACCTAAATTATAGCCCATAATTATCAACTCAAATAATGTGTGTTGACAGCAAGAGTCCTGGAGCGTTCTGGACTCTGGTAAAGAATTTCAACCAGCAAATTATCCTGAAAAGTATGCATATACAAAAACACACAGGAAATAAAGGTTTAAAGTAGGTATGCAGGATATGATTATGTGAATATGTTTTTGCAGAGTTCAATTCTCTGTAATGAATTACTAAAATTGCAACTTAAATATTCTAAAAAATATAGTTTTGTGTTTTAGAACATACAATTTGCTCTCTGCAAGTGTTAGCTTGTCCTTGAGTAGCTGAATTTCTGAATCTTTCTCATGAGATGTCAAATGATTCTGAAACTCTTTGTCTCTGCTAGTAGCCAGCAGCACTTCGAGGTTCTGAATTGTAAGTCTCTCACTGGCCAACTGCTTTTTTAACAGCTCTGCTTCTGACTTTACATCTTCCAATTCTGTAAGAATCTAAAGTACATAAAAAATAGTAATCTGTTACCGGACTCTCATTTAATATTCATTATTTTGCTTACATACACATATACAGACAGCCACACATACACATAATCTCTTTAATATATATCCAGTTCTCCTTTTTAAAAAACAAAAAACTGGCTGGTTTGGGATTTATACAAAAAAATGATTTTTAACAAAAGTTTTGGTAAATTGGAGTTAAGGTCGAGACCTTATAAAAGACCTTTCAGGGTAAAATACATTTTACGGATGTTGCTAGAATACCCACAACAAACATTACAAACCTAGGTCAGAATTAGACAAATCAAATATATATGAAGAAAATCCCAAATGTTTTAAATATGGAAATGCACAACTAAAGCATCCAACCCCACTTAAATGAATTGCTGGGGCCCAAAATTGACCCAGAAGCCACATCTCCTGCCCCAGAGCTAGTCAGAACAGGGAACTGAACCCTAGTCTTCAGCTGGCAACTCACCCTGCCTCTCAACATCTAATTCTAAAACAAGAGTTCTTGTTCTTTAATCTGTATGATTACCAACAAGGGGAGGGGGGGTGGGGCAGGGCAGAAAAGTCAAACTATACAGTTTTTTCTTTTCCTGATCTCTCACCCATGGGGGTGCATACTCTGACTGGGAACATCCCCAGGGCTCTGCCTGCCTCACCCCTGAATGTAATTGCCAGGGCAGAGCCACAAATTAAGCTCTGTATTGCAGGGATTACACACAATTTCTGCATCTGCCTTACCTAGGTGGCTAAATTAACTCCTGCTCAATGTTATTGGATAGTAAGGTCCACACAAAGATCTTGCATGTAGTAACTTGCCATTGAGAGGAAACTACCACAAAGGGAGGCCTGGGGTAGCGTGTGTGATAAGTTTCCAGATTCTCACAGGAGCCTCAGGCTTTGTTCAAAAGAGCAGGAGATAGGTGGTGGTTAATCAGGTGGAACTACTTTGTGGCACTATAACCTCACCCCTACATCTGCTCAGACAAGCGCGGCTGCAAATTCCTTTTGTATTCAAGAGGATTTAATACAATTCAAGAGGACTGAATACATGGGGCTTGCATGTACAAAGATAATAACCTCACTGCCTTCTTTACTACAACCTGCACCAAGTTAACAATTGTTGTTTCTTATCACCTTTGGGCGTTAACAAAGTGTCAGTGAAGTATACTTGGAGGTCAAAAGTAAATACTGTCATGAAAAAAGGTAAAGATATACAAGCTCCCTCAAGTAAAGATTTATATATTTATTAAATACAAGCAGCTAAATTCTCCTTTCCTGCTTACCCTTTCATAATCTATTTTTTTGGACGTTAGCTGACGTGAAAGAAGTTCTTTGCTTGTTTCAAGTTTAACACATAGTTCTCTAACAGAAGCCAGGTCAGCTAAGACTGAATTCTTTTCTTCTTTTTCATGTTTGAGAGTCTCCTCCAGCCTGGACATATTTTTTGCCACTGAAGAGATCTGAGATTCATACACTTGATGTGCGCTGATATGCTACATAGAGACAAAAGCATTTAAGAGACTTGATAAAAATATTAAATACTGGCATTCAAATAAGTTATACACATACAATTGTTCATTTCCTTGAACTCTAAACATGACTTTAAACTAGGTTATCCCCTCCAAAAAAGCATGGCGGAAAGTCATTATTAAAAAAACAAAACTCAAAAGTCTTCATCTGAAATACACTTCTGATCATTTGGGAAACATGTCAGATATTAGACAAGGGTGGAAATAAACTGCAATGGAGTTACAAAGTAAATTTTCCATTAAAAACTTCCTAAAGACAAAGCCCCAAAGTCCACATATGTTGCATTTAGATGTTTTCAGCAGGGCTCTCCTAGCTACTCAGGCAAATCCATAAAATCACAGTAGTTTTCTGGGACCCACTTAGACAGTGAGAGAATTTGCAATTGAAGGAACACCACTATGCAGTCTCTGTTGATTTTCCCTTGCATTATTTAGAAGTCCCCAGCAAAGAGTTACAAGTATTTTGGTGTTCAGTCATGGCTTCATCACAAGTTGTGTATGTGAACCAGTCTGTACAGATGTGTATGTTTCCCTGGTTCCACAATGACTTTTGCACTGGGGAATAAAGTCAGGATCCAACCTTGCAAGGATGTAGCCTTCTGTGAGGTTCTGCTCACACCTCTGCCTTTTGCAGATACTCATAGTATGGACAGGGCTCTCTGATTTCTGTACTATTTTCAAACACAGCATTTTTGCAGAATTTGACCCTGTGCCAAATTACCACAGAAATTGCCTCTGACAGCTCAGAAATCATAGCCTGGAGAGCAGGAAGAGCCCTCTGTCTCCATCCAGCAAAGAGGAGCATACCAGACAAAGAGCAGCCATGCTTTCTGCAGAGCAGGTACAGGAGAAAAAACTCTCCCAGCACCAGAGCTAAGCTTATGGCAATAGAATATAGTGTTAGGGATATCTTATGTTCTCCTGGCCTGGACAAAGGAAGCCAGACCTAACTTCGGTCAAGCAAAGGCAAAAGAGCAGAGAGATGGTCCAGAACAGCCAGCAGGCCTGAAACTGTGATGGAATTCAAGCTAAGATGACTCAACATGTGGATAAGGCCCCATCAGCATAC
>QEPC01013002.1:9139763-9158285 GCA_003113815.1 Sphenodon punctatus | reverse complement strand
CACAGGACACGTAAGATATCTTTATCTGGGGACTATCTGTATAATACTGTGTGTGTAGTATAATCCTGCCAAGAATAGAAAACCAAGGTGTGCCGTTCCAATAAAGTTTTGTTTTGTACCACATTGGAGTGGTGTTTTATGACGATCTCGATCCCAATAATTAATTAGTAACAAGCTCAGTCACCGCTGCTGAGAGGGAAGGAGAGA
Source organism: Sphenodon punctatus (assembly GCA_003113815.1). Taxonomy (NCBI): domain Eukaryota; kingdom Metazoa; phylum Chordata; class Lepidosauria; order Sphenodontia; family Sphenodontidae; genus Sphenodon; species Sphenodon punctatus. The sequence continues at coordinate 9,158,078 of QEPC01013002.1, read as the reverse complement.
GACAGTTTTCTCCTCCCCAAAAGCAGAGTTGCTGGGAGAGAAGGAGGAAGAAAGTCCCTACCAAAAGTGAAGCAGTACTAAACCATGTTTCCTGAAGGGACAGCCACTTTTGCTTGGTGGGGAAGAGTGTTGGCTTAGAGATGTTCATTTGTTTGGGGGGGGGAAGAAAGGAAAATTGGACACTTACCTCTGAATTTTCCTTCTACGGGAATCCTCCTGGACGGCCAGTCAGGACAGTTGGGTCGATCCCGCCAGCTACCAGTAGGAGGCAGATAAACCAACTTTTAAAGAGCATGCTCAGAGGGATCTACCTCAGCTCTCCAGATGTGAATAGTCCCTTTCTAACCTGAACTATAATGAAGGAGTAACCAACCCCAAACCTAGAACTATGGGTCAAAAAACAAACCTAAGCTGTGATCAACCCCCAGCTACCAATGGGTAGCTCTCAATCTGATAAAAGTCAGGCAGAACTTAACTCTGACCGAAGGACCCCCACAGAGTAAAACTCACTTCGGGAGGGGACTGGCTGTCCAGGAGGATCCCCGTAGAAGGAAAATTCAGAGATGTGTCCAATTTTCCTTTCTCCCGGGGATCCTCCTGGCCGTCCAGTCAGGACAGTAGGGACATACCAAAGCAGTACCCTGTCCTAAACGAGGGAGGGAAGAGTGAGAAGTAACCTCAAATTGAGAACAAGTTTTCCAGGCAAACATTCTGTAACCTAGAGAACCGCCTACAACACTCTCGTCCCAAAGGCTGCATCAGCTGAATCCTGAAGGGGGATCTTGTAATGGTTGATAAAAGAGTGTAAAGAGGACCATGTCGCAGCGCGACATATCTCTCTGTATGAAGCAGCATTATTAAAAGCTTGCGAGGTGGCTGCCCCTCTGAGGGAGTGAGCAAACACCCCAGAAGGAGGAACCCTACCTTCTGCCCTGTTGGCTTCCACTATACAAAGAGTCATCCATTTCGCAATGAGGGCTTTAGAAGCTTTTTTACCCCTTCTCTGAGGACTATAGGCCACAAATAAGGCTGATGACTTACGAAACCGTTCTGAACGGTCAACGTATATTTTAAGTGCCCTTTGAACGTCAAGTGTATGCCGAAGTCGTTCCCGAGGATGGGAAGGCTTGGGACAGAACGAAGGTAAGATAATTTCCTGTTCTCTGTGAAATCTGGAATTGACCTTGGGAATGGACGCAGGGTCCAGTCTAAGAATTACTGTGGCCTCCATGAAAATACAAAAAAGAAGGGTCAATGGACAAAGCCTCTAGTTCTGAGACTCTCCTGGCTGAAGTAATACCTACCAAGGAGGCCACCTTCAATGATAGGTAGTACGACGACGCCTCTGTTAGGGGTTCGAAAGGAACCTTAGTCAAAGCCCAAAGGAGGAGCGACAAGCTCCATGACGGGAACCTGTGGATCACCGGAGGGGACAGGATTCTAGCTGCTCTCAAAAATCTGCTAATATGAGGATGTCTAGTTACCCTGCTGCCCTTGATAGACCCCAGTACGCTGCTCAGAGCTGTAACCTGCCTCTGTAAAGTATTGGGTTTCAGACCTCTATTCAATCCCTCCTGTAAGAACTCAAACACTTCCTTAACAGAGGCCCTGTCTGGTCTGACCGCTTTAGATTTGCACCACCTGGCAAAGGCAGCCCAGGTGCTCTGATATATGCGCCTGGTTGCAGGGCGTCTGGACTGGAGCATGGTCTCCAAAACTTGGTCGGAATAGCCTAATTTCCTTAGTTCCCTGCGCTCAATCTCCAAGCTGTTAGTCTGACTTTTTCCAGACTGCTGAGAGTTAACGGACCCTGTGTCAACATATCAGGAATGTTCGGGAGGTTGAGTGGCGGATCTTGGCTGAGTTCTTGCAAATCCGCAAACCACGGTCTCCTGGGCCAAAAGGGGGCCACCAGGATGACCATCGTCTGTTCCAACCTGATTCTTGACAGTACTCTCTGTATCAGTGGCAGCGGAGGAAATGCATACAAGAGTTCTTGAGGCCACGGACTGTTCAGAGCATTGAATCCGACTGCCTCTGTGCATGGGTGACGAGAGAAGAACTTTAGCGCTTTTGTGTTGCTTGGTGACACGAATAGGTCTACTGTGGGTACTCCCCACCTTTGAGTTATAAGTTGGAAAGCTGTGTCGTGAAGGGTCCACTCTGCTTGGTCCAGCGATACTCTGCTCAGTCAGCCGGCCTGGGTGTTTTCCAAGCCCTTGATGTGTATTATGGCCTGTAGCGATGATAGGTTGCTCTCCGCCCATCTGATGAGGATGGTCGCCATTTGATTCAGAGACTCTGACTTGGAGCCGCCTTGGTGGTTTACGTAGGCTTTTGCCAATGTATTGTCTGTGTAAACCAGCAGGTCCCTGCCTCTGATGTATGGAGCGAGTTTCTGAAGGGCTAGGTAGATGGCTCTCAGCTCTAGCCAATTGATAGGATGTTTGCGTTCCCACAGACTCCACCGACCCTGTGCCGTGAAGCCCTGTGTGCACACTCCCCATCCGCAGAGGCTGGCATCATCGTTGTCCAGACTGGTTCTGTCAATGGAACACCTGTCGTGAATCTGTGCAGAAGGGTCCACCAAGAGCAGGTCCTCTTGATGGCGTCTGGGATGCTTATCCAAGGGTTGTCCCCTTGAGTCAGAGCCTCCTGCCAGGGTCGAAGAAAGCGTTGAAGTGGTCTCGCATGGAACCGGGCCCACTGAACTATCCCCAAGCATGATGTCATGGCGCCCAGGAGGTTGGCAAGTGTCTTCAGCCAAGCTTTTCAGGTTGACATTATCTGAGTTATGAGTAGGGACAGATTCTTTCTCCTGTGATTCGCAGAAACAGCTTGTCGATTCTGGTGTTTAATACTACCCCTAGGTGTTTGAGACCTTGTGTCGGTGTTAGATGGCTTTTCTGAAAATTGATTATGAACCTGAACTCTTAGAGATAGTCGATGGTTCTTTGAGTATCGACTCGAGCCCGCTCCGGAGAGGGGGTTCTGATCAGGATATCGTCCAAGTACGGGAGGAGCTTTATGCCCTCTTTTCTCAGATTCGTGACTAGAGTGACTAGCACCGTGGTAAAGGTCCTTGGAGACGTTGCGAGACCAAATGGTAGTGCCGCATATTGCCAATGTTTTTTGGCATAGCAGAACCTGAGCCACTACCTGTGTTGGGGCAGGATCGGGATGTGGAGGTAAGCCTCCTTCAAGTCTAAGAACGTCAGCCACTCTCCTCGTGAGATCGCCAGCCAAATGGATTGCCAAGTTTCCATTTTGAAGCGCTGTACCTTGACCACTCAATTTAGTTGTTTGAGGTCCAGTACCGCTCTCCATTCCTCCGATTTTTTCAGTACCAGGAACAGAACTGAGTATTGCCCCCTGCCCTGTTCTTGTAGGGGTACGGCCTCTATGGCTCCGATGTCGTGGAGTCTGATAATCTCTGCATTCATGGCCAATTGCTTTGACTGATCCTTTGCGACTTGCGAGGTGCGAAAGAAGTGTCGAGGTGATGCCAGGAATTCTATGGAGTAACCTTCTTGAATCATGCGAAACACCCATGCGTCTGAGGTTGCGTCCTTCCATTTTGCCGCAAATCTTTGCAGCCTGCCTCCCAGACGCTTCGGGACAGGCTGATAGTAGTGTGCATAGTCATGTGTCAGACTTGTAGCGGGCTGCTCCCTATCTCTGCTTTGGTCTGGACTCATTAGCCTTCTGCTTCTGCCATCTTGGCCTATATCGTTGTTGGTTCCCTCAATGAGGGAAAAAAGGTCTTCTATTTCTGGCCGGTAGTACGAAAGACGTTGAGTAGGGACGAAAATTATGCCCTTGCCCCCCTCCTACTGATTGTAGAGTGTGTTTTTTGGATTTATCTGCTGTGTCCGCTAGTACCCTATCGAGGCAGACCCCGAAGAGCTTCCTGCCTTGAAAGGGTGCTCCGATCAGTGAGTTCTTAGGAGTATTATCACCCTTCCATGATCTAAGCCACAGTCTGCAACAAGCCGCCACATCTGATGCGTTGGCTTTTGCCGCCCATCATAGAATGTCTGTTGATGAATCCGCTATAAACGCATATGCGAGCTGTATCCGTGTGGAGAGTATCCTCATCATCTTCTGGGATACTTTAGGATTCCCTGCTCTCCTGATCCATGACATTAGCGTTCTGGAGAAGTACGAGGTCATGGTTGCCATCCTTATTACTGCTGATATCTCCTCATAATTTCTTCTGAGGTTGCACTCTATGCCCTTATCCGTCGGGTCTCGTGGGTAACACTCCCCCTCTGTGGGGAAGACGGAATTTCTGGCCAGAGATGCTGCTGCTGCATCCACTTTTGGGGCAGCCAGCAGTCCACTTTTTGCCCTGGAAAGCGAATACAGAGCCAGCTGTGGTTTGGACAGCCTTGCAGCCTTGTGAGGCTGTCTCCACTCTTTTCTAATAATCCATTCGTAGGTTTTATCTAATACCATGCCTCTGTCCCTGGCTTTTGGTAGGCACTCTCTTTCCTCATCCTCTTCATCCTCTGATGAACCAGAGGAGTCATCCTTTTCCTTTTTCTCTTTGAGGTGCAGCGTTTTGGTCACCAACTGGTAATTTCCCCCCCTATACTTACAAGGAAATTGTCTGTCTGGATCATTGGAGGGGTCTAAGTTCCAGATCCTTTGTGTTCCCTGCCCCCGAGCGCCCTCCTTCGCTCTCCAGTTCGGAGTCTTGCCCCACCAGCTCACCCTCCTCCTCGCTAGACTGTTGTAATGATTGTCTATTCGTTTTTCTTGTCCTTTTCCCCCCTTCGCCCTCCTCCTCTGAAGACTGAATGGACAGCATGTCCTCTAATTCAGACTCAGAGTTCACAGGAGAATCCAGCAGGCTCGTTGTCTTGCGGGCTCTCTTGGGCTGCTTGCCTTTGCCTGCTCCCTTAAAGGAGCCCTTGAAAGTATTAGGTCCCCTGTTGGGAGATGGGTATCTCTGTAGTTTTAGTTCAGACAGGATCTGCAGCAGGACCTCCATATGGGGATCCTGTGCCTGTTGTGGGGCCTGATCCTGTTGTGGGGCCCAGGTCTGCTGAGGTGTTTTGGGGGGGGGGGGAACTCCTTGGTTTTGAGGGTTCTCGCTCCCCTAAGTTTGCTGATTTGCGGCGAGTGGACAGTCTGGGTCCCTTGCTGTCCCCGGGTCCCCTGTTCCCGCCGGTGCGTTGGTGGGTTGAGGCGGGTTGAGGCCTGGTCGCTGTTTTCCTCCAGCGTGCTGGAGCTCGGGGGGAGGGGCCGGCCTGAGTCGGTTTGAGAGGGCCTTGCTGCAGCTTCCCGCCGGAGTGCTTGTGCGCGGGGGAAGGCTAGCCTGTTGCAGCAGAGGGTGCTCCGTTTGACCGGGGAAGGAGGGAGGGAGGGAAGGGCGGGAGAAAGGCGCGACCTACGGGGATCCCTCCCGCAGGCCTGTCAGCCTCAGCCCGGGGCACGTCCCCGTCTGACCTCCGTAATTTATTGCAGGAGTCCCGTCGCTTCCCGGAGACTCGCCCGGCTTTCGGCTCGGCACCACTCCTGCTCAATCCAGCCTAAGCTCATCCCTGTACGAGCCGGGTCGATCCCTGCAGCTGGACTCCCTCTGTTGTGGAAGAGACTGCAAAAAAGCCCGGGATGCAGCCGTGGCTTTTCCTGCGCTCCCCTTGGATTCCGCGGGGTCCTAGCGCTCGTCTCTTTGCTTTGGCGGGGAGTGAGTCCCAGCTCCCTAAACAACTTCCCAGAGGGATCAACTGTAGGGCCTGCCCTTTGGACCCCCCCCCGCGCCAGTGGGGGGGGGGGTCCGGAACTGCTCCTGACCCCTCCCCGCAGGAGGGGGGTGAACAGGGAGGAGAATTCCTCTCCTCCTGGCACCTGGAGCCTTATTCAAAAAACGATTTTTATTTTTTTTTAAAAAATTCTTTCGCTGTTTAATTCTCCCAGAAAACGCACTGTTTCTACTTCGTAGAAGGCAGACAAAACACTGGAGAGCTGAGTTAGATTCCTCTGAGCATGCTCTTCAAAAGTTGGTTTGTCTGCCTCCTACTGGTAGCTGGCAGGATCTACCCTACTGTCCTGACTGGACGGCCAGGAGGATCCCCGGGAGAAGTTTGCATTCATTTGGGGGGGAACTTTTTGCTGAGGTGGGTTATGCATGTTAACTTTCAGACTGTATGGTATTTAACTTTTAAAAAACAGAACAAGATGTCCAACTCTGGATAAAATTGCATGCTGGGAAACCATTTGCAGCATTTCAACATTACGTGCAATTTATTTTTGCTCACAGAAACTGGATTTTCTGCACGCATAGATTGGGTGCTCGGGGTCAAGGAATTTAGATTTTCTTCACAGAATACACTGGGGTTTAGATATAGGTGGCATTAAAAATAGTTTTTTACGCTTATATAGCTCTATTTTTTTAATAAGACCACTTGCAAAGAAAAAGTGCATCAGTGTGAGTAAAGATGGGATAAACAGGTTTACAATCATTCAAACATAGGCAGGGACCCGAGTTCACTGTGTTGCTGCAATTTGCAGTGATTTTTGCAGAATCAGCCAATCCTCGCAGAATCAGCCAATCCTCGCAGTGCCATACTGAAATTGCAGTGACACTGCAGTGGGGGCTGTCTGCAGGATCTTTAAATCCTGGCTCAGGCATAAACTTGTCGCCTGACCCCAAACTAAAACTGCTGCTGCAGCTGCCGTCTGTCCGGGAGGTGTGACCATGACCTGAGGGTAAATAGGTCCCTGGGAGATGAATTGTGGGTGGGTGGAGTCTGAAGGCCCTATGTTTGGGTGAGGGAGGTCTGAGGTTTTTAATATGAGGTGGGAATTCTGGGGTGCTGAAATTCCAGAGGATTTGAGCTGTGTTTGATTAACAAATTGTGATTCTATGTCCAACCTGTTGCAAATTTGCTTCCCAGCATGCATAGTTATGCAAATCAAGTTAATTATGCAAATATTAGTGCTCGCAGTGAATTTGCAGAATTTGGCTTCACTGGTTGCAGAGTTTAAGATTTTTTGGTGCAGTGAACTCGGGTCCCTGAACATAGGGGAGGAAATGGATGTGGAAGACACTACTGTGGAACTCACTTTGGCTTCAGAAACATAAAACTTGCAAAGAGGTAACCATATATGTTAAATTTTAGTTGGTCCAGTTAATTTGCCATCTCTTTTGCCAAGTAATGAGGAAATTGGCCATTTCATTGACAACTGCCATAGTTTAGCTTGTTTTTTTTCAAAAAAAGAACAAGCTATAGGCTAAATTATAATCCTCCCTGAATTGCCTGAGGCAAGAGGGAACGGAATAATAAATACTTACATAAATAAATTGTATAAATAAACTGGAACATTTAAACTATGCTATGCTCTTATATTTTAGTTTCCAAAAATCAAATAAGCTCAGCTCTTTTTCAAACATTGGATTCAGCTATACTGAAAATTACCTCTTGAATTTCTTTTTCAAGCAGCTCCACTCTCTCTCGAAGGTGTCTCCTCTCAGTATCAACGGACAAGAGTTCAAGACGGACTGAGCTGCTCTCTCCTTCAGCTTGATGGGCCTTAACTTCCCAGCCCTCAGCTTGGCTATGGAGCAGTCGGAACTTTTCTAACAATTCCCGATTTTCTTGTTCCTGGTTGAAACCGAAAAAAACACTATAAAGTCAGCAATGCCACTGTGGCAAGAATTTTCCACACTCAAATCATTTGACTCTCTTCATGCCAAATAAGTCCTTTCAGCAACATTGCTTCTACTGTTTACATTCGGTAGAGGGGAGATGTGAACGTGTGATGGTCTCTTTTCCATACACCTGTCACTGCACACATGCATTCACATCTCCCTCTCTGCACAGACTAGACAGCCTATTTGTTTTGCAGTCAGGCTAGATTCTTATAATCTCAACATCTGTATTCATTGTAGGACAAGCTTTGATTTCAAAAGATTTGCACAGATGCTATCTTTGAAACTTGCTAACTGAAACTGTTGATGGCCAAGAAAGAATAAAATTTAGTAACACAAAATGTTACTATATTTTTCTCTTTGACATTGGAATACCAATAGAACAAAGAGAAAGTGCTTGATTTGTTGTATTGGTATTGCAATGTTCATGGGAAAAATACAGTAACATTTTGTGATGCTCAAGCAAACAGCTACAACTCTAAAGACATGCACAACATAGATTTGTTAATTAAGAACATGTGCAAAGATAACACTTTTTCCAAAAATAGGACTTTTCCTTGTGCATGTATATACACTCTCACACACAAGGTGGCAAACATTAACTATTCCAAAAACTTACTTCAGGGTTCGCAGTAAGAGAGCAATGCCGTAAATATTTCACTATTTGCCCATAACAATGCAGACACAAATCTAAGGATACTTGCTTTTAGCAAAGTTTACAGCAAATTTAAGAGTATCTTTGAAATTTGATATACATCCAAGGGTCTTAATGGCAAATACCTCTGATCTAAAATGTTTTTAAAGACATTTGCACTGTCTAATTATTTTAAAGCAAGCAAATAAGGTGAAAAGCTGAAAGGTACAAAACTTGTTCTGTTATGTGCTAGTTAACATGACACACTTGAGAATGCCATTTACACGCAAACACAAGTGCCATTTCACACACTGCATTTCCTCACCTTTGCAGTCATTAAGCTTTCAAACCTGGAGACTTCTGTGATGTAATTATGAACTCTAGTCTTCATTTCTTCTTTATCATGTATAGTTTCTTCTAATTCAGCAGTTATTGCCTAATTAGATCATATACAAACAAAACAGTATATTAAAAAAAATTAAACCTGCCTCTCAAGTGCTCTAGTTTTTACCTTATTCTGTTTGGGGGTTATTTACCCAGCAATTTTGATTTATTTTGCCTTCCTTCTCAGCTAGCTGAATAAAGCTGCTTGGGGGGAGGAAAGAGAATGAAAGGACTTCATTAACAGGGCTTTATTCGGTTCCTTTCTGGGTTTATTTTGCAGTTTTGAAACTATGATGCATGACTCAAAAGTTAGAAATCCAGTAAAATGAATGAACCCAGTCTGAACCAGACAGGAGCAAACATTTGTAGACTTTCTAGACAAGTATTTGCAAACATATGAATTAACGCAGGTTAATTGGTAACCAATAAACTCTAGTTATAATAAAGCCATAACCCTGGAACAGTCAGATCTTTTGAATTATAGTTCTGTAACCCTTGAAGAAATGTTTTGAGAATTAAACAAAGTGGTCCACATCTTTTGAATCTTATATTCCTAGAAAGGGTTGGAAGGAACTGTCATTCTGAGGGGGTGATTGTTTTTTATACTAGAGGAGCTCGAGAACATCATGTGGTCTGTAGTTTGAATAGGGTGAGCATGCAGAACCCAGTTGTGAGACTGTTGGGAGCTATCTCAAAGAACCTTCTTTACAAGGTAATAACCTTCTGATCACTCACATGGGGAGGAGTTGTTTGTAAACAAACAGCTTTCTCTCCCAGTTTGATGGTCCACGCTGCTGCTGCTGGAGCCAGAGCACTACTAGGAGGCAGAGGTAGGTGAGGGATGGGGACTGGAGCCAGGGAGGGGAGGCAGAAGAACTTATTGGGGGAGAAGCTGGCTGCAGCCTGCTGCCCAGCCATGCAAGTGTGGGGGCCCAGCTAGCCGTGGGGCCATGTGCGGCCGCACATGTGGCGCATGCCTCGGGCATCTCATTTCCCATTTAGATGCCCAGGCACCAAGTATCATAAGATCCTGCTGCAGTGCCTCACAGTCTGCTCGTGTTTTAACTACCTTGAATAACTTGGTGCCGTCTGCAAATTTGATCACCTCACTCTTAACACCCTTTTCCAAATCATTAATGAATACATTAAACAGCAGCGGTCCCAATACAGATCTCTGAGGCACACCACTTTTTACATCTCACCATTGTGAAAACTGACCATTTAGTCCAACCTTAGCTTTCTATCTTTTAACCAGTTTCTGATTCATAGTAAGACACTACCTCCTATCCCCTGACTTTTTAATTTTCTCAAGAGTCTCTCTTGAAGGACCTTATCAAATGCTTTCTGGAAATCCAGGTACACTATATCTACTGGGTCTCCCTTGTCCACATGCTTATTTACACCCTCAAAGAATTCCAACAGGTTAGTGAGACATGACTTACCTTTACTAAATCCGTGTTGACTCTTCCCCATTAAGCCATGTTTGTCAACATGCCCTGTAATTCTGTCCTTAATGATGGTTTCCACCATTTTGCCCGGCACAGACGTCAAGCTTACTGGTCTGTAGTTTCCAGGATCGCCTCTGGATCCCTTTTTAAATATCGGGGTTACATTTGCCACCCTCCAGTCCTCGGGTACAGTGGCAGATTTTAGTGACAGGTTACAAATTACTAACAGTAGGTCTGCGATTTCATATTTGAGTTCCTTCAGAACTCTGGGGTGAATGCCATCTGGCCCTGGTGACTTGTTAGTATTCAGTTTGTCAATTTGCCCTAGAACATCCTCCAACGTCACATTGATTTGTAACAGCTCTTCCAATTCCTCGCCCACAAAGCAAGGATCCGGCGTGGGTACCTCCCCAAAATCCTCCGCAGTGAAGACCGACGCAAAGAACTCATTCAGCTTCTCTGCAATGTCCTTATCCTCCCTGAGCGCCCCTTTTACTCCCTTGTCATCTAATGGCCCAACTGACTCCCTAGCAGGCTTCTTGCTTCTGATGTATTTGAAAAAGTTTTTGTTGCTTGTTTTTGCCTCTTTAGCAAGCCTCCCTTCAAAATCTCTCTTGGCCTGCCTTATTAACACTTTACATTTACGTTGCCAGTGTTTATGCTCTTTCGTATTATTTTCATTGGGACTAGCCTTCCATTTCTTAAAGGATGCCTTTTTGGCTCTAATAGCCTCCTTCACCTCCCCATTTAGCCACAGTGGAAGACTTTTGGTCTTCCTGCTTCCTTTTTTAACTTGCGGGATGCATTTAATCTGGGCTTCCAGAAGGGTGCTTTTAAACAGCCTCCACGCCTCTTGCAAACTTGTAGCCCTTGCAACTGTGCTTTTTAGTTTCTTTTTAACTAGTTTCCTCATTTTGTCATAGTCTCCCTTTTTAAAGTTAAATGCTACTGCTGTACTTTTGTTTGTCTTTCTCCCTCCAGAAATTACGTCAAATGTGATCATATTATTTATTTATTTAAAAGATTATGATCGCTATTGCCAAGTGGCTCCGCTACAGTTACTCCTTGCACCAGATCCTGCGTGCCACTCAGGACTAGATCTAGAACAGCTTCTCCTCTCATTGGTTCAAGAACCAGCTGTTCTAGGAAGCAGTCATTTACGGCATCTAGAAATTTGACCTCCACGTCCCGAGGAAACATTCCCCCCATCAGTATTAGGGTAATAATAACAACATTATTATGTTATTATGCATGCATGAGTAAATAAATAAGCAAGCAAGACAATATGGAACTCCGAGGAACCACACAGGAGCGCTTCCAAAGGGGGATGATAAGCAACTCTCCATTACCACCCTTTAGGGCCCCCCTGAGAATGAGTGGAACTACTTGAAAGCAGTCTCGCAGATCCCTGCCAAGTTCCACAGTTGCATTATCAAAATCTTATGTTCAGTTGTATCAAAGGCCACTGAAAGGTCTAATAGGATCAGTAGGTCACAAATCTTCAGGTACAGATCAGCAGCCAGCGCCACCAGACCTCTCCTCTTTCCACAGACAGTGTAAGACTTGGCTGTTCTGCCAGGCCTTTGCTGAGGGAGACGGGTGATGGGTGGGTTGGGTTAGGGTGGGAGTTCTCTCTTTGTACTACACCCAGGATGAAAGCTGGATTGACATGGATCCACGAATTCAGTAGCACCCAGGTGCTCCCAAAACTGTAAGGTGACCACCCAACTCAACAACGTTTTCCAAGAAGGGGGAGCTTAGAAATGGGGCAATAAATGGTTGGGAATCCAGGTCATAAGATAGTTTCTTGAGCAGCAACCAGACGACAACAGATTTGAGGACACCTGGCAAACTACCCTCTCAAAGAGAGACATTAACAACCCAGTCAGCAATGGCCCCAGTTTCTCCTGCCTGGCTTTCACCAGCCAGGATGGGAATGGATCTAGTTCAAAACTGGTTGCCCACACCCCTCCAATCATACCGTCTACATTGGTGGGCAACACCAGTTGATAGTGATCCAAACAGTCAACACAGAGCTTCTCCAACCTTGAAACATGGCTCTGCATCCAAAATAGTGGTCCCCAAGTACTTCATCAACAGGCACCACCAGCATACCTGGTTCTCCCTGGTCATTGTTGTCAGGTCATCTTGTAGTCTTCTATTTTCCTTCAAAGCCATTTCTTTCACTCTTCCTGTTTCTCCAATCTCTGCCTGCACTGCATCAAGCTGGCGACGGAGACTTGCTTGTTCACGGTGTCTGCTACTCATGGCATCCTTTACTTGGCTATTAAATGGGCGATTAGGAAAACTTTAAATAAAATTCCCCTTTTTACATTACAGCAGAGAATGCTGCAGCATTAAAGCATAAGTAGTTCGAAGTGTTTTTAGAGCTAATTTTTCTAATGGAATGAAATTTTTTAACATTTGCCTTCTATAACAGTATTTTGTTTGTAAACACTTCCCAAAAAGTAATTTCACAAGGAAAGATCCAATTGACGCAACTTTTAAAGCATGAATAGCTCTGGCAGGATGCATATATAAAGCTTTTAGGCAGGGCTTTCCTTGTGAATGTTAATCTTGAAAAGTTATTTTTACACAAAGAACAGTATGTTATAGAAATTAAAGTGAGAAGTTAGTGAGTGTTCAAGCAAGTAGAACTGGACAGAAAAAGTGGTGTTGAGGATTGATTTTTACACACAGAGAATAGTGACTTGCAGACAGCAGATATGGTAAAATTACCAAGTGTTGATCATGGAACTTTGGACAACAGCCTCACCAGCGTTTTCCTTTCTTGTTGGTGTTTGATGAATCCTATTATCCCTAACTCATATTAAACAGTTTCCCATAATTTTTAATAATTATTCTAATTGGTCTTCTCCTAGATGTTTCCATGTTTACTTGGACTAAGATATATTCTATTTGAGGCAAAGAATAAGTTGTTAGTGAATCAGACATAAAGAGGATGCAATTATAATGGTATGATTTGTATTCTGCTACATTGTATTTGATAGTTTTTATTTTCATGCATTTTCAAAATTGTTTATGGATGTACATTTAACTGTGTAAAACTAAGGAAACAAATCAAGATATAGTTTTGAATGTAACAAACAGTTATTTGAGTTTCATGAAATGAAGAACCTCTCATGGATGGATGTTTTGTTTGCAAACATAATTATGATTTATTTTAAAGCACTCTTATTTTAGGCATGTAACTGGACACTTCGTTATATCGCAAAAGTTATCCGTATCCTTAAATACACTGTCATGTCACCGTCATTGATGGCCACTTATCTGTTCCTGTTAAACCACACTGCAGTCTAAGGACTGACAATTATGTGCAAAGCAATTATGTTCTCAAAAGTGTCATTCTTCCATAAAAAGTAACTTGGGGAGGGGGAAAACATGATTCTTCTGTCAAGCTTGTTCAGGCTGCAGATAGGGAGACAATTTTTCTGATTGCAAGAACCATAAACCCACCCTTAAGCCTGACAGTGGTTTATCTTATATTCCCAGTCATTTTGCCTTCTCACCAAGTTATGTCCTGAATAGGTAAAAATGGAAGTGAAAGCGGTGCAGCGGCAACCCTGGCTGGATCGGGTCGCTGCTGCGCTGGTGACATGGCTGGGGTCAGATTGGGGAACTGACCACTCGGAACCCCGTCCAGGGAGCCGTCCCAGTCACGCCCCTGCACTGTGCCCAGCACACACACACCCTCCGCCATGACGGGCAGCCAATCATGGACTGCGATGTTGGGGGTCATGGCTGGTCTGATTTGGTGGGGGGGGGGGGAAGGGCAGCCCAGGCTCTGATTTTTGGCACTTTGCCAAGTAACAGCCTGGGCTAGCCACTGACATGCCCGGAATCAGTCTGGGGGAAAACATCTGGGGGCCTGAGGGCAAACGTAACAGTGACCCACAGGCCACAACAGGACAAAGCTAGCCAGAGCAGGTTTTTACCCAATGATGTCTGTGCCAACCTATTTACAGCTAATGGAATATATGGATCACCATGATGACATTTTTACAAAGGTGTTTTTTAAAAAAAAATTAAGCTGAAATTTAAACGCCACTTTTAAAAAATATGAAATGCGTATGCGTTATTAGCTGGCTTGATAAGCTATTGTAACTGCCAGTTTCAGTGCTTACTGTTGTAAAGTTTCCTTTGCACTGTATTTTAGAAGCCTTTTCTGGAACCAGAAAATTATTTTCTATAAATGCAATTCTCACTTCTTTACTTGAACTAGCCTTTTAAAAAGGCTTGAAATAGCCTTGAAAGGCTACTCAAATATTGAACTTGGAAAAATAAAACCAATATTTTCCACTATTACTTACTCCAAAGAGGACTCCAGCTGTGAGATTGTTTGTTTTAAATGGGCAATCATTTTTTCCTATGGAAATAAACATGAAAATGAACATGCATATTGTGCAAATTACAGTCATAGCCAAATAGCTAATACATTAGAATAAAACATTTGGTACATAATAATAATTTACAAATTTCTACAGCTACCTGTTTTCTCTGCTCTAATTTTTTGCATGCCCACTGTCAAAAAATGAATCGTAAACAACCAAACACAGCACCTTTTGTAGAGGGTTGTACTCCTAATATTTTCCTTACGAACAGATTTTGAGTCTTCTCAATAACTGCCAGAGAAGAAGTTATACTCATTCCCCATATCTCTGCTCCATACGATAAAGTGGGGATAACTTTGGCTTTATAAGTCTTTAATGCAGACTGAAACGTTCTCCTTCCAGTTTTGCAATTAAAAAAAAAATAAAAAAATAAGACCTGAAACCTGTTTTGCTTTAAGAATTAATGCATCCAAATGATTGTTCCATTTCAGGTTCCTACTACGGCTCATTCATGCCTGCAGAAACATGTCCTTAGAAGGTCGGGAGAGGGGATGCGGCATGCATATCAGGCGTGCCTTTGATCACATAGGAATGCCCAGAGGCGTGTGGGATTGACAAGATTACCCCTAAATAAGTATAATAACTTACATCTATTTTTTTGCCCATCTAAATACCAAGTTAGCTTTACATCCAAATGCAATAATCTTAGATTTACTAAAGTTTATCTCCAAATTATTACTAGAGCAATAATTTGCTGCATATAATAAGTATGAAACCTTATTGGCCAATACTTTTGGAGGATGAAAGTGATCCCCCCTACAAAGAGTTTCAAATCATTCATATACGAATTAAACAGTGTCTGGTGTTTGTCAAGGATACACCCTTGACAAACACCAGATCTTGCAGAGAACTTACTTGTCAACTTTTCATTTGACCTATAACATACCCTTGTAGTAGTATCAGAGTAATAATTAATAAGCAATTGCAACAATATTTCATCCACTGATGTTTGACTTGAATGCCCCTTTAAGATCCATGAAGGCCACATAAATCCTTCTATTATAACTAATATACTTTGCCAACAAGTACAAACACAGGATCAGTACAAGAGTACCCTTTACGAAATCCCACTTGTTCTTCATCAAAAATATCATTTTCCTCAATCCATTTAAGAAGATATTTCAGCAGATGTTTCCCATAAAATTGAAAAGGGATATGAAGCAAACTAACAGGTCTATATGAAGCTGGATCCAATCGTAGCCTTTTTTAACATACGAGAACAATAATATTGTCTCTCCAATTTTACAATGCTGTGTATTTATATGTGTAACGTTTCGGTCCCAAACATGAGCAAGAGTCTTCCTCCTACATTTGGGCACTCTGTGCTGGGCTGGTTGGTGGCGCCATTGCCTTTTACTTGGTTGTTGTGTCCCAACCCATACTTTGGTTTGCTAGCACCTCCTGTACCCCTTGGCTGTTGCCAGCATGGTCTCTGGGACTCCTACTGTTTTCTAAGGCCCCGGTTGTGGAATTGCTGCTGTCCCATTATGAATGAGAATCCAAATGATCCACGTCTGCCATAGGGGCAAAAGAAAACTGACACTTGCCAGTGTGTGTTTTTTATTTTTATCGTATGCCCCAGGACCTTGTAGAGGCACATATTGAACAACGTGCCCCCTTGATATGGACCTGAAATGAGAAGGTTCTTTGCATGGTTGTTCCCTTTCCAGGTCCTTAGCCACAGTCTCCTCCTGGCGGCCACATTGGTCGCCACTTCCCTAGTCTGTAGAGGAGTCTGATAAATACACTATTACCAAACATATCCTGACTGCTGCCAGAGCCTTACAATTCTATTTTGGCAAACAGGGTTCCTTGCCCCTAAGGAACCATCTCATGAGAGATCAGGCACATTAAAAGATCACAGTTGCCATGTGCAGGATAGCAGAAAGAGCCTCAAAAGCCCTTCTAATGCTAGTCTCTATGCCCCTGTCTGTGTGATCTTTGGAGTAAATTTTGCCCTCTCTAGGGAAAACAGATAACCTGACTAACGAGGCTGTGGCTGCATCAATCTTAGAGGCATTGAATACCATTTCCTTATTTTTTGTAAAGGCATACAGGGATTCCTGGGTCTTGGTTAACTGCATTGTTTTGGTAGGATATTGCCATTCCGCTCTTATGAGTTTCTCGAAGGCCTTATCCAGGAGTATGACCTTCCCTACTTTGAAGCCTGGGTATATTTTATTTATTTATTTATTGCATTTTTACCCCGCCCCTCCTAAAACAGCTCGGGGCGGCTTACAATCAAAAATAAAATACAAATATAAAAAAATCCATCTATAAAACACATTAAAACACTTATAAAAATTCCAACCATTAAAACAGGACTAGGGAACAACAGCAGAATAAAACAATAAATAAGGATGAAGGAGAATAAAACCCCTCCCCAAAGGCCTGGGCGAACAGCCAGGTTTTACAATTTCACTGGAATGTTAAAAGGCTTGGGGCCAGGCGAGTTTCCTCCAGGAGGGAGTTCCAAAGGTGCAGTCCGGCTACTGAGAATGCCCTCTCCAAGAAGGCACCCCCGGCAGACCAAAGGAGCCACTCTAGGGCGCAGAGGGTGAGGCGGTCCCTGAGGTACGAGGGGTCCAGACTGAAGGGTCTTATAGATCAATACTAAAACCTTGAACCTGACTCGGCACACTATTGGCAACCAGTGCAGAGTCCAGAGCACCGGTGTTACATGCTCCCGACGGCCCATCCCCGAAAGGAGCCGGGCCGCCGCATTCTGCACTAGCTGCAGCCTCCGAAACAGGAGAAGGGCAGCCCCACGCAGAGCGCATCGCAGTAGTCCAGCCTCGAGGTGACGAAGGCATGGATGAGGGAGGCCAGGTCTAGGTCAGAGACGTACGGGCACAGCCTCCGCAACAGACACAGCCGGCGAAAGACAGCCCTCGAAACTACCTCCACCTACTGCTCCAGGCGGAGCTCCGTGTCCAATACCACCCCCAGACTCCGAACCTGCTGAGTCATAGGAGGGCAAACCCCCCCAACCAGGGGGGCCGACACCTCCCTCGCTCTCCCCACCAACATCACCTCCGTCTTATCGGGGTTGAGCTTCAGTCTGCTCTGCCACATCCATTCCGCCACGGCCTCCAAACACCAGGATAACAGGGTCTGGGTCAGTTGAAAAAGAGAGGTAAAGCTGAGTGTTGTCAGCATATTGGTGACACCGCACCCCAAACCCTCTCATGACCTCCCCCAAGGGCTGCATACATACATTGAACAACAATGGAGTCAGAATGGAACCTTGCAGAACGTCGCAGGATAAAGCGCGGGGGCAAGATGTCTCAGCCCCCAACACCACCCATTGGCTTCTCCCCGAGAGGAATGACCAGAACCATTCAAGAACAGTCCCGTCCAGACCCTCCAGGTCACGCAGCCGTCTCCACAGCAGCCCATGGTCCACGGTGTCAAAAGCAGCCGAGAGATCTAGCAGGATGAGAAATGTTGAACATCCTACATCCATCTCCCGGCGGAGATCATTGACCAAGGCCACCAACGCCATCTCGGTGCCATAGCCGGGGTGGAACCCAGATTGAAACGGGTCCAGGAAACCGATGCCATCTAGATGCGCCTGGAGCTGGATCGCCACCGCCCACTCAATAACCTTTCCTAAAAAAGGTTAGACAGAGGTCCAGGGGCGGCTGGTGGCTTTTTAGTTTGGAGGAGCAGTAAGGCCGTCCGGCCCGCTGGTGGCTTTGCAGCCGGCGGGCCGGCGAGCCTGTGGGCGGAGCCAGGGCAACGGTAGGCGGAGCCAGGGCAACGGTAGGCGGAGCC
>QEPC01013002.1:9119106-9138160 GCA_003113815.1 Sphenodon punctatus | reverse complement strand
ACATGAGGCAGGGAGGAAGCACGCATGCGCGCTGCTCCCCCTTCCTCTGTCCCCCGCCAAGCTATCTCGCCAGGGCTGTCAGCCCGACCGCCCTGGCGAGATCTTCCATTGTGCCCATTGAGCACAATGGAAGGCTGTAGCCCCTTCCTCCACAGCACGTCCCATACGTGCTGTGGACAGAGGAGCTCAGCCGCCCCAATCGCGTTTTCCACAGGAAAACGCTTTGGGCGGCTGATTTTTGAGCCTTCTGGGACCCACTCCTCTGGAGTGGGTGCCAGAAGGGAAGTAAAGCTGCAGCAGCCGCTGCCTTGCTTTTGCTTAGAGCGGAGGTTGCTGCAGCGGTCAGTTTCAGTGTGAAACTGACATGAAATTGACCACAGCGCTGCAGCAGCCTCTGCTCTGCAAAGGCAAGGCAGAGGCAGCTGTGGGCGGCGGGGAGTTTTGTTTTGTTTTTTGTTTTACTTTGAGCGGGGCCGCCTGTCGGGGCGCTTGGGGGGTCAACGCCCCTGAAGGGGAGCCGCGCCTGCAGACGTCGGTAGCTGGCGAGCACGTCCACAGATGGTTTCTTCATCAGGGGGCGCACCACAGCCTCCTTGAGGCTGGGCAACAACCTCCCCTGCCGCAAGGACGCGTTAACCACCCTCGCCAGCACCGTCCCCAACGTCTCCCGGGAGGCTTTCACCAACCAGGACGGGCACGGATCAAGTTCACAACAGGTGGCTCTCACAGACCCCAAGACATCCACCGCATCAGCTGGTGTCACTTCCTGAAACTCCCCCCACGAAGATGGACCAGACAAGGCCTACATCACCTCACGCTCTCCACCCACTGCCCCCAATCCAGCGTCGAAGTTGCTCTGAATCAGAGTGATTTTGTCTGAGAAGTAGGTGACAAACTCCTCACAGCGGGCCCGGAACAAGTCCCCATCCAGGCGGAGGGAGACCAGACTGACCAGTCCCCGCACCACACAAAACAGCTCCGCCGGGCGTGACTTCGCAGACGCTATGAGGACAGCAAGGAACTCCTTCCTTGCTGTCCTCACAGCCTCAACATAGGACCGCAAATGGGCCCTATGGAGAAGTTGGTCGGAGTAAGATCGAGTCCGACGCCAGCGTTGCTCCAGCCTCCTGCCTACACATTTCATGCACCGCAGCCCCTCAGTAAACAAACCAAGGAGCCCTGTGGTGACGAGACCGAGGCAGAGGGAGTCTCGGAGCCACCCTGTCTATGGCCTCCCCATGCAAGCTGTTCCAGTGCTGGACCAGCTCAGACAGAGTAGCTGTCCAGGTCCAAGGTTAACTCCCTCAGGACCTCTTGGAACCACTGAGGTTCCATCAGCCTCTGAGGGCGGACCATCCTAACTGGCCCATTCCCCTTCTGGAGGGGATGCGCTGAGAGACTGGCCTGAAGGAGATAATGGTCCGTCCATGACAAGGGCAGTGCCCTAACCTCCCCCACTACCGGACCCCCCGCCTCAAGGCCAGAACCGAAGATCAGGTCGAGGGTTTGCCCCCCCATGTGGGTTGGGCAGGTAACCTCCTGGGGCAAATCAATGGTTGCCATGGTGGCCATGAATTCTCGCTCCGCTCCTACAAGGCTGGCATCGGCATGGATGTTGAAGTCCCCCACAACCAAGGTCCTGGAGGAGCTCAGCACCACCTCCGAGGCCAGCTCTGCTAGAGCGGTAAGGGATACTGCCAGACAGGAAGGGGTCCGGTATACCAACAGCACCCCTAGCTTGCCCCCAGCCAAATCAAACACCATGTGAAGGGCCTCAATACCTGCAATCTCCTGAACTGGATACCTCCTAACAGGCCAGTCCTCTCTAAAAATAATCGCTACACCACCTCCCCGGCCATCCCTGTGGCATCCCCAGTAAGCGGGGGGTCCCTGAGGTCGCTTGCCTGATCCTCATGCTCCAAGGATTCGTGCCCCTCCTCACATTGATGGAGTATGTTGGGGATTCCCGTTTCCTTTGTGCCATTGGAAACGAAAGTGCTGGGCCTGTCTCAGCCAAAAACTGCTGCTAGGGGATGGGAAGCTCGTGCCACTGCTAGGCGTGGGGAAGCTGTTTTGGGCACACAGGCAGCTGTGCCCAAGTGCTTGGAAGGGGGGGGGGGGCGCCCTTCTTTATTTTATATAATCTTTATATTTATATAGCACCCCCTGACATAGCACTCGGAGCATTTTACATATAACAATTTAACACAACTTTTAATCCTCACAACAACCCTGTGAGGTAGTTTAGGCTGAGAAAATACTGTGACTGACCCAAGGTCACCCAGTGAGTTTCTGGGTTCTCCCCTACCTCCCAGTCCAAGTACTACGCACGTAGCCACTACACCACACTGACTCTCATCCTGGTCTCTTCTGCCCACTGCTGCCCCAAGAAATCCTGGTACTTGGAATCCCCGTCCAGGTTGGGAGGGGAGTTGTCAGACGTCTTGCGCGAGTGGAGGGGTTACATGCTCCGGGTCTCTTGGACTGACGGCAGGAGCTGGATCTGTGCCTGGTTGCTTCCCCAGCAGTGCTCTGTTTCGAGGCTTCACTTCGCAACCCTGCCGAGATATGTGCTAGGAGGACTGCCGACGGGGAGTACCCTGCCCTTGGCCTTCCCCCGTCTGCCATGACAACTGGGATAGTTCAGAGGGAATCAGGCGTCTTCCTGGTCCCCTGGATGTAATAGAAGTTCCATAGGAACCTGTAACCACTGTTGCAGCTGCTTTAACTCCTGCTCTAGTCTATTTGCCACACTGCCCTCCCAGGAGCTAGTGCAGTCTGCTCCTATCTAGCTGGAGGCAGACACTAGATTGGAGATGCAGGGCTAGATCCCTTGTATGCATACTCCATAAAGCGTGTGTCTGCCTCCGGTGGTCATTGGTGGGATCTAACACAACACACCCCAAGTCTAGGCAATGGCTGTCCTGGAAGTCCAGAACAGATTTAATCCCTGAATTGTTGGCTATCAAAAATCTTGTTTAGAGGTTGGAAGGAAATGTGAATTAATTAAGGAAATTATTCCTTCCATTAAAAAGTGGGAATAATAAAGGGGGATTTTACACACTGTATAGGTGTATACAGGAAACAGGTGTTTTGTTAGTGTTTTTGCCAGCATGGGGATTCCAATAATGCTAATTTAGATTAATCTACTTGTTTAGATGTTAAGAAAAATAGAGATATTGAAAAATGATATAGAGAACAAAATGTTTTAATTTTAAAAATGTTTGTCCTCTGAATAAGATATATCTTTCTTAAACTTGGCTAGAGTCTAATATTAATTATTATTATTATTATTATTATTATTATTATAAGCATTTATATAGCACCAGGAATGTACCTGGTGCTTTACAAAAAACAAGATAGACACGGTCCCTGCCTGAGAGCTTACAATCTAAAGACAGGATATACTGTGAAGAAACATGCTTCTGATTTTGTTTACCTTAGAGCTGGCTTTAAAAACTTGTATTTGTGCATCTCATTTTCTCTAAATGGCGTAAACATTTGAATTCTGGTCCAATAGTGATGGAAGATGATTTGCCATTGAATATTGGAAGAACGCTTTCTGGTTTTTCTTCCTAAAGTCACTTACCTGATTTCTTTCCTAAACGGGATACTTTAGTGAAGAATTCTGATTGACTTAATCAGGATCAGTTAGCGGACCATGACAATGGGAAATAACATTTTAAAGCTGGAATATAGCCAGTTTTAAAAGGAACTGTTTTAATCACCCGTGGAAATCATTTATAGAAGGTTATCAATATTATACTTTTGCAGGGAACTTGGTTGGAGGATTCTTTAGTTTTAAATGGCTATATTTCTTTTGATAACAAAGGAATAAAAAAAAATAGAAAGCGTCAAGCTTTTGGAGAAATAGGAATTCTCCTGTCTACTAAAGAGGATCTAAGGGGAATCTGAAATAAAGTTTTTATCTAACAATATATTAGTGGTTTTAGTAAAATGTAGGAGTAGGGACAATTTGATAATGGTTAACATGCATTTTTCCCCAGTAAAGGATTTTGCAGAATTTAAAGTTTACTGGGAGACACAATGATCTCATTAGGAAAAATTTACTCTAAAGCAATATTTATTATATTATTAACTATTAATAAATAGGTTATAGAGTTTTAAATGTTCATATTGCTTAAGCGTCGTTGTAATAAATATGAAACTTATTATAGGTTTGTGAGGAAAAGGTGGTCTTGTAGTTAAGGTATATATCTGAGATCCAGGAGATCCAGATTATAGTTCCAGCTACGCTGAAGATTTTCTGTGTGATCTCGGCACAGTGCCAAGTACCTTGCTGGAAGGTTGTGAGAGGAATTCATTAATCAAATTAATTCCACTGTAGGAAATGGACAATTACTTGTATACTAATAAATCCCCTAACATGGGACGTGTAGGAAGTTGTGTAGACTCAGGTAATATTTTTAAAATGTTTTAAGCACCTCAGGATGAAGGTTGTTATTAAAGCAGTACTATTACTGCACATACATACCTTATTAGCTAAGTTGTCATCTAAATATGCAATTTTTTCAGTTTTCTCATCAACAGTGTCCTGAAGACTGTCCTTTTCCTTATCCAGGACATTAATTGTACCTCTGAGCACATTCATCGTCTCATCATGTGAAGATTTCGTATGATGTAATCTTTCTGTAAAGGAAACAGGTGTTTTTGTTAGTTTAAAATCACATAATTAATTTTTTAAAGAACAAACCAAGAAGTGAGTACCTATTTTCTCCTCTAAGATCAAAATTTCTTCATGAGCTGATTGAAGTTCATCTTCTTTGAGAGAGAATCGACACTGAATATCATCAAGGGACTTCTGTAGCTGTTCGTTTAGTAGCCTGAGAAATCAATACCCAGTTGAAAACATAGGATTCTAAACTTCAAGGTATCTAAATCACACTGATAACTATTTCCACGAAAACACTGTCAGACAGAGAAACTGGGTTATCTGCAGAGCTGATTGAAATAATGGCTTGTGTGAATAATACCCCGCCCTTCCCCAAAAATGCAAACTAATAAAATTATTTTCAATTTTGTAAACTAGAAAAATTTAATGGCTTGATCTTTAAACTACATAAGCAGCAATGTATCCCATTTAAACAAATAAGAACTGCAGTGGCAGGCCATCTTTGAAAAAGGTCAAGATATGTGTTTTTAGTGTGAAATTGCTATAAACCCATGCTGACAAATATTCAGAGAAAAACCCTACAAGTGAGACTCAGCCTTTCAATGATTTAACCAGAACAAGAAAAAGTTAATAATTGTATTCTATGCTGAAAGGCTTATAGATTCAGTGGATAAAACCAGACATGACAGCGGTCTGCTGTGGCCCATTTTATTATGTTTTGGCCCAGACCTCACCTGCACATCTGTGCAGGTGTCACCAGATGCTGGCCCAGGATTACCCCAGGCTGTGTGGGTGGCTAGCCCAGGATGTGACATCAGAAAACCTCCAAGGTCATAGTCTGGGCTAAGGCCCATCTGACCGGGTGGCTATCACATCTGTTGACGGGCCGCCAACCCGAATCGAGTCAGAACCACCAGAGCCAGCTGTCATGGCAGGAGCTGGCCGCATGATCATTCTTCTCTCTGCCCTCCTCGGCCATGTATGTTCAGAAGCCTGACCCAGCCCGTGGCCACTGCAGCTTTCCTCCCTGGGCCAAGTCGGGCCCCTGCTGCACCACCATCACGTGTGTTTTTACCCATTGTTTATTTCCCCATGTATGCCATTCATTTTCAGCAGCCATAATTTTTAGAAGTTGACTAAAACAGAAATCTTTCACTTTTACGAGAATCTCTCTGTTTTAGTAACACACAAATGGCCTGGGCCCCCCATACCTAAAGAACTGCCTCGCCGCATCTGCCCTCTTGTGGCTTCTAAGCTCAGCCAAGACCGCTCTCTTACAAGTTCCATCATTGCACCAGGTCCATACGATACAGACATGCAGAGAGGCATTCTCAGTGGCTGCTCCACAGCTCTGGAATTCCCTTCCCATGGAGGTCCGTCAAAGCTCTTGCCTGAGTTTCTTCCAGAGGCAATGTGGTATTTAACAGGCAGGGTTATGATTTGGGGATTTTATATGTGGTTTTATTTTCTGTATTTTATATGTATGTTTTTATGATGTTGTCAGCTGCATCATAACAATCCACTGGTACAGGACTTCTCAGACGTTGCTAATGTGAACCTCATTGTAATGAAGTGGCTTGCAGACACTTTCCTTTCCATTTAAAATCATTCACCATCTCTGTGACAACTACATTAGTTATTTAAACGGAACAGTGTTAGAACATTGTTTAGTGATTGCTAACCACTCTGCTGGTGGCTTCAGAACCTAAAGGCAGTTCAAGCGTGTAGCGGCTAGCAACAGAGATATTTTCAACTTCCAGCTGCTTTTAAACTCACCCAGTCTCCTTTTTGCAATGAGGAGCCTAGGTTTCTGAAGAAACAATGGGAAACAAAGCAGAATCATATGCTCTGTCAGTTCACCAGCAATGGTGGACCACAGTGTGAGAACAGCTGAACACTGGTATATTATAGAGGCAATGCAATGACTCCACTTTTAAAAGTCAGTTTGAGATTGTAAGTCTTATTTCAAAATTAACTTTTCATCTACGTGATCCATTTCTTAGAAAATTTCTGCGTTTAGTTTTGGTCCAAATTTGCATAAAATTTCCTAATTCTGGGATACCATTTTCACATAATAATTTTTTTTTTTCCCCCAAGTTTTACTTCAGTACTTCATGCGACGATTTTTAGAACACATGATATGTTGTTAAATTTCCAAATTGGCATATATAGAATTGTCTATAGACTCAAGCATGCAAATCCTTATAAAGCTAACACAGTGCCTCCCATAATTTTTGCCTCAATGACCCCATTTTGAGACTAAATATAATCCCATGACCTCAGACAGCAAGAAAGCCATGCAAAATATATCCGATATAAGCCAGGATTGCAACCCCATCTGCATATATTCTGGTCCTGCTAGATCTCATGGCTGCTTTTGATACAGTGGACCATGGGCTGCTGTTGAGACGATTGCGAGCCTTGGGGGGTCTGGATGGGACTGTCCTTGGATGGTTCCAATCATTCCTCTCGGGGAGAAGCCAGCGGGTTGTCCTGGGGGCTGAGACTTCCAGACCCCAGACCCTGGATTGTGGCGTTCCACAAGGTTCAATTCTGTCTCCATTATTGTTCAATGTATACATGCAGCCCTTGGGGGAGATTGTGAGAGGGTTTGGTGTGCGTTGCTACCAATATGCTGATGACACCCAGCTTTACCTCTTTTTTTCAACTGACCTAGGTCCTGCCATCTCAGTACTGTCCCAACGTTTGGAGGCCGTGGCAGATTGGTTACGGCAGAGCAGACTGAAACTCAATCCTGATAAGACGGAGGTGATGGCGGTGGGTAGGGCGAGGGAGGTATCGGCTCCCCTCGTAGAGGGGGTCCGCCCTCCCATAGCCCAGCAGGTTCGGAATCTGGGGTTTTTATTGGACTCGGGTCTCCGCCTAGATCAGCAGGTGGAGATGGTGGCGAAGGCTGCCTTCCGCCAACTGTATCTGGTGGGAGGCTGCGTCCATACATTTCCAGACCCGACCTGGCCACCCTCATCCACGCCTTCATCACCTCGAGGCTGGACTACTGTAACGCACTTTACGTGGGGCTTCCCTTGACGCTGGCTCGGAGGTTGCAGCTAGTGCAAAATGCAGCGGCTCATCTCCTGACAGGGACGAGCTGACGGGAGCATATTACTCCCATGCTCCACGCACTGCACTGGTTGCCTATAACGTACTGAGCCAGATTCAAGGTGTTGGTTTTGACCTATAAAGCCCTACATGATCTTGGCCTCGGATATCTCAGGGACCGCCTCGCCTTCTGCGCCCCCTTCGGTCCGCAGCGGGGGGCCACAATGGAGAGGGCGTTCTTGGTGGCTGGGCCGCAGCTATGGAACTCCCTCCCGGAGGAAGCCCATCTGGCCCCAAGTCTGCCGGCCTTCTGCCGGGCCTGTAAGACTTGGCTGTTCCCCCAGGCCTTCGGAGGAGGGGAGGGGGGTGGGTTAATAGTGGGGGAGGGGGTGTTTTTTTAGGAGATTTTTAGATGTTTAATTTAATTTTTGTGTTGATTGTTTTTAATTGTTGTTATTTTTGTACTGTAAGCCGCCCCGAGATGCCATGGGCATGAGGGGGTGGCTAATAAATGTAACTAATAAATAAATAAAAATAAATATTGGAGCGACCCCACTTGGAGTTCCAGCCCACAGTTTGCAAACCTCTACATTAACAAACACTCATTAAATGGTTTCTTAAAGGGGAACCCTGTATAAATGTATATACATGCCAGTTAACACACCACATAGAGATATTTTCTCTGGTTTGTATCGCTGTTGGGCATGTCATTTTTCCTTCCTCCATGTCATTTTAAGCAGCCCCCTTTTTCTCATTATTCCTACATATCACAGTTTCCCTCTAACTCCATTCTATCACTCTTGTTCTTACCCATGAGCTTCCTTTATCCCAAATATCCCGGGCATCCCATACCACCCCATTTTTCAGAGGCTGCAAGTACTCCCCAATATTCTAAAGAAGCCAAAAATAATCTCACTGAAAACTGGCAAGCCTGCTAATGATTGTAAGGGGTGGCAGAGAAGCAAAACTGTGAAACACGGAACCAACTAAACATGCGATACATCCAGGAGAGGGAATCAGAGGTCTACAGTCAGTTACCCTGTAGTTCAGGGAAAGGTCTAAAATTATTTTAAAATAACATTCACAATCAAATTATTTAGACAATACATGCTAGAATTTTGCTGAATTTTGTCCCCAAAACTGAAATTTCATTAATAATGTCATTGAGAGGCACACATTTTCCAAGGCCATCCTATTTTCAAGTTAAGATTTATTGGCCTGAAAAGACTATTGGAGAAAGTCTGGAAAGGACTACTTTGAGTAGTTTAGTAGTGTTCAATGGAATTAAGCACAAAGCTGAAGAGTAACCTTTAAAGTTTAAACTGCTTACATCCTAGTTTGCCTTGCTGCACCCTTTTTTAAGCTTTTGTCTATAACAGAGTCTAGGTTTTGCATTTATTAGGTCTATTGAATCTCGGGCCAAGATATTTCTTGAGTTTTACCAACATATCCTAACCAAAGTTTGTTTGCTCTTCTAATGTTGTTTCTGGCACAAGTTAAGAGGGGAAAATGTCATCCAAAGCCTGATTATTTCCAATCTAGCCTTCCTAATTGAACTTGGATGGACCAGAGACTCTGCTTGCCCAAGGAAAAAAACTGTTGCTGTACCTAGATGATGATAGCTACCACCTACCTCTAAGCCAACTTTGACCTTCCATTATTTCCCTTTGGTGTCTTCCCTGTTATTTATGTTATGATTAGGCAGTTGACTTGTTAAAACTCTCAGCTATATAAAAAAAAACTAAGTTGCAGTATAGGGTAAAAACAAATGTTGCGTGGCAGCAAACCAGCCTGGGTTGGGCGGCTGCAGCCGACATGGTCCCATCTCAATTGGGCCGCAGAACAAACATTCCCATCTCCAGGGCCCGGCGAGGGCAGGGAAAAACAGGAACATACAGCTGGTCAGCCCTGCCCCCATGCTGCCCCCAGCACCCGTCCCCATGTGAGTCAATGAAAGCGAGCCACGGCAGATCTGACCCGGGTCGTGTCTGAAGGCCCAAGCAGACATGATAGCCCACTGTGGCCTAGTCAGGTGGGCCTGAGCCTGAGCTGTGACTTTGGAGGTTTCCTGAGGTCAGAGCCCAAGCTAGCTGCCAACACAGCCCAGGTCAATCCTGGGCCAACATCTGGCACCACCTGCATGCACATGCAGGTGAGGTCCAGGCCACAGCATGACAAAAAACGGGCAACAGCAGGCTGTTGTCACATCTGTTTTTACCGATGGTCATATTCATTATTCAGAAAAGACTTAATTAATGAAAGATGGTTTTGTAGCTAGTGAAATTTCTTGAACACTTTGTAAATAAGCTAGAGTTTAATGTGTGCCTTTATTAAGAATCTAGGCTTGAGACTATGGTGAAGAATCTAAGTGCCATCACTAGCGATAGGTCATGAAGTAAGTATTTAAATAGCCAAAAATCATGACAGAATACCCCCAAATTGATTTCTATTTCAGCTGTCCATGGATCTTGTGGGCCCACTTCAATCTATGTGCATTCCGAAACATCTCAAATTCACAAGAGAGTCAGCTCTGTAGGACACCTCTGCAACACATCACTAATGCCTCCTTCAGAAAAGTTTCAGCTTCATCAATTTTACACCCAAAACTATAATCTAGTCTGACCTCCTGCATAACACATTCACTCAGTAATTCCTGCATCAAGCCCAGTACTTCTGCTTGAGCTGCAGAATATCATTTGGAGAGACATCGTTTTGATTTAAGAGGCTGAAGTGATTGAGAAGGCACAATGTCTTTATGTTTGTAATTTCAATGGTTAATTAATTACCTTCTCTGGTAAAAATTTGCATCTTATTTCCAGGCAGAATTGGTCTACTTTCAGCTACTAGATCTTGTAATTCCTAGGGATGGGCGAACACGGTTCGGAAGTTCGGAGTTCGGACCGAACTCGAATAGCTCGGTTGACCGAACCGAATGTTCGAACCGAACTCGAATTCGGAAGTTCGGAGTTCGAACCGAACTCGAACAGTTCGGTCAACCGAACCGAACGTTCGAACCGAACCGAACTCGAATTCGAACGTTCGGTTCGGATGCGTTCGGTGAGTTTGGAATTGAATTTCCATTGGTTTCAATGGAAAACACATTATCGGCTGTAACCTTTTTGTTTTTTAAGTTATGTGGCTGAAATCTGGGTTGCCTCTACCTCCAATAGAACCCATTATGTGCACCAAGTTTCAAAACAATTGGATAAAGGAATCCAATTTTAGAAGCAGTTGAATTATTGTATTTTGCAATATTCTACATATACATTCATAGCTGTAACTTCTTTGCCTCACATCTAATGTAGGTGAAACTTGTTAAGTTTATACCCCTTCCCATATTAACTATCTTTGCCAAATTTCAGAAGAATTGGACAAAAGGTCTTGGTGGTATAAGCAATTAACAAATAAATGTATGTCTGATTATAACATCTTTGTAGTCCAACCAGTGTACATGAAATTTGGCAGGACTATATATTTCACTTTCATGATCATCTCTGCCAAATATCAGAGAGATATTATAAAGGGTCTCAATTTTATATGCCTGTACAACAAATGTAGAGAAGGGGCCTATGCCTGGGATTCTCTTATGTCACTGTGGTATAAGATCGGTTTGTGATGCAAATTGGCCAACAGAAGTGGTTCCCTTTATCAAAATCTCCTGTACATTTGCTGAAATAGCAGGAACGGTATTTGATACATTCCTGTCAAATATCCTGTAAACAGAATGGAATATCAAAATGTAACAGCTGGAAATGTATTTTCAGGTTAATGTCTTATACCCTTGGGACCCTTTATCCACTCTTTCCTAAAATTGGCAGAAATATTAAGCATATAGAGGGATGTAATATGCACAAGTTTCATGAACATTGGATGCAAGATAAAGAAGTTGTAGTCATGAATGTGTATGGAGCTTTTCTTAAAATCACAATATTCAATTGCTTCTGAAATCAGTTTCCTTTATCTAATCGTTCCGAATGTTGGTCTACTTGATGCGCTCCATTGGGGGGTACAATCTCCCTAAATATCATCAAAAAGTAATAAGAAACAAAAATGTTATGGCCAGAAATATGTTTTTTAGTTTTTTCCTTTTATTTCAAAAACTAAATGTCATTTTCAGTTCCCGATTGCACCGAACTAAAGACCGAACCGATCCCGACCAAACCGAATCAGAACTCAACGTTTGACCCGAACCACCGAACGGCCGAACATTCGAACCGACCTGAACAGGCGAACCGAACGGACAAAACGAATGCAGCCGAACCGAACGGCCGAACCCGAACCACGATCTGTTCGCCCATCCCTAGTAATTCCCCTATGTTAACACATGCAAGAGCAGTTTACTTTCAGCAATCTCTTTCCCTATGTATGTACTTAGAAACCGTGATCAAGTTATCTATTAACCTTCACTTGGACAAACTAAATAGCTGAAGTAGTCTTTCATCCAAAATGCGCTGCAGCTTTCCAAAAGTCTAATTCTATACTCCTTCAAATATTCCCTTCCCCACACCTGGACTCCTTATACTCACTCCAGGTATTCCTTTCACTAATGACAGACTCGGGGGGGGGGGGGGGGAGGAGAAGCAATAGAAGAGGGAGGGGGGGGGGGGGGGGCTACTAAACAGTCTGCACATCCACCCACTACCTTAAAATAGACCTCAAAAGATAGAGTGGTAGCCCTGCAAAGAGTCTCTATTCCTCAACTCTAGGTGGCCACTGATGTAACACTGTGCCTCTCACACTTCGTCCATGAGTCAGTAAATTACACAGTGCAAGGAACACATGAATAAATGACGAGAGAGCCATAACTGAAGGAGGAATCTTTGTGCATTTATCTGTTAGAAGGTCATAGCTGAGTTCTGCTCTCTCTTTTGACATCCTCCTCCCCTACAAAAGTTGAGTGTCTACTTTCTTTTACGCTGGAGGTTGGAAATCGCTATAATTAACCCATAAAACATTTTGACACTTTTCTAAGGCCACCATCTTACTCTCCAAAATCTCTGAGAACTGAGTTTCGTTCCTTCCTTGCTGAAGGCAGAGGATATCCTGCCTTGGAGCAGGAGACTGGAATAGATGGCCCTTGAGGTCCCCTTCCAATCCTACAATTCTATGATCTCCTAAGGTCTCTAGCTGATATGATTGGAGAGAAAAATCTAAAAGAAAGAAAAAGAAACCAAATGTAGATATCTTTTAGCTTGCACAGCCTTGAGCAATTGCTCAGAAGTATGAACTACTCAATTCACCTCAGTATTATGCTAACTCAGATGTTGTGAGGATTTATGTATCAACATTTTAAAGTATTTTGTTCATAAAATATAAAGGAGTGAGAGGATAACAAATCTGCACAATTTACTGAGAGCAATGTGTCACTTTCATACTTTGAACAGGAGGTTTTTGAGAGATCCCTCTACAACACTTGGTTTGTTTTTTTCCAGCCATTCCTGAGCTGCCGTCTAGGGGATGTGAAGAGTTTTTTATTTCTTTTTTTAGTGAATAAACTGAAAATCGTTTGAACTATATACAAACAAAGTGATCTAACCACCAAAGGAAACTTAACCCTTAAAACGGGGGAAATGCCAACAGGACTAACTTTGAAAACCAGGGGGAAACCTAGCTACCTATAGGAAAGCTATAATAAAAAGAAAGCAAGAAGAACCAAAAAGATTTAAAACAAGATTTTCCTAGCTGGTGTGCAATGCACACTAGATGCCGCTCTCTGGACGGAGGCAGAGATCCAACTGAAATTGTGGGGTCGCAAGACCAAGACGCATGCGCACAAAGGAAAATTATCAAATGCTGCCTCCTTGTGGACAAGCTGGAGATCACTCCCCAGTGTCCAGAATGTCAGCTACCAGGACAGGGCAATAGAAAAGTAGCCAAGCCCAAGAAGCCTAGCAAATTGCATGGGGCACAATTCAAGCACCACCAATGGAGATCCAAGCATAGCCAACCAAAACATAGCACTATTTCCATTTTGGTGACTGAAGCTTTGTATGTGGAGGATACAGGGAGTGCCATCATCTTCTCTCTTCCCACAATCCAAAATCTAGTGTTAAAACCTCCACCTTGCTAGCATGGGTTCATCTCTTTTAGTGGCAGCACAAACATAAAATAGGGCTACACGCAGTATCAATACCTGGGATGCATTCAGCATCATAGTTGCACATACCCCAGTGGCCACACCTCAGCTTTATCATCTGCTTTATTTATTTTTCAATTTAATACCCCGCCCCTCCTGCCATCAGGCAGCCCAGGGCGGCTTACAATATAACTATGTAAATTACTTACTATTTTTACTATGCAAAGGGCATCTTTTTAGTGATGTCTGAACAGATCTCACCACATGGTAACACCAAAGCAATCCATAAAAAGCACCCCCAGTGGTATCACTATCACAGATCACCTTGGTGTTACCACATGGTAAATTCATCCAGACATCAGGAAAAAAATACCACAAACGGTAAAAACAGAAGTGATGCCGGGCTGCTACATCCTGGGCCGACTCGGTACAGGCAGCCCAGGTGGAAAGGGTACGCACCAAGCCAAAGTGCAAAATGAACATACACCTGGCTGGGCCAACAGCCATATAGCCCATGAGCGGGGAGAACAGGGAACAGGCGGTTGGCCACACCTGCCCCTACACCCAACACCCCACCATGACAGGCAGCGATGGCTGCCAATGACAGCCAGTCATGGATGCCTATCACGGCCGAGTCGGCCTGGGCCAGCAGACCAGCCCAGAAACAAAAATGCAGCTCCAATGTGGCCCACTTTGGCTGAATCGGGCAGATCCTAGCCTGGGCTGTGATCCAGGTCTCCAGGATCACAGCCCAGGCTAGATGCCATCATGACCTGGGATACCCCGGGTCAAACATCTTGTGGTGCCAGCACACATGTGCAGGGAGGGTCTGTGCACAAGCATGCCACAGTGGGCCGAATTAGCCCACTGTCATGTTTGGTTTTTACCCATAGTAAAAACCAGAGACAAAGCCATGGTGCTGCCAACAGGGTCTATGGGTGGTAACAACATCTGAAAGCACCTCTGGTCCTCTCCTGTGCTCTTACTGTTACTATCACAAATGGTGATGAACTGGTGGCAGTTTGATTGCTGTATTAGCACAAGGCAGACATGGAAAGTATTAGAACAATAAGCTGCATATAGGCAAAGCTCACATTTCAGAGAAAGAAGGAAAAATCAGTTACTATGAGCTTTTTTGATTGAAGATTTATTTTCTAAAATGTAAAACAAAGAATTTTAAAATTCCAGGTATTTAAACATGATTTATAGCCCCCTCCATCTTTTAAATGGAATATATTATGAACCAGTGTTAAGATACAGGTAGGTTTTTGCACACACATGCGTAGTGTTAGCAGAATTTTGGATTTCCATGCAGGAGTTAACAAGTTTTTGTCAGAACAGACTGGATTACCATGAGCCAGTTAGTGAGACCAAAACTGTCATGTCTGCATGCATAAATGGAGTTCCATCAGAGTGAAACTGGCATAATGCCAAACAGAATGAGGCTCACTGGGTGTGGGGAATGGGGGAGGTAAGGTGACAGTCATAAGTTGTTTTTTTTCTCTTTTAAACAGATGGCTTGGATCATATATTGAAATAGCTTCAGAAATCAGTGGGTTTTTTAATGCTGGCAATAATACTGGCTTTCATTTTCAGGAAGCCCTCTTTAAATATGTTGTATATATGTATGCCATGTAGCCACATGTGTAATTGAGGAGAAATTAGAGCACTCCTAGCCCTTTCCCTACTTGTCCCCACTATCAATGAGAGAAAAAACAAAAGATAGTTTGAACAATGATAATATTTTACTGTGATTTATTCATCTTCTGCCATATTAATTTATGACAAATTTATATCCAAAATCTGGCAGACCACCAGATTTTTTTTGCTGAACTTACTGAAGTGAGCTTAATTCTGTCTTAAATTGTGAAGACTCATCAGATGACTGAGAAACTTGTTGAGACTTAGCTTTTAATTCATCTTCCAAAGAGGCTATTCTGTCCTTCAGTTCTGAAATTGTAGTCATTAGATCACACGTTTCAGCTTCAAGCTACAATTAAAACAAAGAAAAAGTAGCTATTGGTGTATTTATCTATTTTTAAAGAAAAAATCTTGGTGGAATTATTTCACCTTAAAAAAAAAATTCTGAAGGAATTTTGAAAATCCCTTCAAGTGAAAATTCCTTTAAAAATGAAATATAACAACTCATTAACAGGCCACTTACAGCATGAATAGTATTCCCCAGCTCTAAAATATTCTGTTCCATCTTTGATTTTTCTAAAGCAGCTGCCTCCTCCTGAACCTAGCAAAGAAAGGAATTTATGATGAATAGTAGTATCAGTAAATCTTTAGGCAGAGATAGAATTTATGGTGACTGCATCCTATTGATAATGTAAATAGCCTCCAAAAGGTTATTAGTAGATATGATTTAGATTTATTGTTGGCCACATAGCCATAACAAATAAACAGACAACATATATATACACGAATAGCCAAATACATGGGACTGCCAGTGTTCTGGATAGCCATTATTCTATACAGTAAATATCTAGAAATAGGTCCCCTCAGAGACATCCATACAATCATCATTACTACAATCTCCAAAGGAGATATAATATATAACATGTGGCTTAATGGCCCCACTTGTTTTACCCATCCAATATTTAGATACATAGATATAATCTAATGGGCTACTCTTTAGGTAAAGCCTTTAAACGACTAGCACCAAAGATTGCAACCTGCTTTAGGTTATTAGAAAAGATAGCCAGGAGATGCAATTTTATGTGCAGACTGTCCCTAAATCGGTTTACTGCTGGGAGTGAACAAGAGGGAAGTGGTCATTCCAAATTGTCCTATGAGTTGGTTTCTTTGAAGCATCCGATACTGACCCAGTGCCAGAGACAGGATACTAGGATAGATCAACCAGAGGTCTGGCCCAGTATAGATGGCAGTTCTGGAAGAAAAAAGCCTTCACAGCTAAGGCATGGTTGATTGACGTAAGTCACATATAGAACTCTTGCTTTAGCTAACATTTTTCTGAAGTGTTCATGGTAAGAGGTTGCAAGATAAAACCTAGTCAAGGTAACATCAGTATCTTAAAATAAACAAAGAAGGAAAATTTGGGACACTTTTGTGAATTTTCCTTCTTTTCTTCTGGAGGGTAGGCAGTCTGTTGCTGGGTGCTGCTCCTCCCCCTCGAAGACACAGGCAGGATCCAAGGCATGACTAGCAGCCTGAGAGAGGAGCTAACCCTGGCTTGCTGCCCAGACTGTAAGTAGCAAAGGTTACTTATAAAAATATATCATAGTAAACAAGGAATCGATAAGATAGATAGGCACAGAACTCGAGCCCAAGAAAAACGAACGGAAAAAATAATCAGGATTTCAGGAAGAAAACAACTTCCCCATCTGAAACCCCAACTGTGATAGGCCATAACTGTTAAGACCGGAAAGAGCAGGCTAGACTGCCTGACTCCAGAAGAGACAAGGAGGAAAATTCACAAGGGAAATGCCCCAAATTTTCCTCTCTTTTTCTCTTCTGGAGGCAGGCAGTTCATTGCTGGGATATACCAAAGCAGTACAAGCCACCAACAAAGGGAGGGACCAGAGCAGTTAAAATAAAAGTTTGTACCCACCAGTCATCCAGCAGCAACTTAGGCCAAGACACTCTCAAGAATTCAGCGGAAGAATTCAGCAAAATAATTCATCTTCCAAGCAAGCTGTCCCAGCCCAAGTTGCCATCAGCCAGGTCCAAGAGGCCTGGGGAAACAGAAAGGCCCTGCCGTTTCTACTGCATTCAGCCCTTTGAACTTGCTTTATGAAAGTGGGGATTCTTCCTCATGCGTTGATAGCCAAGTGTTGCTTGAGAAAGTCAGCCCTTCTGCTTATGAACTGTTGGGCAATCAATGTTTTCTTATTGCTGATTTAATTAAAAAACTTACCAGGCAGTTAGAGGGTATTACTAGGGTGTTGAAATCTCAAAAATCTCAATTGCAGGTGATGACTGACTTTATCGCAAAGCTCAGAGCAAGCAAATTGGGCAGTGAAGCCCAAAGATTGCTTCAAGACGAGTGGGGGCTGCCCCAAGGGGGCCCTGGCCTAGGCCAGAGCGTTATATAGCTCAAGGGGAAACAGCAGCTACACCCCAGAACAGGCAGACAAGGAGCCCCAAACCACCAAGAATTGCCCATTTTGGGGGGTTGACTCTAGACAGGTTCGCTGTCTCATTTAAAATCTCTCCTCTCCCCAATGGGCTGTTTCCACTATGGAACATGAAAACAGCTATTCTGCAGCATCTCTCATTTATTCTATCATACTTGTTCTCACCCTGGCAAATCAAATCATTTCAGATATTGCCTTCCCCAAGGTTTTTGCAGCGCCTTGTCATCCACTTCCGGTCCATGTCAGTGGTCAACAGTTTTATGGCCAAGGCAAACCTTTTCGGGTCCTGGGGGATCCAACTGGGGGAAGTTTTGGTTGATATGCAACAAGGGCTGCTGTTCCCTAGTGAAATTAGCCCCACCCAGGTGCAGGACCGTGTAAATTTATCAACTGCCCCAACATCTAGAACCAGTGTTAACAGGGGAAAAGGGGTTCAAAAGCAGAATAGGGGCCTGTCAGGCCAACATTAACCCCTGATTATTGAAGCTAGCGATGCCTGATCCTCTTTCTGAAGCTGATTCATTACTTTCCATTGCCCTAAGTAAGTCCTTACTCCAGCAAGCAGAGCCTCAGCTCCACTTTGGGCCTGTAGATATGATGGATTTTGAAGCCCCAGTCCCGCTGAACCCAGTATTGGCTATGCTAGGGGGCAGACATTCAGCAGCCACAAGTGCAGGCTGTGGCAGAAAACCTCCTAACGCAGAGCCAAGAAGCTCTGACTTTGCTGTCAGGGGCCTCTCCAATGAGGGATGCCTCGGTTCAACGTGTTCTTGAGTTAAACCCCTCTGAGGAAGCCAGGTGTAGCTCTTGATGGCCTCAGTGTTATGACTCTTCTGTACTTTCTGTCTGTTCTTGGAATACTGCAGGATGGTGCTGGCATCTTAATAACCGGACTTTTCTGCTTATTTAAGCCGTTTCCACATAATACTCCTACAGGAAACTTGGTTAAAAGCCCCACTGGAGTTTGAGCATTTTACATCTTATTGTGTCCCCCGCTGTTGCGCTTAGCCGTAGGGCCGTCCAGGCGGGGGCAGGGCCAGTCTTAATGCGGGGCGGCTAGGGGCAACCGCCCAGGGCCCCGCGCTTGGGGGGGGGGCGCGGTTCAGGGGTGCGTGTAGAAATGTTTTCAAATTTAATTTTTTTATTTTAATTTTTTTAACATTTTAAAAAGTTGGGGGGGGGGGG
>QEPC01013002.1:9094347-9117220 GCA_003113815.1 Sphenodon punctatus | reverse complement strand
TTTATAAATTATTTATTTTAAGCTTGATGTGCATGTAGACGGTGTTTTCTTCCATCTGATGTTAACCCTGGGAACTCCTTGCTGCTGTGTTTTGCCAGTATTTTGGGTGTTTCCCTGTGTTTTGGGTTTATAAATTATTTATTTTAAGCTTGATGTGCATGTAGACAGTTTTCTTCCATCCAATGTTAACCCTGGGAACTCCTTGCTGCTGGGTTATGCCATGCCACTGGCCTACCGTCCCCCTAGGCCCGCTGGCCTTACTGCCCCAGCCCCCTCCAACATCAAAACCCACCAGCCGCCCCTGGGAAAGCGCATGGAGCTGAGGGCGCCCCGCATTTTGTGTTCGCCCAGGGCCCCGCAATTTCTAAGGCCGGCCCTGGGCGGGGGTTTGGTCTGTCTTATTGCTAAAAAGTTAGAGTTCTCTATTCTAGCAGTAATTTGTCGCCCTCCATGTTTTTTGGAAGTGTTTTTTGACTATGGAGGGCATCGGATTGTTTTGGCTACAGCGTATATTCCCCCTCTCAACGCGAGATCAGATAATCCAAAGGTCTGAACTATAGTAAGGGAGGCATTAGATGAGATTGCCAATCAACACCCCTTTAACCGGGGACTTTAATGCCCGGTTAGGGCCGGATGATGCTGCCCTGGCTCCCTACTGTAAGAGCAGACTCCCCAGAGACATTTGCTTTCTTGACCACAGGCAGTCTAAGGATATAAATAATTCAGGTATCATTCTGGCTAAAATCCTAGTGGAACATTCTCTCCATATACTTAATGACTCAGGCTTTAAGGACTGTGGCAGTGAGTTTACCTTTCTTGGCCCTGTGCGGTCCAGTGGGGTTGATTATGTGGCTGCCTCAAGCAACGCGGTAGGCTTGTTCAGGGACTTTGCAGTGGAGTGGAGTCAGGTCAGTGACCACTTGCCACTGACGCTCTCCTTGGATTTGTTCGGTCCAGCGGCTGTTGAAGCGAATTTGGAGGGGTACATTTCCGTAGATGAAGATAGAAACTGCCCAACCAAGTGGGGCGATTCTGTAGCAATCCCGATAGAGACTTTTATGACTGACTCTCAGGTCACTGATGCTAGGACAGTTATTATAGCAAGAGGAGAGGATCTGGAAGTTATTCAGACCTTCTCCCACTCAGTTAAGCCTCAGCATCCAGCACCTCCTGACGTACAAACGCTGTTTGAACTCTAGTGTAGGGTTAAGTAGTTATAACAAGCAAGTCTGATTTGACCGGGAGTGTCAGAAAGCTAAAAAAGAAGTGGCATCTCTGTATTTTAATCATCGCAGGGGCGATAATCCGTCTGCGCTCACCCAATTCTTTAAAGCAAAGGCGGAATATAGGGATTTAATCAGAGTTAAGAAATGCAGATATTGGGATGTTTATTTGTGCAATTTGTTGGAAGCAACCAAATTTAGGGATAACAGGAAGTTCTGGTCTCTGGTGAATCGAGTAGTTAAAAAAGGAAACTGGCAGTGTGGGGGCGAGTGTACCTCACCAGCAGTGGACTCGTCACTTCCAGCTTTTGTATGCTGGTGATTCTCCTGGAGGAACTCGCCTATCTCAAACAGTAGGCACTGATCATTTACCAGCTTGGCCTCCAGTGTCTGACCTGGAAGTTGAAGCGCTTATCAACACCTTTAAAAATGGTAAGGCGTCGGGTCCAGACCTTATCATTAAGCAATTTAAGGACTGGTGGATCCCTTTGCTATCAGCCATGTTTTCAGCAATTAATAGTACAGGACAGTTGCCGGCCAATTGGGAGAAAGCTGTGGTTGTCCCCATCTACTAGAAAGGAGATCGGGCCAATCCGTCTAATTATCAGCCCAGAAGTCTCCTTTGCATTATCAGCAAGATCTATGGTAAATGGCTGCTGGGCAAATTAAATGCCTGGGTGGCAGAGGGGCAAATTCTGCACCCAGAGCAGGCTGGATTTCAGAAGGGCCGCTCAACCACTGAACATTGTTTAATTCTGCAACATCTTATAGAGAAGTACGTAACTCTAATGGGCAGTTTTTTGTTGCTTCTTGGACCTTAAAGCTGCATAGGATTCAGTTAATAGAGGTATTCTATGGGGCAAGCTTGACCGCTCATCCATAGAGAGAAGGCTTCTATTTCTTTTACAAAGGCTCCATTCAGATTCTGCCCTAGCAGTAAAGACAAGTAGACAGGGACACTTAACAGAGAAAATCCCCGTCCTGTAGGGAGTCAGACAGGGGTGTGTGCTTGCCCCCATGTTGTTTAATTTATTTATTAATGATGTTCTCCCCCCGCCCCTTCTCAGTTAAAAATTTCCCCCCCAAAACTGGCTTCTCGTTTCACAGGTTGTCTCCTCTATGCTGATGATATAGCTATCATGTCCCAAACTCGGGTGGGTTTAAACAGGCAACTGAGTTGCTTTGCCAACTATTGCAAGTCCAACAAGTTAGTTGTAAATTATGAGAAATATAAAGGAATAGTCTTCTCTAAGACCAGCAAGTCATTCACGTGGGCCATGAATGGTGTACCAATCCTTCAAGTGAAACCTTTAAGTATCTGGACCTTTACTTCCAGGCCACAGGGGGTGGAGGTGGGGTGGCAGAACCACTTTGAAAGGGCAGTGAATGTTGCTAAGGGATCTTCCTTGGCTATCTTGAAGCTGTTTGCAGGTACAGGAAAAAATGCTCTTGATTTAGCACTTGGGGCTCAGTTCCTGTATGGTGCTGAACTATGGGTGCCCCTGTCTGGCTTTAACATGAATAGGGTCCAAGCTCAGTTCCTGCAGGGTCTCACATGGGTGCCCAAGGGCACACCATTTGCAGCATGGAGGGTGGAGGTGGGGCAGTGCAGTTGGGCCTTGCTATGAGGTTCTGGTTAAGACTGTTAAGATTACGGGAATGTGGGCTTGTCAAATTTTGGTTGGAGGACCCATTTAAAGGTAGATGGATTAAGGCCACTGAGGCCTTCCTGGCAAAGTTGGGTTTTCCCCATAATTATTGGCAGGGCAAAGACCTGGGTGTAGCTGAAAAAGAAATCTTGCTTAGGCACTCCGACATAGCCAGGCAAGAAGAAATTGCCAAGATTAGGGCTTCTCCCCATATGGCATGGTACCGGTCTGTGATGCCGCAATGGGGGCGTATGGCTGCATATCTAACTTCCCCAGTGTCGCCTAGGGGGAAATTGCTGGTTTTGTGTGCCCGTTTTAATGCCCTGGAGAGCCATTGTTGGAGAGCCATTTCAGTGCCACCATGTTTGCAGACAGGTTATGCCCCTTCGATCATCTTACAGCAGAATCAGCGGATCATATTTTGTTTTCCTGTCATTTATATGAAGATTTACGTAAGGAACTCTTGACTCCGTTTCTGTCACAATATCCAGGCAGGACTGAGTATAGCTTGTTGTTGCTGGCACTATCAGAGGTAGACCCAGGAATCACCTTGATGGTATCCAAGTTCCTTATCTTGGCCTTAAATTGCAGACAGTATTTTTTTTGCAATTTAAGCTTCTTTTAAATGTAATTGAGATGAGTCACGGCACCTAGCTTATTTTTTGTCATTTAGCTCCCTTAGTTTAGCAAGTTTATTTATTTAGCCTAACACTTGGCCGTGCCTTGGTTTACGTGTTGTAGGCTTATGAGTTGAGGGATACTGATTGTAGTAGGTGTGGGCTGGAGTTTTTACTCTGTAGTATGCAGGTTGATACTGCTAGTTGTTGATATTTTGTATGTTTAATTTTTATAGTGAATGTATGAATAAAGGTTCAACACTCTGCTTTACAAATTTCATCCACCAAGGCCCCCTGCAGCAAGGCTGCATTGGTGGCCGCACTGCACAGGGAATGAGCTGTTATCCCCAGAGAAACCACCAACCCAGCAGACTTGTATACTACAGAGATACTACCCCTTAACCAGCGGGCCAAAGTAGTATAGAAAGCCCAACATCCCCTCTGACCCTTCCTGAAGGCTATGAAGAGGGCTGAATCGACTCTGAACTCGTTCGTTCTCGCAAGGTAAATCCTTGGTGCT
This sequence comes from Sphenodon punctatus, assembly GCA_003113815.1. Taxonomy (NCBI): domain Eukaryota; kingdom Metazoa; phylum Chordata; class Lepidosauria; order Sphenodontia; family Sphenodontidae; genus Sphenodon; species Sphenodon punctatus. The sequence goes on along the minus strand of QEPC01013002.1, from coordinate 9,113,211 downwards.
CTTTGAACATCCAGCTTATGCCACAAGACCTACTGCAGATGTTGAGGATTCAGACAAAAGGACAGTAACTCAACATCCTGGTGCCTATGAAAGGCTGAGTTCACCTTAGTAATGAAAGCAGGATGTAGATGCAGCATGACCTTAAACCTGCACAACTCTCGATCAGCCAAAAGAACTCCCAGCTCTGAAATTCTCTTTGTGGATGTAATAGCAACTAAGGAGGAAACTTTGAAAGCCAGAATCTTCATAGGGACCTGGTGTAGAAGCTCAAAAGGGGGTCCTTGCAGGGCCTGGAGGACCACGTTTAATCTCCAAGATGGGAACCGATGTTGGACTGGCAGTAACACTAGAGATGTAAGCCCTCACCTGACATGAGCATGTTGAGCCAAATGATCCCTGGTCTCTCAGCATAAAACCGTCGACAAAGCTGATACCTATCTGTGCAGCGTGCTTATGCTCAAACCTTTTCCCAGTCCATCTTGAAGGAAGTGTAGATTTTCCAGAACTCCTGCCTGAGGGCTTTCTTTGATGTGTCTCGTGTACCAGTCCAGAAAGGCCTCTCAGGTAGAGTTGTAAATCCTGTTTGTGGAGACTGCGAGCTGCCAAGAGTGTTTCTAGGACCCTCTCCAAATAACCAAAGAGCCCAGCTGCTTTCACTCAATCTCCAGGCAGTGAGCCTCAGGTTGTCTAGACCCTGGTAGTGGACTGGACCCTGGAGCAGGAGACCCTCTCAGGATCTGGTCTAGAACCCCCATTACCTGGAGCTCTGTACCAGGGCTTTCCTTATTTGTGCCCCCACGCCAGCCTCCCAGTTACCCTGCCTGCTGCTCTATGCAGCTCTGTGTATTTCATTAGCTACCCTATGTCTCCTGTGCAACTCCCAGCCATGTCCACCAATCCCTGATTGGCTCTCAACGAGCATAAAGCCTCCTGAGAACAGCAAGGTGGCGGTGGGACACCTGTTCCTTCCCAGCTATGCTGTGATTCCTTGTTTATTCTTGCTCTACCTTGAGTCTCCTGTTTGGTTTGAGTTTACGTACAAGTTTCCTTCAGGTTATGTTCCCCTTTGGAGTTTGTCCTCCTTCCTTGGACTCCTGCCTGCGAAACCTTCCCATGTTATGGGCTTAGCTGGCTCCCTTCCCTTCTCTCTGCTTCCTTTTTCATATACTACCTTGGCTTGGCTCTTTTAGGCAAAGCCTTTCCTTCCCTTTGTTGCTAGCCTAGGTGCCTTGTCTTGCAAAGTGCTGCCTAAGTCTCAGCTCTCTTCCCACTCTCCTCAGCTGTGGTGCATTCCCTCTTCTGATCTCCCATGACTGTTCTTATCTCCTCTCTGTTGTAGTATCCTATCTTCTTCTAATAGCCCAGCTATTAGATAGTTCTACCTTCTCCCCTAATACTGTCTCCCTCCTTGTACTTTTCCTATTTGCTGTGTCCCCCTTTCAGTCTCTGCATGTGGTTTCCTCCTTCCCTCCCTGTGCCTGTTGTCCGGCATGTTGCACTTCCCCAGCTCAACGTATCTCTCGGAGAGTCTCTAGTTTCCATCCTCTTTCTAGAATAGTCTCCCTCCTCGCCATGTGTAGCACTTCTCCCCGAGGGTCCTTTGGGTTCCCAGTAGCCCTTGCTCCAGTTGTTAGCCTGTATTCCCTTCCCCTTCGGGGACCAAGGAGGCTGCCTGGTTCCCTGGTAATGATTTTGGCATCGCCAAATGATGGACCAGCCACACGTGATCCTGAGGAGCTGCTGCTAGGACCTCCTGTTGTTCCTGACAGATCCTCTTGCCGCGGGAGTTAAATACCCGTAGTGATCTGCATCTCCCTAATCAAGGAAAACCATGGAAAACTTTGGCTTTCTGGTTCTGGATCTTCCTGAGCACCAACAGAAGGGGAATTGGTGGAAAGGCGTATAGCAGTTGAGGAGGCCAAGGATGGAATAGTACATCCACATTCTCCACTTGTGGGTCTCTGTGTCATGACACGTAGCTGCAGATCTTGAAAATTCTTTGCTGACGTGAAAAGATCCATCACCGGTTGTCCCCACTTGGACATAACGAGATCTAAGACTTGCTGATTCAGAGACCATTCCCTTGGATTTATGACCTGCCTGCTAAGCCAGTCCACTTGGACATTTGCCCCACACATGCCTTACAGATAGCAACAATATTTTGTATTCCATCCATGATAGTAGCAGGGTGGCCTCTGCATGGAAAGTCTCTGATCAGGTGCCCCCGTTGGCTGACATAACCCTGTCAGTGTAGACCAGGACATGGAGATTCCGGACTAGATGCTTGAAGTCTACTATGGCTAGGTAAATAGCTCTCAGTTCCAGAGTTGATGTGGAGGCATCTTTCTGGGCCTGCCTATCTCCCCTGTGCTACAGCCCCATAACAGTGGGCTCCCCATCCAAGGAGACTAACATCTGTTGTCATCAGCTTGTTTTGTGGTTCCTGGATCAGTAATCCAGTTTGTGAATCTGTCCTCCTCTAGCTACCAAACCAGGGGGTTCTTGACCAGTGCAGAATCCAGTATGGGCAAATTATGTCTGGTTGCAATCACTACCTGCCATTCCAGGAGAAAATTTTGTAATGGGTTACAGTAAAACAGACCCACTGAACCGTATCCAGACACAAAACTATTAGACCTAGGTCACCTGAGAGAGTCATCAGACAGGATAGCCTGGCCCTCTGGATCTGTGAAAGAATGTCTCTGATCCTGAGCTCCCATGCCTTGAATATGAAGACCCTGCCCTTCTGTTTTTCCAGCACCACACCCAGGTAGGTCAATATCTGTGTTAGGTTCATGGAACTCTTCTCCAGGGGTAGCCAGAAGTCTCTTTTCCCCTGCTTACTCTGTTCCCTCATGGGGCCTGAAAGGCAGCTTCGCTTTCCTCTGTGTCTGCACTCTGGTGAGCTGTCCCTGGGGGAGCTGTACAGGTACAGCCTATTGTGCTTGCTATAGGGACTGGTCTCATCTTGAGAAGATCCCACCCCTCGGCCCACGCGTCCTAGTGTGGGAATGGCTGCGGAAGCGGCTCTTGCAACAGCAACCGTCCTGGGAGCAGGATCTTGAGAGGGAGGCTCACCTGCCATGGCGGGACCTGTAATGGGCACCAGTGCGGTGGCTGTGCTTGTGGCAGCACCGGGACCTAGTGAAGGAGCTGTTCTAGAAGGATCAGAACTGGGTCCTGCTCCAGGGACCCTGAAGGGGTTCCTGGCAGAGAAGGAACTCTGTCTGCCACTATTATAATAGTTCCATCTTCCATGGCAGTGGTAGGAGGGGGCACGAAGGCAAGTTTTGCTCCTGGGCCTCCCCCCATGCCTGGACCACGCCCCTACCTGAGGAGGCCTCAGAGGTGGCAGAATTTTTGGTGGGACAGGGATCATGTCCCGGGGTAAAACGTGGGAACCTCGGGGTTGGATTCAGTGTAGCTTACTCACTGGGTCCACGTCGCCAGGGGTTGAGTAGGGAGGCTACATGTCAGGTCTTGGATGCTGATCCTGGGACCCCAGTGGTGAGGACTGGGCACCTGGCACCCCAAAAGACCCCACAGGGGGTTCTGGACATGGCCGCAGCCGTGGGAATCTGAGGCCTTTGCTGCCTTTTCTCACTGCCTTTTCTTAGTAGCAGAAGATTCCAACCAAGTAGGGGATGGGCTCCTGTTTCCCCTCACACTCTCCATGTTGGATGGGGCCATACAGCCAGAGAGGTAGACCAGCACCTGTTGGGCTGAACCCACCCTTCTGTGGTACCCTCCCTAAAGAGGAGGTCGTTTGGGGGGGGGGGGTAGCCTACTCCTCAGGCCAGAAGACCCTCTAAGAGACTGAGGGTCAGCGAGACCCTCCCCTACACTACCGACTGGGGCAGCTAGGGAGTAAAAAAGACCAAATAAAAATAGAAAGGAAACGAAAAGAGAAGTAAAAGCCTATTTCTTTTCTCAGGTAGGAGAGAAAAGTGGATACTATCCTCGCTTTCCGGAGGCAGGAATAGTCTGGGCGGCAAGCTGAGGTTAGCTCCTCCCCCAGACTCAGGCTGCCAGTCAAAGCCTTGGATCCGGTCTGTGTCTCTGAGGGAGAGGCACAACACTGAGCAATGGACTGCTTGCCCTCCAGACGAGAAAGAGAAATAAAAACTTAACACTTGCTGTAAAACATTCACAGTAAATCTAACGCCGGACGGACGTTGCATGGTTACGCTAGTTTTAAGTATCTCACTTGATGTATTTTAGAGAGAATCTTTATTATTTCAATACTTTATGAAATCACTTACCTCTTCTCCTCATCTAACCCCTCCACTTCTCCCTTTGATCCCCACCCTCACTGCCTAACTGCTATCTCCCCCACCATTGCCCCTCTCTGCTGCACAATGTCTCCCTTTTTTAGCTCCCTTCCCTTTGTTTTGAAGCACATCACTGTCTCCCATCTTTTTTTAAAGCAAAACAAAACACCAAAAATCTCTCAATAACCTCTTAAACTACTTCAAGATCTCACTCTTCCCCTTCACTGCCAATCTCCTTAAACAGTTTATATCCATTGTCTTGATTTCCTTTCCTCTATTTCCTCCCTTGACCTCTTTCAATCTGGCTTCTATCATCTCCCCTTAGCTGAAACTGCTCTCACTAAAATTACCAATGACCTCCCCAAGTCCAAGGCCCTCTATCCCATCTTTGCATGCTTGATATCTCTGCTGTCTTTACACTGTCAACTGCAATCCCCTCCTTGATTCTCTTCACTCCTTCTTCCAGAGTTCAGTTTTCAATGCTGAAAGTGAATGCTTTTACCTAGGATTGTAACCAAATAAGGAAGCAAAACCAAGCTCACTTTGGTCTTGGAAAAACTTAGAAGAGCATGTAAAGTATTATTCATATATTTTTAAAATGCTAACCTTTAATTTGTCCCTTAGACTTTCTTTTTCTGACATCATTCTTCGGAAATCAGATAATGCAACATTCCTTTCCTCTTCTGCATGACTTTGGGAAACTAAAGTACATTTTGCTTCTTTTCTTAGACTGTTTAATTCATCCTGGGACTTTAAGGAGGTAAAAATCATTTATTAGGCATGCACATTAATTTTTTTAAAAAACTTTTATTGTTTGGACATTGGCTGTAACAAAATTCATTACAGAAGGAAACATGAAATATAAAATATACATTATAATTTTCAAAAGACCAAAGGGTCCTAGTCGTATATACGTACACATAGATTTAGGATTTGGCTTGCCCTTCCTGGGGCTTATGGTGCCAACATTTATCCCCTGCACATTAATGTATTTTATATAAGTGTTATAAAAGGAAAATGGCAAGCTGATTTATAGCTTTTTGGAAAGTCTCAAATTGCATTCCATGTCATTATTTGATAGACACTCAGAAAGTAATCCTAACATAGAACGTTTGCCCTTCCCCAACATTTGCCATTCTTCTTCCTCATTCATCAATTACTTTTCTTTTTCCGCTACACTTTCTTTTCGCCCGATACCCCCCCTCTCACAAACTGATAAAAGCAGCAGTTAGCAAATAATTCTTACAGAGGAAACCTCCATCTTTAGAGTAAATGGCAGTTTTGTCATTGACTTCAATGGTTGGAGGACTGTCTCTTAAGAGATTTGAAACATGCAATATTCTTTTCAGTAGCTATTGCCTGTTATATTCTGTTTTGTTTGCGTTCCTAATCCCTCTCTTCTGAACTGCACTACCATTCTAAACACACTTTGGGTACTTATGGCCAATTATTTGAATGGGAATTAGATAAGGTGCTTAATTTCTTACCTGTTCATAAAGAATACTTAATTTGTCTTTTTCAGAAGTCAGCAATTTTACTTTGGATTGAATTTCTATCATGTGCTTTTCAAATCTGTCCAGCATAGATTGTAGCTCATCTCTTTCTCTGGTGACCAACCTTAGATCTTCATACTACATAAATATGAAAATGTTTTTTAAGTAGTACTAATTCTTTAGTTAATTCTACTGATGCATAGAAATGTACAATAAAAACTAGCACAATTGAGCCCTGATTTAGACAATACATATACTACTGCTATGCAAAGATAAGGAACATTGACATTTTTACAGTCTAACAAAACCTAACATCATGTTTAGATTCCTTTTTCCTATTTTAGAATTTTGCATGCAGGCAGACTAAATTGTAGAAGGATATGAAGGGAAAGAAAAATTAGATAATTAGTAATTTGTTCTTCATGCTGGGATCACAAAAATAAGTTAGGCTACATAATTTTCTGCACCTAATTCTGTATTTTTAAGTTTCCTGAATGATATTGTTGTTGTTCAACTAAGAAATGCACATTGCTTTTTCTGTAACCTTTTGAAAAAATGAATATTACCGTTTCTGGATTCTTGCGTAATGGACTAAATCTTCGTTTTACCAACTTTTGGAGATAGTCTACTTCTCTTTTATAGTGGTCCCGGTCATCTTCTAAACTCTTTACGAATGCATCAAGACGAGAAGGTGACTTGTCTCCAAGCACTATGCCACCCTCTAGCCTCATTCTTTCTACTTCTAAAACAAGCTCTCGTTCTGCAGACGACAGTAACAAGCATATGTAACAAAATTACTGTATGTTCATAACATCACACTTTAAAGCATTCACCCAAATTACAATGTTCACAAATTTCCATTCTCTCTCTAAATCCCAATAAGAATGAAAATCCAGTTAAGTTAATCCAGTTAACAATTTGATTAAACATTCTAACTAAGAACTTTCAGCCCTTACTAATGCCTCATCTACAAATTCCACATACACATCAACCATTCTGTTCAACAAAGAAATTAAACTACACTCATGAAACCTTAGCCGTGTCATCTTCTTTACTAATCAACTGTATCTGTAGGCAGCTTTTAGATGTCAGCATTAAGATGGGTGCCCTAAGCTTGTGTCCTGAGAGGCTGCATCCACACACTCTACGAAGCTAACAAACAACAAGAGGGAACTGACCATCACAAGATAACCATGAGGGTGAGTCAGTTGGGGGAATAAGACAAGAGGTCAAGATGAGGGGCATGGGAAATGGGGTGGGTTGGTGGATTTGAGATGGGATAGGTGGAGGTATTGTGCTGGAAATGTTTCTTTGTTTTTTAAAAAAAAAATCATCCACACACTTGTTCTCCTTTAGTCCCAAGCAGGAGGAAGGGGCTTGGAAAATCATATCTGGAAAGGGAACTGTTCTTTTAGACCCTGCCTGGCTAATTTTTTCCTTTCTGAAGGGATATCAAAGAACTCCAATCTCTGAAACATTAAAAAAAAAAAAAAGAGAGAGAGGGACATCACCAGGGTTATCCATGCTACGAACTCTCTCTCTTGTGGTCTCCCTCTCCCATAGGGGGTCTCTTCCAACCTCTACAGGACTCTGAGAAATAGGAAACAGATGGACTACAGATTTTCAGTCCAGTTCCTGCCTCTCTCTTCCATTCAGTGCTGAAGAGACTGTAGCACAGATCAAGTTCACCGCTGCCACCATTTCACAAATGCAGTGAAACCACTATAGACATAAAAAAATTAAAACAGCAAAAAAGGGGTTGTGCGGTCAGCAAAAATGACAGCAGGTGACAGTCACTATTATTGTAAAATATGTGCAGCTCTCAGCACAAAAAGTTTGAAAGCAAAAGTCCTAATGTGGGATATGTCAGAGGGAGGCAAAGAATAACTGGACTACTGAAATCTAAAACATATTTATTTATTTATTAAAGAGCCACTTTTTTCAAAACAGCTAGGAATTTCTGCTAAAAACTATTCTCCTTAAAATATTTCTGAAACATTTTTTGTTTGTTTCTGTGTTCTATAATTCCAACAACAAAAGGTGCTCTTTCCCTGTTTAAAGGGGAAATTTTGACACAATTTTAACTGTGGCTTATCCTACTGCTCACCGAATACTGCAACAGTATTGCTAAAATGTTACAACAAAATACCATTCCATTCAAAACATTTATTTGTATAAGCCATAGACATCACAAAAAAACAAAATAAGATATAAAACATAAATAAGTAGTATAACGAAGTGCTTACAGTGCTCAGAGAGTTAAAAACAACCCCTCTGGGCATCAATTCATAGAGATACATTGTTAATTTGCTTTTTAAAACAGAATCTGGCAACCTGTAAAGATACATATTTGTCATTATCAGGCAAAAGATGTATTAGCAGATTCTTTGAGTTGTGGGAGGACAGCTTAGAAATAATTCACTCAATGAGTTTCAACATCTCAGAATGATAGAAAGAACAAGAAAAAAAACATGTGCTCTAACAATTCAATTTCAGACATATTGCAATACTGACACAATCGGTCAGAGTAAGGCAGTTTCATGAACCTGTCAAAGACCGTCGAAGACAGGACATCAGATCTAGCTAACATCAATGAATGTCTGTATATCCACTCCGCAATAGTAACCAAGTAATTGGGTTCACCCTCTGGGGTTTTAAAGGCAGGATATAGAGAAGCTATTTGTTGTGCCTGCAAAGCAGCTGATTCTTCTTGACGTTCTTGATCTTTGATTCTCTGCTTTATGACTGAAATTGCTTTATTATGCTCCAAAGATAATAGATAAATACTGGACGAGCCCAGGTCACTAAGAAGGGCTTCGGTACCAGCTTCCCACGGGCCAGAAATCTTAGATGATAAAGCCCTCCTGGCTATTGAGTCAGGGGATAAAGAACAGAGGTGTAACCAGAATTTTAGAATTGCTAATTGAACGGAGCGGACGACAGCCCGACTCGGCCCTAAGCAACACTTGTGGGGCACACATAGGTACTCCCAAAACAGCCCAGAGGAATCCATTTTGTATCGGCACCAGTTCTTTCAAAAATTGGAGACCCCAGACGCAAAATGCATATAAAAGCTGAGATTGAACTTTTGCTCGGAAAAGCTGACTGGCTGGCTTAGCAAGTTTCCCCCCTTTAGTTAGATAGAAGTCAATGATGGCTTTAGTCACAGCTCGGGTGTGGTCCTGAGCAGCTTTCAGATGACACCGTCAAGAGGCGATCTGTGAAACAAAATTTGTATTTTCTGGCAACAAAATACAATGGTTAAAGACTAAATGCAATTTCATATATCTTATGAGTCTCTGCCTGGGAGCCAAAAGAGCAACATCTCCCTGGGAAAGACTGGAAGGGAGCCTTCCTACTCTATGCTCTCCAAGGTGCTGAAGGCTGGAAGAACCAGAGTGGACTCAGGCATGAACGAAAACTCACTCAGTAATGTTCCGAGAGATTGACAGCACCCGGAAGTCGTGGGGGTGAGCCTGTTAGCAGCGCAGCTGGGAGGGGCACGAGTGGGTCCTGTGCTAGGAGCCCTGGGCAGTAACGTACTTCCGGGTGAGCCCTCTTAAATCTACGCAAGCCCAAGGCAACGCCGTTGGCAGAGTGCCTAAGGGCTGCTCATGCAAGGGGGCGCCCTTGTGCGCGCAGCCTTAGGCGACAGCTGGGGCTACCTTGGTTGGCCAACATTGGGGGGGGGAGGGGGGAACTCCTCCAACGTACCTGCACTGTACTCTGCTGGAACTTGTGGTAGTGGATTAAGACTTTGATAGACTTTTGGACGATTATTAATGTGATCTCTGTTGTGTTTAATTTGTAGGGGGGCTGTATATTTACATATGTTCTGAAGGTTACTTGTGCTAATTGAGGATTACTACTTTAATTTGAGATATGCTAACTGAAGAATTTGGTTAGTGGTATATTTGTATTGGATACAGGTGACCTCTTAAAATCCTTAGGTCCCAGTGTCTTTAGCTTAAGAACCCCACAAAATGACCAGGAAAAGACAGAGACAGGGTGCGCCCCAGCAGCAGATGCAATCTACACAACTTAAATTGGATCCCTATTTAACAGTCCCTGAGGAAATAGGGGGTGTGGAGTCTGTGGGGACAGAAAGGGATAGGGATGAGGTTAGTTCCAAAATTGCCTCTAGTTCATTGGGCACTGCTCCTGGGGAACAGCAGCACACTAAGCGGTGCATAAAATCTAGAAACTTGGATTCATAATTGTCGAGTGGGGAAGAGCCCAGTTCCCTGGGAGGTCCCGCGAACGAATGGGCTACCCCTCTCAATTTATTGGGTAATCAATGCTTTATGATAGCAGATTTGATAAAGAAGCTGGTTAAGCAACTTGTTAGTATTACATTGCTTTTGCAGACTCAGAAAGACCAATTAGAAGTTGTTACAGACTTTGTTATGGAATACAGAGCTGGGTGTTTGGGACAAGAGGTTCAGAAGCATTTCAAATCTAACAACAACTCAGCTCTGGTCGGAATGGATTCGACTCCTGTACTTTGACGGCCAGTAGCAAAAACTGCTGCAAAACTGCAAGTAGCAAATAAACAAGATTTAACACTGGCAGCCAGTTTCGGCTTGCAGTCTGCACAACCAAGGTCAAGGGAGAAGTTGAGGATGAATCCAACAGCATTGTCCTTTGGGATTCATCCCCTCCCGAATGGTGTATTCCCCCAATGGAAATCTAAGGGGGCTATTCATCACCATCTTACTACTATTCTCGGGCAGAACATCTCATTTAGGCTCATAGCGGCATTCCAGGTTCTTTCTTTTTCTAAAACATTGCAGTGATTAATAGTATATTTTCGTTCACCCAATTTGGTGACACAATTATTAGCACAAACTTATTTATTGTTTTCATGGGGAGTAACTCTTGGGGAAGTTGTAATAGAAACTGTTCCCCGCATACCGGACTTGAGGAAAGGAAACCTCCACCCGCCTAAAGCCCCTAAAGCCAATGGTATCTCTAATTCCAACATCTGTCAGGATGACATTCGGAATCCCAATAACTTGCCAATAGGGGAAAGATTGTTAAATGTGGCTATGGGAACGGACCCCTTTTTAATAACATTTCTGGAGACACACGAGGGTAAAAAGTAGGCAGAACAGCGGGTGCTGGAGTCCTCCCCTCTCAATCTAGTAACGATGATGGATATGGAGGTGCGCCTAGAGTATCTAGCCCTCTCCAAGATCTTTCTCCCGCCCCTAGGGTACTTCACCGATGGTGATACAAAATACCATCTCAGAAGGGGTTTTCTCTGTGGACCCAATTACAGCTGGCTTCAAAGAGCAAGAAGGAGTGGCAAATAAGTTAGGTGCTTGTCAGTTGGAGGTCCCTTTATGAAATGCATAGAGCTAAGTTGCTTTTTGAATATTTGTTCGTGGAACTCAGCTGGTTGGCGTCCCCATCTTAGGAATCTAGAATTTACCTCTTATATAAAGGAACACCATATTGTTTGTTTTTTTCAAGAAACTTGGGAGGTTGATAAGCTTGAATTTGGGGATTTTAAAGCTTATAATATTTCAGCAAATTAGCCCACGGGACGAGGGTGTCCAAGCGAAAGCCTGGGTTGTCTGCTGGCACAGCAGGTGGGGCAGGAGGTGATTAGGATAACTGAGGAGCCACTGTTTATGTTAGGGTTGGTTCTGAAGGTGGAGAGGTTACTGCTTATATTGATTTCAGTTTATATTCCTCCCAGTAATAATGCGGTCACCTTCAGGCCAAAAATTTGGGACAGGCTGCAGGAGTCAGTGTCAGATTTATTAGTTAAATTTCCAGCGGCTCTATTTATTATGGTTGGGGACCTGAGTGCTAGATTGGGACCCGATGATGATCAGCTTCTATTATCCTGTTTAATTGAAAAGCAAATTCCGCCTGACCCCCTGCAGGTTCGCTCTTCAAAGGATGCTGGGAATAACTTTTCTGGAATAAGGCTGGCTAGTTTCCTTCGGGAATTCAATTTGTTTGCTCTTAACGGCTCTGGATTTGGTGACCCCGAAGGAAAATATACATTTGTGGGTGCCCAGGGAGCCAGCGTTGTAGACTACATAATAGCAGCAGCAAATACTTTGCCTTTTATAAAAGGTTTTCGGGTGGGTTTCAGAACTGTTAGCGATCATCTTCCTTTAACTCTTTCTTTGGATTTAAACCCAGGTTCACAAGCCCCTGACAATGGCATTAAGTTACCCCAACTGAAATTATTCCCGACAGTGCGATGGAGTTTAAGGATTGATCAGACTCTAGCAGAAACCCTGTTATCTGACAAGTGGATGGAATTTAGAGCATTAATCCTGGCTGGTAATGAGGGAACAGAAGTGTTAAAGACAAAAGAGATTTACAATCAGCTTAGTAAAGAAATCCTACAAGTAATGTTGACCCGGGGCGGGGGGGCGAATCAGAGGACTAACAATGGGAATCAACCTTGGTTTGATAAGGAGTGCCAGATAGCTAAGAAGCATCTCACAACAATATATCTGGATTATTGATATGGTGGAGGAAAATCCCTCAGTGAGTATTTAGTTGCCAAGAGAGAATTTAAGAAATTGGTTCAATTTAAAAAGAGAGAATATGTGGAGGCTAGATGGCAAAAGGCTTTGCAGGCCTGTGAGAATAGGGATTCTAGAACTTTCTGGAAGGTAGTAAATGGTGGGCTTAACAGAGGAGGGGGAGATTGGGGTCTCCCCCTGCCCCCAACTACCTGGGAAGTATATTTTCAGAATATATATGAATAATTCGAACAGTTCTTTTACATCTCCACCAAATCTGCCTAAGATTGAGGATACGTTCCCCTGGCCGCCAGTCTCGCAAGAGGAAGTGGGGGGGTTTGGTCAGGACACTTAGAAATAACAAAGCCCTGGGATTTGATTTCATCCAGATTGAGTTTATTAAGGCGCATTTGGATTGGTGGGTGCCTCTTCTATCGGCATTATTTACGGCTATTAATAATACTGGGATAATCCCTGAGGTATGGGCCACTGCCATTGTTGTACCCATTTACAAAAAAGGTTCTCGATCAGACCCTTCAAACTATAGACCAATCAGCTTGCTCAGTGTGGTGGGCAAGCTCTATGCCAAGGTCTTATTAAATAGATTGAAGCATTGGATGGAACAAAATAAGATCCTTCACCCTGAACAGGCTGGGTTCCAGGTGGGTAGATCCACCATTGAACAATGTTTGACATTATTCCATCTTATTGATAAGTATAAGAAACTTAATGGCAAGCTTTTTGTGGCCTTCTTGGATTTGAGAGCGGCCTTCGATCTTGTAAATAGGCAACTATTGTGGAATAAAGCTTTTGCCTCTTGAGTTGGATAGGAGGTTGCTTCTTATCTACAGTTGGATAGGAGGTTGCTTCTTATCTACAGATTGTATCAGGACTCTTCATTGGTGGTAAGAGTGAATAGCGCAGGGCACTCTACTACTAGGGTCAGCAATCCCTTGGGTGTTAGGCAAAGATGTGCGTTAGTGCCGTTCTTGTTTAACATTTTTGTTAACAATTTGGTACCAGCTATGGCCAAGAAATGCCAACCTAAAGTGGCAACTAGACCGGTGGGATGTTTGCTATATGCAGACGACACGGTTATACTATCTCAAACCAGGCTGGGTCTCCAGAGGCAGCTTAGACATTTTTCAGTATACTGCCAAACAAACAAGTTAGCCATTAACTACTCTAAATCTAAGATCATGGTCTTCTCCAATAGTAAGAAATCTTTTTCATGGTTTTTGGATGGATATTTGCTCCAACAGGTTCCCTCATTTAATTATCTGGGGTTGTATTTTCACCGTTCAGGCAGATGGAATGACCATATACTATTTCCCCACAGGAATCAATGGTTGACAGCAGTTGAGCATTTTATAACTAGGGTGGGGTTTTCTACCAAACATTGCCAAGGAAAAAATATTAGGGCACTACAAGCAGAGATGCTAATGAGAGTAATAAGATGTGGCACAGCAAAATGACTTGGCACAAGTAAGGAATACGCCGCGTTTGAAGGATTACCTTCTTTGGGTTCCAAACAGTGGTGAGTTTGCTTCATACCTTGCTTCATGAATTCCACCAAGAGGAAAAAATTTGTTCATGTCTGCTAGATTTAACGCTCTCCCCTCCAAAATTCTGGAGGGTAGACAGGATAAAATACCATATAGTGAAAGATTATGCCCTTTTGACCAGATAACCGCAGAATCTACACAGCATATTTTGTTCGGCTGCAGATTGTTTGATGGATTAAGGGAAAAACTTTTGGCACAATTCATAAACAACCGTCTGGGGAGGGGGGAGCACGGTTTGTTGCTACTGGCCTTGCAGGACAGGGTGCATGATTGTACCAAATTGGTAGCTGAATATTTGGTGCAGGCGTTTTCGATGAGGCAGAAATTCCTAGAGTTCAAGTTGTGCGATGACACAGGATAGTAGCTGCTCTTGGGAGTATGTAAATAAGGCCTCTCTACTGTATACTGCCTGTTTGCTCATACTGGGTTTTTTTTACATTGTTTTATTTGTTGTGTTTCCTTTTTGCAATGGCCTATGGCTACGCTAAATACATTTATTATTAATTATTATTATTATTACCTTATAATTTGGTAATACCAGAAAGTTGGTAGTTGTGTACAGTTGTAGTGGGTGGAGATGGCACTGCTGTGTGAAAAGGGCTGGCGTGAGAAGTATACCTGTATCAAGAAGCCTCTTTCCACACAGAAACCCCCACCTTCATGGAGGATGCTGACACAGGTTACACTCTGTTAACTTCCCCATCAGAGAGGGCTATGGGTCTTTTCGCAGCTGGCTTCCTATTCTGCTAAATGCTTCCACTGAAGCTCAGCAGGTAGCTGGCTACTGCAGAAACTTAGCAGTAGTGCTCTGTTACAGGGAAACTAGGTGGCAAAACCTTTCCGCACACTGGTTCCACTCGTTTTGGCCTTGTACTGTAGTTTTGCAGTAATTTATCTTGCAGTAATACTGAAATCTACTATTTGAGGTCCTATTTCATATACTTTTTGGAATTTAATAAATTTAGCACTATAAAAATAGCCTACAAAAGGCAAAATTCCCAATTTGAAGAGATGCACATAAAGATCTTCCTGTGGCCAACTGCTGCCATTAAACGTCACTCATGCTCTCACGTATGCACACACGCTCTCTCACACAGCAGGGATGAAACTGAAAATTCTGTTGTTCCAATTTTCAATCAGAACAGACCAGTTCACTCATTCCGATCGCAAACAGGAAGAATCAATATTTCATCCGATTCCAATCAGAATCAGACAAAATAATAAAAAATAAATTTAAAAACTGCACATGTGAAAAACAGCCCATATGGCCATTTTCCACATGTGCAGGGTTTTTTAATTCAGTTGGTATTTTATTTATTAAAATTTATACCCCACCCTTCCCTGAAGGCTCAGGGTTTAGAGTAATAAACTGTAATCATCCATGGCTTATAGTAATAAGCACAAACCAAATACAATAAAAATACAGTATAATCCCTTTTAAAAATCCCCACCCTTACCCTAGAAACCCACCCATCTCAACCTTTAAAGCCCTACACGGTCTGGGCCCCACTTGCCTGCAGTACCAACTCACCCCCCAAGTTCCTGGATCCACCCCTGCAGTTGGCTGGGGGTGCCCTTCTCGATATCCCCCAAGTTTATTGGGTGGCCACGTTGGAGAGGGCATTCTCAGTGGCAGCACCGTGGCTGTGGAACTCCCTTCCGATGGAGGTCCGCCTGTCCCCATACGTTACCCTCCTTTCTCCACCAGTACAAAACCTGGCTGTTTCACTGGGCTTTTGGTGAGGAGAACAGGTAATGGGTAGGATGGGTTGGGTGGGTGGTTATTCCCGAGACTGCTTTTCATCTGTGTATTGTGTTATATTTGTATATAGTTTATGTTTTTATTAATTTTAAATTGTACGCTGCTCCAAGCTTCCAGCAGCAGGAGGGTGCGGGATACTAAGTGCTGGTATAAATAAAATAAAATAAATAAATAAAAACCTCTATTCCTGTCTGCCAAACACTTTGCCAAAGAGAAATTTTATAACGCTTCCGGAATATGCTCAGGTTCTGACAGACGTCCGGGAGAAGGGAGCTCCATAATTCTGGGGCAGCAGTCGAGAACGCCTCTCTGCAGGCCCTTGTTGTACAGACGAGATTGGCAGGCTGTACTCTCAAGAGAGCCTACCAGTCGACCTACACATCAAAACGAGAACCTCCCTCCTTATTTCCCTCTGCAGCCTCTAAAATAGGTAGCCAACAAGTTTTCCATCATCCATGATTCCATCTTGGACTCGGCTGCCGACCTCATGTGTGTGACAGAAACCTGGCTGGATGAATTGTCAGGACCACTTTTGACTGACCTTGTCCGGCTGGGTACTCAGTCCAGCATCAGTCCAGGCTGGAGGGCCAGGGATGGACCGTAGCCATTATTTTTAGGGATGGTTTGGTTGTTCGGAGGTCTTCAGTGCATACCAAGTCTGGGATAGAGGGTCTCCATCT
This sequence comes from Sphenodon punctatus, assembly GCA_003113815.1. Lineage (NCBI taxonomy): Eukaryota > Metazoa > Chordata > Lepidosauria > Sphenodontia > Sphenodontidae > Sphenodon > Sphenodon punctatus. The sequence continues at coordinate 9,096,949 of QEPC01013002.1, read as the reverse complement.
TGCGTTTGATTTGGCCAGAGACGGGCTGTGGGGCCCGGCCAGAGACGCATTGGGGATTCTGCTAGTATTCCGTGCTCCCCACTGCACACCAACATCCTTGACTGCTCTAGCCACTCTCTCAGACTTGGTCTTGAGGTCCCCAAAAGCTTATTGTCTTGGAAGACTTCAATATCTTTGCTGAGACTAGATTGCTTGGGGCAGAGCAGGGATTCATGGCCACCATAGTAACCATGGGGCTGTCCCAGGAGGTGGTGGGTCCGACACATTGGGGGGGGGCATACTCTTGACTTGAGGTTCTGCACTGACCTTGAGGTGGGTCCGATGATTGCGGGAGTGGAGAGTTCTCCTTTGCCATGGTCGGACCATTACCTCCTGCAAGCTTCCATTTCAGCACGCCTTCCTGGCCATAAGGGTGCAGAACCAGTTTGGATGGTCCACCCCCCAGAGACTTATGGAACCAAAGGGGTTCCGGAATGCTCTGGGGGAGATACCTGTTGACCTCAATGGTCGCTTCATCAATGAACTCATGGCCTTTTGGAACACCTGGCTGGTGGAAGCCATTAATCGGGGGGCTCCTAGATGTCCGCTCTCTGTGTAGTGTGACCACAGGTCCCCATGGTTCACGGAGGATGTAAGGCAGTTGAAGTGCAAAGAGAGGAGGTGAGAGCGACAGTGGCGCCGTACTCACACCCAAGGTGACCGATTGCACCATAGAGTGTTTTTGTGAAAACCTGTGTGGGCAGCAAAGAAACGGTTCTTTGCTGCCCTCATAGCATCTGCTCAGTTGCGTCCAGAGGAGCTTTTCTGGGTATCTATTTCACCAATAATGGTTCTACCCTTTATAATCACCTCCTCCCTGAGGTATCCAGTCGGTTCTTTGGGATTCATGATCCTAAAGACTTGTACGCGGTCCTCTGAGGGGCTCTCGGCTGGCTCTCCCATTCGTACCATTGCTGCCCTGTAGAACAACTTGGGGGTGCTTTGCAATTGTGGGCAGCTGGATTTCCAGTGGCCCAACATCCCACAATTGAAGCATCCCTTCGCATCCCAATTTGGGGGCATTTCCAAATTGGGGGTCCCTTTTTTCTCCCTTGGTGGGAACCTAGTTTCCTGTTTAGGGGATACCTCCCCCTTTCCGGTGCCCTTCCCAAAGTGGATAGGCTGTTTGTCCGTCCCCTCCCTGTTGAGCAACAGTTGATCAGCAACCTCTGCTGCCTCACTGAGATTTTGGGGATTTTTATCCTTCACTAAGTGATTTCCCTGGGGCAACGATAATAAAATTGGTCTAATCGCATTAGTTCTACTACCTTGTTCCTAGTATCTGCTTTCGCTCCCTCCAACCACTTGCGAGAGGCCTCCCTCAACTGGGCCCCAAACTCGACCATGGATTGCCCTTACTGGGGTGCCAGTGTGCGTAATCGCTTTGTGAAGTGGTCTGGTGCCAGCTTATAGCGCTTGAGCAGTGCCTCTTTAAAAGCGGGGTAATCCTTAGCAGATTCAATGGGCAAATAATCTAACACAGCAGACATCATTCCCGTTACCAACCCAGTCATATATTATTTTTTTTATTTTTTATTTTATAGATTTATACTCCGCCCCTCCTGCAAAAGCAGCCCGGGGCGGCTTCGAACAATAAATCATCATAATAAAATACACTTTAAAATCATCGTAACAATCTAAATATAAATTATTAAAACAGGTCTTAAAACATTATAAATACTACATCAGGTGGGGGAGCTAAAACCCCTCACCCTCCCCTCCCACCCTCCCCGAAGGCCTGGGCGAACAGCCAGGTTTTGCAATTTCGCCAAAATGTCAATAGGCTGGGGGCCAGGCGAGCTTCCTCCCGAAGGGAATTCCAAAGGCACGGCATGGCCATCGAAAATGCCCTCCCCATTGTGGCCCCCCACTTAACACGGGGGACCTCCAAGAAGGCACCCCCGGCAGCCCGAAGGAGCCGCTCCAGGTCGCGGAGGGCGAGGCGGTCCCTGAGGTATGAGGGGCCCAGACCATAAAGGGCTTTATATATCAACACCAAAACCTTGAACCTGGCTCGGCACGCTATCGGCAACTGGTGCAGGGCTCGGAGCACAGGTGTAATATGGTCTCGATGGCCCGTCCCCGTCAGGAAACGAGCTGCCGCATTCTGCACTAGCTGCAGCCTCCGAACCAGGAACAAGGGAAGCCCCACGTAGAGCGCGTTACAGTAGTCCAGCCTCGAGGTGACGAAAGCATGGATGAGGGAGGCCAGGTCCGGGCCAGACGAACAGATGCAGCCTACGCACCAGATACAGCTGGCGGAAGGCAGCCTTAGCGACTGCCTCCACCTACCGCTGCAGTCGAAGGTCAGCGTCCAATATCACCCCCAGACTTCGGACCTGCTGAACTATAGGAGGGTGAACCCCCACAACCAGGGGGGCCACTACCTCCCTCGCTCTCCCCAACAACATCACCTCCGTCTTATCGGGGTTGAGTCTCAGTCTGCTCTGCCGCATCCATTCCGCCACAGCCTCCAAACATTGCGATAGCAACGATACAGCAGGGTCTGGGTCAGTTGAAAAAGAGAGGTACAGCTGAGTATCATCAGCATACTGGTGACACC
>QEPC01013002.1:9077468-9091162 GCA_003113815.1 Sphenodon punctatus | reverse complement strand
CACATCTGTTTTACAAAACAAAAGAGGTGCTTTATTTGACAAAAGCAGAAAAACAGGTTTGGCAACAAGGCTAAGGGAAAAGGCTTAAGATAAAGGTAGAAGCAAACTTAAAATAGAGTCTTAGATCTGGGGATTCTGGTGTCCCCTGGTTTGAGTAATCGCCTCCTAGGACTGAAGGGAGAAAGGCAGTTGCCAGTACTTACAGGCTCCTTCTCATCACTCATGCAGGTAGCAACAAGTGAGGCACATGTCTTAGCTGGCTCCCTGCCAGCAGCGTGTTGCAGTTTCGAAAGAGAAAGACAGACAGAGAGAGAGAGAGAGTGAGTGGAAGGGGTGTGTCCTGGCTTTTTAAGCTCGACTCCTTCTCCCCTTTGGGAATCGCCCCCAGGTAGGGGTTTCTCCAATCCAGGTGAACTGCCTGAGCCCTCTGACCTGTGATGTCACTTAGCTGAGACATCATGGCATTCACCTTGAGATACTGATCCCTGTCCTTGGCTTTTGGAGCATGCCCAGAACACTTGTCCTGTGACCTTGCATTTGTCCAGGCCCCCGGGGCGGGGGTTGATAGGGTGTAGCAGAATGTTTGTCTAGGGTACTCTGGTAGGGAAACAGGGGCATTTTGCCACAAAGGGGTTGGTCGGTCCACCCTGTCTCCCCCTGGAACAGGACTTGTCCACAGCCTGCTGACATGTTTTTAAAATGCTTTGTGGAAAAAATCACTCACATTGAGCACAACTTCAACTCCACCACTTTAGAGACAGTGGCAGATTCAGAGGTTAGGAATGTCCTGTCTGGTCGTCTTTTGGGGGATGAATTTCAATCAGTGACACCTGCTGAGGTGGCAGATGTCCTGGGGTCTGTTCGGGCCACAACTTGTGAGTTAGACCCTTGCCCGTCCTGGTTAGTTAAGATCTCCAGGGAAACATCGGGGCCGGTGCTGTTAGGGGTGATTAATGTCTCCCTGTGGGAGGTGAGGGTGCTAGACTGCCTCAAGGAGGCTGTGGTCCAGCCTCTCCTCAAAAAAACATCGCTTGACGTTGATGCCCCGGCAAGTTATCAGCCAGTCTCTAACCTTCTCTTTTCAGAGAAAATTATTGAGTGGGTGGTGGCCCATCAGCTTCAGGCACATCTGGACGATATCAGTTTTCTTGATCCCACGCAGTCGGGATTTCATCCGGGGTATGGCACGGAGATGGCGTTGATGGCCTTGGTCAACGACATCCTAGTAGAACTAGATAAGGGTTTTATGACCCTGCTGTTTCTACTGGATCTATCAGCGGCTTTTAATACCATGTGAAACATGAGACGTTGGTGAACCGCCTGCAGGACCTTTCCAGGGTGGACTGAATCGTCTTACAATGGCTCTGTCCTTACCTCGTGGACAGATCACAACGGGTGGTGCTTGGGGACTGTACTTCGTCACCTGGGGTTCTCTCGTGCAGGGTTCCGCAGGGTTCCATTCTGTCCCCTCTCATGTTTAATGTGTATATGAAGCTGCTCGGGGAGGTTGTACGCAACTGGGGGTTTGTCGTCATCAATATGCTGACAACACCCAGCTGTATTTATCGTTTTCAACTGACACAGCCCCCGCTGTCTCCTTGCTGTCCTGGTGTCTGGCAGCTGTTAGGGACTGGATGAGGTTGAGCCACTTGAAGCTCAATTCCAACAAGACAGAGGTGATACTGGTGAGGGTGGGTGGGTCAGTGATCTGGGAGAGGGAAACATCCTCGTTATTGGGGGTCTTCGCCCTCCATTGGTTCCATCTGTGCAGAGCCTGGGGGTGCTCCTAGACTCTCAGCTGTGCCTGGACCTCCAGGTGTCGGCTGTGGCCAGGGGTGCCTTTTTGGCAATCACATCTGGTGAGGAGGCTCTGCCCATATGTCTCAGACTTCAGTCTTGCCACCATCACCCATGCATTTGTTACCTTGAGACCAGACTACTGCAATGTGCTCTACCGTGGGGCTGCCCACGGTTTGGAAGCTGCAGCTGGTGCAAAATGCAGCAGCCCATCTACTGACTGGGACGAGCCGCAGGGAGCACATTAATCCAGTGCTCTGAGCATTGCACTGGCTGCCTATTGTCTTCCGGGACCGATTCAAGGTGCTGGTTTTGACCTTTAAAGCCCTACACTGCCTAAATCCTGCTTACCTCAAGGATCGCCTCACCCCCTGGGCCCCGAAGCGGCCGCAGCGGTCATCCGGGAGCACCCTTCTGGAGGTCCCGTGTTATCGGTGGGTCCATACAGACAGGAGGGCATTCTCAGTGGCCGCACCATCACTGTGGAATGCCCTCCCGGCAGCAATTTGCCTCAGCCCAGATCTCCTTGCTTTCAGACAAAGCTTTAAGACCTGGCTCCTCCGTCAGGCATTTGGCGGGTAGGGTGGGATGGGTTAATGGGGATGGAAAAGATTTTTGGATTCAGATCAGGAGTTTTGTATCATAGTTGTTTTTATATTTACATTTATGTTGTTTGTATTTATTTTTCTAATGCGTATTTTTATGTTTATAATGTATTTTCATGTATGTGAGCCACCCCAAGTCACCTCATGCAAGAGGGGTGGAATATAAATGGAAGGAAATAAATAAATAAATTAAAATCAGCTGAGAGCACCCTCTTGCAAGTTCCATCATTAGCCCAGGTCCATATGGCTTAGACATGCCGAGAGGCATTCTTTGTGCCTGCTCCACAGCTCAGGAACTCCCTTCCCTTGGAGGTTCGCCACCCTAAGTCCTAGTCTGAGCATCTTCCGGAGGCAGTGTTAGAACTATTTATTCAGCCAGGCATTTAGCAGGCAGGGGTAGATCCTAGGGTGGGGGTATTTACAAGTATTTTATGGAGGTTTGTGGGTTTTATTTTGTATTTTATGTCTTTTATGATGTTACCTGCCTTGGTCTTAGGGGATAGGGTAGGATAAAAATAAAAATAAACAAATAATAATAAAAAAATCTTAGTCATTCCCACGCTCTTCAAACAATGAGGTTTACAATCCTCAAGTGCTTCCCCATCTCTCACCCAGGATAGCACCCTATAGAAGGATGCCTCCCGCCCATGCATTGGAACATTTTGACAGAAGACATCAAATCCGCGTAGTTTTAGTGTTGAGTAGAAAGACAAAAATAAATATTTACGACTTAAAATAACATTAAAATAATATTTAAACACTTACCTATTATTTCAAAGTTTTCAACTTTTTCTGAGAGTCTTTGCTTCTCCTGTTCAAGCTGATTTATCAACAATTCCAGATGTTGTTTTTCATTTGTTTTTCCAACGAGTTCATCATCCAATATCTCTTTCTCTCTACGACATGTACATAACTCCTGAAACAACAGAAGTACTTACGAATTGAGGCATTCCCTAGAAGCATTGCTAAAGAAAGCATAACTACAGTAACAAAAGTGATATTTTGCTATATTTATGATGATCAGATGCTATTTTTGTTTCACAAATCCGAGGCACAACATTCTAAATACTATTAACACTATTAACACAATTGCATTTTGTGCTAATTTTACTGTAACTAAAAGTACAAATTTTAATATCAAAAACCTTCAGCTTAAGTGCTACCTAAGGCATGTAGTAACAATGCAAACCTATATCAACTATCAATCAAACCCATACCATGTAAATTAATCCTGCACTGTGAATGGTTTTAACAGTCATCTCACTAACAAACTCCAACAGTTGCCCTTTCTATGGAGTCTAGCCACGTTAGCCACCTGCACATATATCTGATTGAATGTGGAGGGAGCACAGTGCCACACTCATTTGTGATCAAGAGCACAGCCTGCTCTTCTCCAGCGATGCAACTATTCATGCACATAATGCTAAGCACATGCTAAAGGAACCCACTGATTCAGATAAGACTACTCCACACCTTGAGATTTGAGTCCTATATGAGAATGCTTTTTTAATTTATTCTTCTAGCCTATACCTAACAAAAACCATTTGATAATTATATTACTCAGCACCAGTGTTTGACTAATATATTCAATGAACATCGCTTTTGTTATTTAAATACTCATAAATGAGTTATTTTTCAAAATACGTGCATAGTAGAAAGTTGACTGACACTGTTTAAAATTAAACACAGAAATTAAGTAGCAAACAACTTCTTATATTTCCTTAAACTGTAGTCTAGACAATGGGTGAAAACAGATGTGACAGTAGCCCATGTTAGCCTAAAACGTACCTGCTAGTTTTTCCCGTCACTGCCAGATGTTCGCTGTCTGCCTCAGGGCGGGTGGTCAGTTGCTATGGGATGCATTGGCTGGAGAAGGTTCACGACACAGCACAGGCTAAGGCTCACCCACCCAGGCTAAACCAGGCTGATGTGCACACTCCTGTGTGTTCAGCCTGCTCAGCCCCACCATGGATTGGGCCCAGGGGAGAACACTCATCCGGCCTGATGATCAGCTAATCAAGGGAGCGGGGCTGGAGAAGCACACTCACCCGGCCCACCGAACAGCTGATGGGAGGCTCCCGAGGAGCGGCCCCCATCAACTGTTTAGTACGTCAGGTGCATGCACTAAGCAGCAGATGGGGGGCCCCCCGAGGAGCACCCGGGTTAGCGCAAACAGCTGATGGGGGGGGGCTGAGGAGTGCCCCCCATTAGCTGTTTGGTGGCAGCTCTTCCCAGGGCCTGATCCTGTTGAACAACAGGGGTCCGGGAGTCCTGTCCCATGTGGACAGCTCCTCAAGCCAACCCATGGCATAGAGGAACCTGTGAAGGTAGCCCCCATGCTCAAGTTATGGGAGGGAGGGCTGCTCGTGTAAACAGCCCTCCCTGCCAACCCAAGGAGTGGCGGCTTCAGCGGCCTGCCCAGGGGCAAGGAGGCAGCTCACCACTGACATGTTTGTTTTCACCCAATGTGGTTGCCATGTTGGTCCCAAATATAGGAGAATGTAAATAGTAAATGTAAACAGTAAACCAATTTTTGTATTCCCTTAAATTGCAGTCTAGAGACAGTGTGGTTGCCATGTTGGTCCCAAATGTAAGTTCAGATGATTTATTGGACAACTTTAGTTGGTAAGAATATGCATATTTTCAGGCCACTCAGGGCCTTTCCTGAGGCAAGAAAAAATTACATTGCAGGGAGCCAATCTTTATAAGACAGTCAATGTAGTTGTGTCATTTTTAGTTAGCTTATTAGACTTTTTCCTTGGATTAGCAGGAAGAATGGGAGGATCCTGAAGCAGCATGGAGCTAGCACTTTCTGCCAACATGGGACCCACTAATTTCAGTGGGACTCCTATCAGCACAAGGAACTAGCAGCAGCAACAAAAGGCTTCAGGATTGGACCGTCAGTCCTAAGGAATAGAATACACAAATTTTAAGATAGTCAAATCACTAAAAAAAACCACAAAACTAGCAGATTTCTTTGGTCATATTTGTGCACAGAGTTCGACAAAGATACCACAAACGCATTGGGCTACCTGAAGAAATCACAATTTAAAAGGTTGCCTTACTCACCGACTTAAGTCTTGCTATTGTTTCTTCACGATCCTGAATTTCATTATATTTTCTTTTAATCTCTTCCTATAAATCAAAATTTATTATAATTAAAATGACAAAGTATTAAAAACTATTACAATTCCTTTAAAATTATAAACTGGCTTTACATTAAAAAAAGGTTGAGAGAACTTTAGAACATACTTAAAAAAATATTTTTAGGTTGCTAAGTTCTAATATCATGTATTTAATAAAATGAGTGATAAAAGCCAAGTAAGCCAGATTAAAGCCATTATTTAGTTTACTTAGAAAGCTTACTTCCCATGGGTGTTAACAAATGTGACGACAGAATGCTGCCGTCACAACCTGGTCCGGGTCGGAGAACCGCCTCTGGTCTGGACCGGGCAGTAGAATAAACGTTCACAGAGCTGGAGCCCAGGGAGACGCAAGAACATGCATCTGCCCGCCCTCAGTGCCCCCAGCACCACCACGACAGGCAGCCATGGTGGATGGTCATGGCTGACCCAATCCAGGCCAGTGGGAACAGATATGCTGAAACACTTTGGCCTGCTTTGCCCTGATTGGGCAGACTTTAGCCCAGCCTGTGACCCCAGAAGTCTCCGGCATCACAGCCAGGCTAGCCACAGACACAGCCCAGGATAATCCCGGGCCAACATGTGGCAGCGCCTGCACCCATGTGCACACCAGGTCTGGGCCAAAGCATGATAGCATGGGCCAAAGCAGCCCATTGTCATGTTTGTTAACATCCCATGTTATTTTTAAGAGTATGAAGCAAGAACATATTGAAAATATTTCAAATTTGCCAGAAAGATTTTAAATTACATTCCTTGTAAAAAGTAGCAGTTAAACTAGCTATTTTGAAGATTTTATAGAGCAAATTCCTCTGAAGCCAATGCTCGCCGCTGCAAAATAGAAACTATCCTGCTCCACTGATTCAGTCACATAGAAAATAAACCTGCTTCCATTAGTGTGGCTACCGATGAGTTCGGTATGTTTTGTTGCCCGTTCTGAACAGAACACAAAATCTTGTGCATCACAACTCAACTCATTCAAACTTTTATAGTGCTATACAAAAAAGAGATACCACAGTAGTAAAAAGTGCATTTAATGACAGTATGATCCAAAAAGTCATTTTTCAATGAGAATTTCCATGCATTCCTAGTGCATTTTAAGAAACTTAAAATATGGAGGGTAAATCTTGTGTTCTTTCAAAGGAGTTGGAAAAGACTTCGGTGGAAACTGGATCATGTTGTTAATGTATAGTAAATTACAGTATTTGCTTACCTTAGCTTCCCCAATTTCTTTATCTGCAGTCTCCAGCACAATTTCTCTGCGTCTTTCCATCCTCTGTGCCAAATGGTCTATCTCACTCAACTCTTGGCATAGTTCTTCATTTTTATTGCTTAAATGAACCACCTCACTAGTCACATTTTGTTTGCTGTTCAAGAGGTATTGTATACGAATCTCAAGCTCTCTATTTGTTTGCTGAAGATATTCCACCTAAAAATATTAATATTAAAAATATATTTGAAATATTTAAAATATAAAAATAAAGTTGCAACATACTATTAGACAAAAACACTGCAAGGTTTCCTCCAATTCTTCTGAAACACTGTACAAGCTTTAGAAATTGAATATAAATCATCTCACCATATATTGCAGGAAATTTAAACATTTATATGAAAAACCTTTAGTAAAATGGAATTAAAATTGTTGGCATTCAGCAATTTTTTGAGCACCCTCTGCACTTCCAGAACATGAATTTAATTCCCCAAACTTAAAACAGTGAAAAACAAAGCAACAAAATTCCCCAAGAAACGTGAAATTAAGACTTCACACACACATTAACCCACCTACTCCCAATTACAAGAACCATGTTCTTACAAGTGGGACGGAGCAGGAATGGAGGAAGTGAATGGGGACATGAATACGTCATGCAAGTCCCCTAAAAATGGTAGCTTCTGAATATACTGCAACTTCTGACAAAAGAAATATTGACTTTTTAAAGCTTTTGTTAAAAACTTCACAATTTTTAAAATTGTACCAAGATTTTAAAAACTGTCAAATGAGCAAAATCATCAAGTGTTTGTAAAATCATGACCTAAAGTTCTGATTTCATTAATTTTGCTCTTGAATTAGTCAAAATGACCAATTTTACATCTTTAGAGAATGTTTGTTTTCAATTTCAGGATCTAAGGGTGATTTCAGATGTTACGGGTGGGCGCTTTCACCATGGGCCGTGCGCCCCATTGCCCCCGGCCGTGGTCTGAACCACCTCACGGCCCGTGGTGAAAGCAGCTGCCCGTAATGTCTAAAGCGACAGACACACACCCGGAGGGGGGAGGGCCACATGGCGCAGCGTGCTGCTGCACAGCCCCGCCCCCTGCATTCCCCGGTGGCCCTCCCCACTCCCGACGCAACCACGGGCAGGGGTGACTCCCATTGACCGCGGTGAACAGTAAGTAACCAGACGTTACTTTCCGTTCACCACGGCTGTGGTGGTCTTTCACCACACTTCTCGACCTCCTCGCATCCAGAGGTCCAGAAGTGTGGTGAATGCAAATGCAGGCTGCGTTTGACTGTGGTGCACATCTGGTGGCGAGCCAACAGACGCTCACCACAAACGCGGCCCGTGTTTGACCATGGTTCAGACAGGTTGAATGTCAGACGCGTAACGTCTGAAATCACCCTCAGTCTTCTTTTCACAGGGTGATTTCAGACGTTACGTTTGCGGGATTCACCACAGTCAACCTCAGTCAAACGCGGGGGTAGGGGTGTGTGTGTGAAAGAGCCATGCACGTCTGTTCGCTTGCATCCTGATGTTCACCAGTCAAACGCGGCCCGGGGTGAATCTAACCATGCTTCGTGAGGTCGGGGCAGGAGGAGGTTCAGAAGTGTGGTGATTGTCCACCACGGCAGGGGTGAATGAAAAGTAACTTCTGTACGGAAACCCCCAGCCGTGGTGACTGGAAATGAACACGGGCCGTGGTGACGGCACGCAGCTTCGCTGCTAGGCAACCAACAAGCGGAACATGGAGGAAGATTTCAAGGGCAGGAAGCAGCAGGGGAACGTGGTGGTGTAGGAGATGGAGAGGAGGACATGGAGCAGAGGATGGAGAGAGAGGGCGCGGAGGAGGAGTCGCAGCAGCAGCAGCTGCAACAGCAGGAGGGGGAACCTGGACCAGCAGGGGGAACCCAGCAGCCCGCGGGACCTCCCAGGAAGAGGGTAAGGGGCGCAGCTGGGGGCGGGTGGGTCGGAGAAGGGGACAGGAGGGGCACACGAGGGAGGGAGTGAAAACAGTTGACAGGAGCATAAGCAGCAGCCCCCACTGTACCCCCAAACAGACCAGCAAGAGGGCACACGCCCAGGAAGAACCAGAGGCTGGAACAAACCAGGGGCAGGCGGAGGCGGGTGCTTAGGAGGAGGTGGTAGCGGTGGGGCCACGGGGGTGTGTGTGTGTCAGTGGGGGCTCCAGGAGACCCATGACCTCATTGCTATCTAGATGACACCTGAAATGCAGGCAGAGCTGGCTGTCAATGCCAGAAATGAGCAGGTGTTCGCGCTGATAGCCACGGAGATGGGGGAGGCAGGATACGACCGTACGCCCACACTGTACCGGACAAAAATAAAGGAACTAAAAATGGGCTTCAAGGACATCACGGACAACAACCGGCGCTCCGGGCAGGCAACACGGGCCTCCCCCTACCTGGACGCCCTGAGCCGGGTGCTCCACCGCTGTCAATGCCAGGAACGAACAGGTGTTTGTCCAGATAGCCACGGAGATGGGGGAGGCCGGATATGATAGAATGCCCACACTGTACCGGACAAAAATAAAGGAACTAAAAATGGGCTTCAAGGACATCACGGACAACAACCGGCACTCAGGGCGAGCAACACATGCCTCTCCCATCATGGATGCGCTAAGCTGGGTGCGCCACCGAAAGGACTCCGTAATTGCTCGGCACCCAGTAGGAGGGGGTGCCCGGGGAGTAGCGGCCCGCCCAGGATGACCATCCACACACCCCCCCGCAGTCGCAGGTACAGACCCAGGCCCAGCTGCCGGTCACCTACACCAGGGATGAGATGCCCAGCACATCTGGCACATGCCCCCGACGCCCCCCCAGCCCTACATTGGGGGGGCCCGTACACGCTCCCGATGACTCCGATGAGGTGGAGGAGGAGATGGTAACCCTGACCCTCGCGCCCTGCAGACCGTGAGACTGGGCGGACACCAGCCCCAGCAACCGATCGGTGTCGGAGGGGACAGACACCAAGGGAGCAGGTAAGGGCAGCGCAGTGCAGTCAATCAGAGCACCTAGACAGGAGGGGGGCAGGGCGAGACTGCTCCGCACCGTTGTGACTGATTCCTACCTCTCTCTGCAGAGCCACAATGAGCACGGGAGGACCAAGGCCGGGGGCCACCCGTACCACCAGCCCAGTGAATGCGGCAGCACCAGGCACGCAGGCGTAGGAAGGATCTCGCCCAGGAGCTCGTCAATACCAGCACCAGGCAGACATAGGAGATGCTGGCGCCCACAGGGGCGTGTGGGGGCTCCCCCGATGTAGGGCTAGGGGAGCGTCAGGGGCATGTGCCAGAGGTGCCCACGGGCATCCCATCCCTGGTGTAGGTGGCTGGGCCTGGGTCTGTACCTGCGGCTGCAAGGGGGGGGAGGGGTCATCCTGGGCGGGATGCTCCTCCTGGGCGCCCCCTCTTACTGGGCGCTGGGCAATTATGGAGCCCTTTTGGTGAAGCACCCGGCTTAGCACATCCATGAAGGGGGAGGCACGTGTCGCCCGCCATGAGCGCCAGTTGTTGTCAGTGATGTCCTTGAAGCCCATTTTGAGCTCCTTTATTTTTGTCCGGCACTGTGTAGGCGTGTGGTCATATCCTGCCTCCCCCATGTCCGTGGCTATCTGGGTGAACACTTGCTCGTTTCTGGCATTGACAGCCAGCTCTGCCTGCATTTCAGGTGTTGCCTAGATAGCAATGAGGTCATGGGTCTCCTGGAGCCCGTCCTGATGCCCCCCCTGTGGTATCGGCGCCGGGGTGCTGGCCCCTCCGCTACCTCCTCTCCAGCACCCGCCTCCGCCTGCCCCTGGCTCCTTCCAGCCTCTGGTTCCTCCTGGGCGTGTGCCCTCTTGCTGGTCTGTTTGGGAGTACAGTGGGGGCTGCTGGCTGCTCCGAGCTGTTTTTAGGAGGGGCGGGGTAAAAATCTAGTAAATAAAATAAATAAATATTATGCTCCTGTCGGCTGTTTTCCCTCCCTCACTTCCTCCCTCCCTCATGTGCCCCCTCCTGTCCCCTTCCTGACCCACCCGCTCCCAGCTGCGCCCCTTACCCTCTTTCGGGAAGGCCCCGTGAGCTGCTGGGTTTCCCCCACTGGTCCGGGTTCCCCCTCCTGCTGTTGCTGCTGTGCCTCCTCACCCTCTCGCTCCATGTCCTCCTCCCTCCTCTCCATCTACTACACCGTCACGTTCCCCTGCTGCTTCCTGCCCTTTATATCTCCCTCCATGTTCCGCTTGTTGTTGGTTGCCTAGCAGCAACGCTGTGTGCCGTCACCACGGCCCGTGTTCATTTCCGTTCACCATGGCCGGGGGTTTCCGTACAGAAGTTACTTTTCATTCACCCCTGCCGTGGTGACCGTTCACCACACTTCTGGACCTCCTCCCGCCCCAACCTCACGAAGCGTGGTTAGAATCACCCCGGGCCGCGTTTGACTGTGGTGAACATCTGGATGTAACGTCTGAAATCACGCACACATTAGTGAAACTGAATATAACATTCAACTATATTAAAGCATTTTAATCTGATATTTAATCTGATATTGTTTCTATTAAAAAGAACCATTTCTGGGAAGGGGAAAAAAACTACAAATCAGTTAAAGACTGCTACAATTCCTAATCTTGTCATAAACCTAAAAGCATAAAGGTGTTACCTGCAAATTTAATTGTGCAATAATCTTCTCATTACTTTTGTTTCTGGCTTCCAGAGATATGACGTCATGAGAGCGACCAGCATCAAAAATTAGACCTAGACGCTCTATCTCTCTGTCTCTCAGATCAACCTTAGAAGAAAAAAAATAATTATTCTTTTTAGAAGTTTCTGCCTTGATTGTATAATCATGTTTATATGCTCAGTCCAATTAACTTTAACAGTTTTTTGAAACAGTCATAATGACAACTATTTAACAAATAATAGTTTACAATGAATTCTCATAAATCTGCCCCCCAAAATTTTTCATAGTATATTCTGAGTATCGAGTATTTTTTCTGGGTACACCAATTGTTACTGAAACATTCTCATTAAAAAAACAAAAACATTTTACTAAACGTTTTCAGAGGTGAAACCTGTAAGCATCATTATTCCAGAATGCAGAGAATCAAACGACTTTCTCAGTGCATTAGAATATTGTGTCAGCAAAAGAAGCACAAATGACATATACATCCATATCTTTTTTCTGCTTTAACTACCTTTTTACAGGTGCACCAGAATTCCCATCTAATTAAGGTTGCATCAAAATTTTCTCCAAAAGCTAGAAAATAATGTTTTATATTGCAGACAGAGAAAAGAAAAAGATGCATTACAAAAGCAGAAAGAAACCCTGAAATTTCTATGTAAGCTGTCACATGATAGCCATGGCCATTTATTTTTTTTTGTTGCCAGTTTGCTTTAAAAACAAATTGTTATGAACACCTGAACCAATGAAGCTTCATTTCCTAACATAAGAATGGCAGGGGCACAAAACTCAGTGAAAATCAATACGACTTTTTGGCTTGCAACCTGCTTACACCATCATCTTTAATTCGATTACTTTGAGATATGTGAGAGCAGCAGGCAGACAAAATATTTTGAGAAACCGGAGGGTGTTTTCCAGTTGATTGAATCTTCCACGCTCTGCTGCCTGCCCCTTTTTCATGATTTACAGGGAAACTGACAACTTTTCCTGCTGCAGAGCCAGGTAGCAATGAAACTGGCCAGACACAGATAAATAGTTTTTACCTACAAGGTTATACTTGGTCATATCCTCCCACCCCATCTCTGTACACTAGCCTCCCACTACACTCCCATCTGAAATCTCTGCTCCTCCTCTACCACCATCCTTGCTTGTGCACGGCTCCGCTGCTCCTCTAAATGTATTCGCCCATTCTCCTTTGCTGCACCCCATGCCTGGAACTCTCTCACCGAACACATTCGCTCCTCTTCCTCCCTCCCAACCTTCCTATTCCTCCTGAAAACCTACCTCTTTCGTCAGCTCCTCATCCTTCCCTAGCTCCTCATCCCCTTAGGCCCCCTTCCTTCACGATGTAATTATGTAACTAAGCTGAACACGTGTACCTGCAACTTCACACCTTCATGAACGTATCCTTGTCTCTCCCTCTGTTGTCCCCATCCCTCAATTACCCTCCCTTGTCTTTTTTAGATTGTAAGCCCCCTGGGGTAGGGGCTCGGTCTATTTTCAACAGTTGTAAATCACCAGGTATATTGCATGTACAATATAAATATTATAATAATATGCACCCCTTGTAGCCATGTTCTTGAGATGAAACAAAGGAGATCATGAACTTAAATCTCACCAACTGTGCTTCATGAATCTCACTGACACAATGCCACTTTCACCCAATATTTCACTACAATATTAACAAAGCATAACCTGCTACATACCTCATTGTACAAATATCCTAACAGAGAGCCTATACAAGGGCAAAGTGAGGACTGAGGTGACCCATGGCTCAGGTGGCAGAGCGCATGCTTTGAATGTATAAAGGTCCCAAGTTCAAACCCCGGCATCTCCAATTCAGGATCTCTGGTTACACGCCTGGGTGAAGCCTCTGCCAGAGACCGTGGAGAACCGGATTTGAAATCCTGCTGTCTTGTCAGGTGGGGAAAATACTGAGCTAAGATGGACAATTGGTCTGACTCAGTTAGGCAGCTCCTTATATGCTTAACCCAACACTCTAGAAGAGAAAGCCCAAAGCCTACTTACACAGCTACACTGCTATCTCTGCTAGAGTCCTCTGGCAAACAACCATGTAAACTACTGGGGAAGTGTGTTAAATAAAACAGAGCTAGACAGTTGCTTTGGTAGCCCTACTGATAATGGGTGCAGCCCCACAACCTGCAGAGGGCCCAAACCCTGTGCAGCCCCGTGGCGGGAAAGCGTAGCTGCCACACTCTGGAGCCAGTGCAAGGAGCTGGGCAGACAGTGCCTCCCCTCCCCCCC
>QEPC01013002.1:9003928-9013982 GCA_003113815.1 Sphenodon punctatus | reverse complement strand
TTTTTTTATTATGGAATCAAAGTATTCTATCACACGTATCAGCTATATTTTTCAAATATAGCCAACTTGATAAATCTAAGAGGAACCAAATACTTTTTTCCATTGAGCAATTTCTTATTTCTAAAAATTATCAGCAAGTTGTGTTGCCCCTTTCATAATTGGAGTCTCATTTGATATTGCGATAACTCAGACACACTAACTGTGTTTGGTAAAACAGGTAGCCTGAAGGTCAAATCCACTCTATCTGGCTCATACCAATAGTTCAAAGAGATTTCCTGTGCAAGTAAAGCAAACAGTATTTGGCATGGGAGTACAATTTGAGTTGTTTTATTTCTGAGACGCAAGTGCATTTTTCTGGTTCTTTCTTGAAGATTTACAAAATACTGAGTTAACCACCAGTAATAATTGGTTTTTTGAAGGTGCATCCAAAATACAAACACATACTTTTTTTTCTTCTATATCAGATCTGGCAAACCAAATATTTAGTGTTTTCTTACATTTAAATTGGTTAATTGACTGTCTCTAATTTTACAGTTGAATGAAATCTAAGTAACCGAGAACTTACAATGCATTTGTCAAAGTTCCTTTTGACGGTCACCAAAACATTTCCAAGCGTTGTGCTGAGGAAAGAAGCCGGATCCACATTTTGTGCTGTCCACACATGGTGACTCATTTTAACGAGCATATAAAGGGAATTGAAGCTATCAATCTTGTCCCCAAGAGCAATAAGGTTATTCAGCTCTGGCTCAACACAGCGAAATATTTTAATCATCATCTGTCGTATCATGTCCTTCCTGTTAAACATAGATAATAGATAAGCTATACATACAGCTCAAAATTTACCTGGCTACTGTTATTTTCATGCATAATTTTATGGAAAGTGGAATAGATATTTTTCAACCTCCTGAGATGGTGCTAGGGGAAGAATGAACAAGATGTTTTCAAGCATATTTGTAGTTAAAGCTTGTAGCTCTTTTTGAGCTCAACATTATCCAAGACAGATGTTTTTCTTCATTATTCTCCTACTCAAGAAACCCTGTCTTGTTCCCAAAGTAAGAGTTACTACATATCTAAGTTTTAAATTATTCTTCTGAGTGTTCTTTTAAGACCAACATAAACCTAGGTTTTCTTTGCCAATTCTGTACAGCAGGAGGTTATTACATTAATAAAACTTGCACTGTATTATTATATGGGTGGACACACTCAAAATGCAAGTATACATTAAGCTATTAAATATTTACTGAATAATTTACAAGTCTAACCATCTAGCTAGAGAACATACACTGTTTACTGCCATTGAGAAAAAAAGGAATCACTTTTAAGGTTTACAATTTATTAGAAAGGTGTAAGTAATTTTCTAGACTTAAGAATGAAGTTAAAAACATCACCACTTACTCCGATATTGATTGTGAACCGGTAGGATGTGACCGTGATAAAGTTCCCCCATCCACTTCCTCTGTTTCACTCTACAAGAATTGTCCAGGAGTTTTAAATAAATAAGAGGCCATTTCCATAGGTAATAGTCATCTCAAGTAAAACCTTATAAAAGTGGTAATGGTTTTTTCCTCAAAAAAGATGCTTAGTTACCTAAAATAGTTTTAGAAGGCAATATTTAAAACTGAGCGACATTTGCATCCTCTGCTACAGGCCAAGTCAGTTGGTCTTCTCAAAAACAGATACCGACGCTATTTTGTCAAATTGTCAGCATCATGCAGATTTATTTTAAGCCGTGGTCATACAAGAAATTCCTTTACTAATGAATCCAACAACCTCCCTACCTTGAGGAAGTGCTGACACTGTCCAACAACAAATCCAATTAGTTTCTGCTGGGGAACTAGAAACACTGTCTTCTGCGTGTACCCACAGAAACAAGCTGTTTAATAAAAGTCTGCTTGATTCGCTCTTCAAAAGTAACGTGTTTCTGTTCAATGGGAAGGTCTCAGTTGCCAATAAGCAAAGACAGATTCAACTAACTAGCATGCTCTCTTTTTGAAATAAACCCACTGAGACTTACCATGATTCTGTAGGCAAGAGTAGCCATTACATGTACAAGTCATATTTAGTGTTCATTCGGAAGTCTACATACAGATAAGTAAATTGGGTGTGCTTACCTGTGAATTCTCCTTCTACAGGGACAACTCCTGGATGCCCAGCTTAGGGCACTAGGGTAGGTCTCTTATACACATCTAGATGTGTATAAGAGACAGCACCATCTCAGGACACTAGGGTAGATTTCCTGCAGCGACCAGCAGGAGGCAGACTAAGCTTTTTGGAGCATGCGTAGAGGGATCTGCCACCTAGAGTTTCAGTCATAGAAAGCAACCAAAGACTAACCATCAAAAACTCACTAACCTAGCCACCCAGGGCCAAACGAACACATTCCACCCAGTCATGCTGCAGTTGCTGAGTGGGTAGCTGGCCATCCAGGAGTTGTCCCTGTAGAAGAAAAATTCACAGGTAAACAATTTTCCTTCCTCACAGGGAGCACACCTGGACAGCCAGCTCAGGACACTAGGGACATTCCCAAGCCGTGTCAGTTCAGAAAAGGACGGGAGACAGAAGGAGAGGAATGTATTTCAGAGGAGTGAGTTAAATCACCGCCTGTTAACACCCTCCTGCCAAATGCCACCTGAGTGAAGTCCTGAAGGTGAACCTTATAGTGCATGGTAAATGTGTGAACCGAGGCCCAAGTTGCCACTCAACAAATCTCCTCATAGGAAGTGAGGTTCCTGAAGGCCTGAGAGGAGGCAGCCTGTCTCAGGGAATGTGCATAAATAACCTGAGGAGGCGACTCATCCTGCGCCCTGTAAGCCTCTGCTATGCAAGCTGCCAGCCACTTGGAAATCAAAAGTTTTGAGGCCTTCAGTCCTTCCCTGCCAGGGCTATAGATAACAAAAAGAGCAGACGAGCTCCTAAAACTCACAGTTCTATCTAAATAAACCCTTAGGGCCTTCCTTACATCCAGTTTATGACATTCCCTCTCACGAGGGTGAGAGGGCTGTGGGCAGAAGCAGGAGAGGACAATCTCCTACCCCCTGTGGAAAGAGCTGCTTCTATGGAAAGCGCCCCCAGTTCTGAAACTCTTCTGGCAGACATAAAGTCCACCAGAAAGGCCACCTCTAGGGAAAAGTAGTATAGAGAGGCTTCCTGGATAGGTTCAAACGGGACTGACAAAAGTGCCCTCAACACTAGGTTAAGATCCCAAGAGGAGAAATGGTGTACTATGGGAGGAGACAGAAAACTAGCAGCCTTCAGGAAGCATTTAATGTGAGGGTGTGTGTTAAACGTGGACCCCCTAACATAGGAAAGGACACTATCTAACACTACCACCTGTCATGACAGAATATTGAGCTTAAGGCCCTTGTTCAAGCCCTCCTGGAGAAATTCTAGGCCATGTCGCACCTTAGCAGCCAGAGGATTAAAGGACTTCCCTGCATACCATGGCAACACCCTCCACGTACACCTGTAAGTATTTCTGGTGGACTGTCTCCTTGACAGGTGTCTAACGCTGCCTTCGAATACCCCAGCTGTCTCAGTGCTCCCTGCTCAAGCTCCAACTAGTCAGCCTCAGCAACCCTAGGTTTTCATATCGCACTGGACCCTGGCATAGCAGGTCTGGAGTCTCAGGTAGCCTCGACGGGGGAGCAATTTTTAGCTCTTGGAGGTCAGCGAACCACGACCTCTTGGGCCAGAATGGGGTTACCAGGATTAGTTGAGCGTGCTCTCGCAGCATCTTGGAAATTGTCCTGGTGATCAGGGAAAACAGGAAACGTATACGTGGTGCTTCATGGCCATGGCTGATTGAGAGCGTCCTGCACCACCGCTCGATGATCATGGTGGCGAGACATGAAGCGGGGCACCTTTGAGTTGTCCTTGCTTGTGAAGAGATTGATCACAGATCGCTCGAAGGTGTCCACAATCAGTTCTAATGCCGCCTTGCTCAGGGACCACTCCTCTAAGTCCACCATCTGTCTACTTAGCCAATCTGCCTGGACGTTTTCGTTTCCTTTTATGCGTAGGGCTCACAGCAATTTCAGGTTCATTTCTGTCCACTGCAGAAGCCAGGTGGTCAGGTGATGAAGGCCCCAAGAGCGTGAGCCCCCCTGATGGTTCATGTAGGCCTTCGCTGTCACATTTGTCTGCGTATACTAGAACGCGTTGATCTCAGACTATCATAGAGAGGACTCACAGGACCAGGAAGATCACCTTGAGCTCTAGCCATTTTATGCTTCTTCCTCTTTCCATGGTAGACCACCTGCCCTGGGTCGACAATTGAAGGCAGTAAGCTTTCCATCCCAACAGGCTGGCATCTGTTGTCAGTACCACACTGATCGGGTCTCCCTTGGATCTCCCTTCTTGGAACAAGTCAACAGACCTCCACCACTGTAGGGAATCTCTCACTTCCCGCGATACTAGGACCCATGGGTTGAGTCCCGCTGTCAACTGGTCTTGGAAAGGTCGCAGGAGCATCTGGAGGGGCCTCGCATGGAGTCTGGTCCAGTGGAGCTGACTGCAGGAAATCATGAGCCCCTGGAGACTCACCAAGACCTTGAGCCTCACTCTTGCGTCATCGAGAATTAGCTGAATCAGATCAAAGTGCTTCTCCTGGCATTGGGTTGGCACGAAGACCCTGTGTGACTCCGTGTCCAGGATCACTCCCAGATGTTCCAGCCTCTGCACTGGGGTCAGGAGGTTCTTTTTGAAGTTTACCACAAACCCACATGACTGAAGATATTGAATGGTTCTGGCTTTGTCTTGTTCCGCCCTCTGCGTTGATGGAGCCCTGAGCAGGATATTGTCCAGATAGGGGTGCAGGCATATCCCTTCTGCCCTCAGGTTGGCGATCAAGGGGACCAGGAACTTAATGAAGGTTTTCGGTGATGTAGCCAGGCTGAAAGGGAAGGCTATGTACTGCCAATGTGACAGATTGTACGTGAAGCATAGCCACTGTCGGTGAGCAGGTCTTATCAGGATGTGGAGGTACGCCCCCATCAAATCTAAGGATGTTAACAAATCTCCCCAAGCCACTGCTAGTCATATGGATTGCAGCATCTCCATCCTGAACTTTTTTGTCATCACCAATTTGTTGACGTGCTTCAGGTCGAGGACTGCCCTTCACTCTTCCAGTTTCTTGGGGACGAGGAAGAGCACCGACTACACGCCGGACCCCTCTCTCCTGTGGGCACCTGTTCGATGGCACCTATTGAATCTAGGCGTGCGATTTCTTGCAGCATTGCCTCATGCTTTTCCTTTTTCTTGGAGACTGGGGAGACAAAATAGAAATCTGAGGGAGTTGTGCGAAATTCAATCGAGTAGCCCTCGCGGATGATCTCAAGCACCCACTCGTCAGTAATGTCTCTTTCCCACTGATCCATGGACTGACTCAGCCATCCCCCCAGGGGTTGTGGGGTCCAATTTGGGGGGCGGCGGGCTCACAAGAGTCATGCGTTGGATTTTCCCTTGGGTGGGGCACGCAGGGGTGCACCTGCTCCCTTGGGGCACTACCAGCGAGGCTTGGGTTTGGGCTGTCCCCCCCTCGAGCATAGTAGGGCTTCCTGTAGCCCCTGTAGGTGTAGGCCCATGAGCTAGAAGAACGAAAGGATCGTTTGGGTGAGGCAATGCTCTGCAGCGTATGCTTCTTGGTTTTGTCTGCAGTGTCTGCCAGTACCTTCTCTAGACAGATGCCGAACAGCTTTGTGCCATGGAACGGGCCCGCTATGAGCATGTTCTTGGCTGCAATGTCTCCCTTCCAGGAGCACAGCCACAGGTGCCTGCAGGCTGCAACGTTTGAGGCCGCTGCCCTGGATACCCAGCATAACCTGTCTGTGGTTGCATCCACTATGAAAGAATAGGATAGCTGGATTCTGGCCAACAGCACTCTGGTCATTTGGGGAGAAGTCTCTGGTTCCCTACCCCTGTGGATCCATTGCAAGGTCCTTGGAAAATATGAGACAATTGTTGCCATTCTTATTACTGCAGACACCTCCTCAAAGTTGCTGTGGAGGCTGACCTCGATCCCCTTGTCTGTAGGGTCCCGAGGAAAACAATCCCCCTCAGTGATGAACTGTGACTTCCTAGCAAGCGATGCTGATGCTGCATCAACCCTGGGGTGGACAGGAGTGCTTATTTGGGCTTGGTAAAAGTCTACAAGGCCTCCTGTGTTTTGTTAAATTTAAAGGACTTTGTCGGGTGTTGCCACTTCCCTTTTATGATTTTTTCGAAGGCTTTGTCCAGAATCATGCCCCTGTCCTTCAAGTGGGACTTGGGGATACAGTCACGCTCGGACTCCTCCCCGGAGCACTCCTAGGAACCCTTTTTTGCTGCCTTATCCCTCAGGGCCAGGTCTTTTTTGTACTTGATCCCTGTGTTTAACAGGTAATTCTCTATTGGGGTCTTTGGAAACCTCGAGGCTTTCTTCTCGTATCTGACCCTCTTCCAGTGAAGATTTCCCTTCATCATCTGCTTCTTCAGATTCCTCCGAGTCAGAGGACTCATCTTCCTCTTCCCTCCTGCGGGGAGCAAGGGCTCTCCTCCTTTTAACAGGCCTCTTCCCTTTGGCGGGGCAGCCAGGGCATGGTGCTCCCGCTCAGAAGCCAGGTTGATCTGCTCCTCTGAGGAGTCCCCTTTATCTCCCCGAGGCCTCTGAGTCCAGCAGGGCCCTGGGTTTGGCACCATTTCCAGTTGTTTCCTGTTCAGGAGGCACCTGCATAGGCTGGTTTCTATTTCCCCGGGGGGGGGGGGCTTGCGCTTGGCCTTAGGTTTAGACTTGGGGTTTTAATGTTGTGGAGCACAGCCAAGATTTTCTGGAGGACAGCCATATGGGGGTCGGGGGTCTCGACCCGGGGGGGTTCTTACACACTCTGAAGCCTCTCCAGCTGACTCCTCTTGGCTCCACCTGGCCTCCATGCTGTCTGGTGCACCCTGCTCCTACTGGTTTACTGCCTGTCCCTGCCACGGCTTGTGGTGCCATTGCCTGTGCCCATGCTGGGAGGTCATGCTCCCTGGCCGGTTCTGCTGCTGGACCCTCTGTGTTCATTCTCACTAACACCGGGGCTGTGGACTCCAAGTGGGATCTGGCCAGTCGGAGGCACCCAAGGGTGGTCTGTGGCGCCCACTCTCCCTGAATCCCAGACCACTGGAACTGGAGTCGGGGGGGGGAGGGGGGACATCCTCTCTTCCCTTGTCTGAGGGATGGGGTGAACGGAGGGCTTTTCGCTCTCATCTGGCACCCGAGAAATTTAGCGAAAGTCTGGAAAGAAAATCCCCCTAACTGTGAGGACTAGGAGTCTGCGCCTTGCTAGCCTGGAGACAAACAACAAACTGGAGCTCTGGAGGGCAGATCCCTCTACGCATGCTCCAAAAAGCTTAGTCTGCCTCCTGCTGGTCGCGGTAGGGAATCTACCCTAGTGTCCTGAGCTGGCCATTCAGGAGTACTCCCTGTGAGAAGGATTACTTCCCTGCAACCACTGTTCTTTGAGGAAAAAGCCTCTTCATTCACACAGTTGAACTCCCCATGTCTAGTGCCGAGTGCCTGACACCATAGGAATGCTATAAAAACTCGTTTTTATTTGGCTTGTTTCCAGTTCTTGGATCTGGCCCCTGAATCTGGTTCCCACCCACAAAACCGAGTTCAGGAGAAGGAAAGTAGAGAGAAGGGCACGCATGCAAGGACAGATCTATGAACTGGACTCTTCCTGAGCACACCCTTTAATCACCCCCATCTTCTATGCAGCCCCCAGAAGATTGTACCAATTTTCAAAGCAGCCCTTCCCCACTTTCGTTATAAATGAAAGCTGTGCCATGCTCAGTCCCTTCTCTCAAGCACTGATGGCATGAAAGTACTCTGAGATGTAGGATAGGTGGGTGGGATGTATGAAAGTACAGAGATTTCCTCTTGAACAACAATTACAGATGAGTAATCTCTTCTTCTTCGAGGGCCTCTGTATAAGGGTAGATTAGCAAGCAGCATTCCCAAAGACAGACAAGAGGTGAAGAGACTACAGTACGGCTCTGCCAACTCTGCCATACAGAGAACTCAGAGGCTGCATAGCTGTATGCTTAGGGCTCATTTACACAACACGTATGGGTGGAGAGTGGCACAAAACCACATTCAGGGTGTTGTGTGAAGTTCTTACCACTTCCTTGCGCTCTTTTATGATCCTGTATTCTTTGCCACTTGATGCAAAGGATTTGCTTGCCAAGATCTCACTCTATCAAGCAGCAATGGTGTCATGCGTTTCAACTACTCTGAAGCAAGCTTCAATCCTTGACACATCATTTCTTTCTTGTCGCTTCCTAACTAGAGAGTTGGAAACTAGAGTTCTGGACTTCCAGAATACTGCATGCAGAGATATTTCAAGGGCATTCCTCAGTGCCCTTTGCACTGTGGGAAGTACCACAGCAAAGCAGGGAGGGAGGCAGTAAAGTCAGCACTGTATGAATGCACTATGGGACAAGACAAACACACATTAAGGAAGACATGTCAAGTTTGCAAGGAGGAAGGATGTTGTGTGAACATTATCTTAAAGAAGCCACTAAGGCTGCCATAGCTCTGAACACAAGCCTTTACACTGCTATGTATCAAATCTCTAGCATTCAAATAGCACCAAAGAGCTTCTGTCTTGTTCTATTTGGAGATGATTTTTCCCTGGCACCTCAGGAAGAATGACACAAACGATTAGGTCAGCTTCCCCTGGGGAGGGAATGCAGCTTGAAGTTTATCCTTACAATTGCATAATAGTCCAATGTTGCTGGTATGTGTACCATAACCAAGCCAACACTACTCCTTAAGTCCATCAAAAAGTCTAAGACTACAGAGAAGCATATAGAGGCTGGGATTAAGTGTCTTGAGTATTCATAAGTGGAGAAGCATATCCACTTATAGCAGTGGAGAGATTCCAGTTCTGAGCCAGGCTCTGGAGTACTTGCTGCAACAGTACATGTCTTCTGCAGTAAGCACAGTCTGCATGCTGATATATGAAGGGAATGGATGACTGGGCCAAGAATCAAACTAGTGCTGTGATAGCATGTTTGGACTCCCAGACAGGATCAACAGGGACTGTGAAAAGGAAAATCAAGTATGGATATCAGAGCTGTCTGGGCTATAGAAGTGTGATCAAACTACAAACTCATCATTTAACTACAGATTTAATTAAAATCTGAACCTTTGTATTTATCCCTGTGTGTAACGGTCAGATGAATAAATGATCACCCTATACATTCACTCTGCTGGTCCAGATCTTTCTCAGAACATAAGGAATGAGATGAATGAGTGAGGAAGCATAATAGAGGTTCAGCATTCTTTAGTAGGAATGTTTGTGCACATTCATAAGCAGGTCTGCACAGACCTGCTTAAATTGGATCTTTGCTCATCCCCATATTACGTCAATTGTAATATGGTGGTGTAGTTCATTATAAGTAATTAATTCTTTTAAAAACAATGAGAAGAGCCATACCGATGCCGGTCCAGGCACACTTTGGTGCTGTTGTAGTTTGAAGAATTTACTAATGAAGTCTTGTTCTGCCAGACATAAGGGCTCCAGTTCACTCAGAACTTGCTCAAAGATCTAAAATAAATCAAAATTATTTCACTTAAACAGACTAGCACTACTGAATGCACTGTTTCCAATACTTTTTTTTTTTTTTTTAAATTAAAGTTTCTCTGATTTTATTTCAGATTCCAAATGCTTGATTTTTCGCATGCCTCTGCTTACTGTAAACAAATTTTGGAGCAAAATTTCTACATGAATATACAAAACTACAGAAACAATGAGCATTTATGATTTTCAAGTTCTAACAGCAAAATGGTAATTTAAAAAAGATAGTTGTAAATAACTCTCACTTTTGTATTAAACCTACTTTCTTCTTGTCCATTTTAAATAAGAGACAAATTATTCCTCACAAAGAGCAAAAGTGACTACCTGCATGGGAGCCTGGTGATTAGGAAATTGTTCCGTTCTATTTTGGAGTCCCTTTACCCACTAACTTTTTTCTTGAACTACAGGAGCAAACATTAGCCAGATTGATTTAGTCACAGAATGACAACTTGACACAC
>QEPC01013002.1:8960573-9003828 GCA_003113815.1 Sphenodon punctatus | reverse complement strand
TTGCAAGCCTCTCCACCCCTGGTGCCTGGAAGTCTGCTCCTCAGTGACTAGTACTACCCCTCCCTGTCACCTTACAGTGAACCTTTTTTTGCCACCCGAACGCGATCCGAACTGACCGAACTGTTCGGCCATTTCGGTGTTCGGTTCTGTTCGGTATGTTCATGTTCAGGTTCGTGTTCGGTCATCTGAACAGGCCGAGTTCGGGCCGAACTCCGAACTTCCGAACCGCGTTTGCCCATCCCTAAAAAAACAGCTGCTTCAGTCTAGTGCACTGCTCAGACTGGCAAGCCCAGCACACAACCACGTGGTACAAAAATCTTTGCCAAAGTGCACTACGTGTCTTGTAAAGTAGTTCTGAAAAAGAGAAACAAGGTATAAAGCCACTTTTAAGGGGTAGTGTTAAATCACATAACGTTTTGCCAAGCTTTATCGTTTTATCAAACCACCATGGAAAATTCAAATAGTAGTCAAAATTTACTTTCCATGTTTTGTTTTTGACCATTTTGAGCTTTTCCCTTTTTTAAAAAACAAATCTTCTCTGATTATTAACTGCAGTTTTGGTGGGCAAACATATTTATATTGAAAATCCTCCATATGGATTACATTTTGAAGTCTATCACAACAGGAAAGAGGATTACAGCCTTACTTTTTTCCTTTTAAAATGGATGCTGATGACTCCAGGAATCATTTGACCCCACAATTTAAAGCTGTCCGAATAGGCATGCTATTCTGGCATTCAGAAAGCTAACTTTAAAAATAAGAGCTTATCCAGCTATTCCTGGGCATTGTAAGGTAGGTCTCCACTAGACAAGTAGAAAATTTGGTTTGGCTCTTTTTCCATTTTTACCTACAAAGCTGCAAAACCAGGAAAGACCACTGCATCATAATTCAAGAACATTTAACAACTGACTTTATATTCCATAATAAAAAAATAACGTGCTATGTTGGCTCCAATTCTAACGCCTCGATTTCTTGGCTAGTGTTTCTTTCATTTTGGATTAGGAAAGCTGTAGAGAGCAGCAAAAACAAGTTTATAAAGAAAGCAGTTATAACCTTAATTACAGTTAAAGTTAGCCAGTCCATAATCAAACTGGACAAGTGGACAAAGCCTTGACCATATATTCAAAAGAATTTAAAACTTAATAATTTAATGAACCAGATACACTCAATCTTGTGGACATTTATAGACAATATAAACAAAATAGATATTCATACTTATTAAATTCTACATTTTTATCCTCTTATGATGTTATTGTTTTTTAGTTTCATTGTTGGATTTTATTGATTGCTTATAAGCTGCCCCGAGCTGCCTGTGGCAGGCAGGGTAACAAGATTTTTTAAATAAATAAAATAAATAAACCAACCTACTAGGGAATACTAATTTTCACTTTTTGTTTTACCTTATCAAACTTAGTTCTATCAGCCACGTCAAGATCAGAAGCAGACATATTTCCCATATCCAGCAATGATGATGATTGAGACCTGCGATTTCCAGAACTCTGAACAGAGAGTTTGTTTAGGCTAGAAGTAGACCCAGTCAGTTTTCCAGAACTTCCATGAAGACCTATGAAATAATGAAACTATGAAAGAGGACGACTGAGGTGAAATAAAATAAGTTTGTATGCTTATCTAAAAAACAGCATTTCCCTTTCCATAGATGGTTAATACTAAGTCTACTGAATTTTTTGCACCTAACCCACAAATCAGTTCTGACATTTCTTCACTGTTGTGGCAACTGGAATATTTCAGAGGGGAGTTTTGTGTTAATTTCAAAGTAGTTAGATTAACAAGTATGGGAGAGCCACACTGGGTACTTGCACTTGCACTCAGGACCAGGACCAGCAAGTGTAGAAAATACTCTGGTGCTGATACCCATTCCTGAAATGGGCAGAGGGAGGCTGGATAGGAAGGCCAGTTGTCACTCTAACAGCATCTCATAGTAGTAAACAGATGAGTGAATTATTCTAAGGGGGGGGGGGAAACAAACCAAACAATTGGATAGTTAAGAAAACCACACATGCTCCTGGCCTTGTTTTATCTAGTTATCACCTTTCTCCTCTCCCTCCTTTTCTTTTCTTAATGACAGTTGAGAAAAAGTTTGTGTGGGGGGGATGAATTAAGGAAAAGTTTTTCCTATGATGAGACATCTCAGCACAAAGTTCAGAAACATCCCTGTTGTATTTAACCTATAGATTAAAATGCCCTTTTAGATTTCAAAAATATTAATCACAGAGAAATCAATGTAATTGCCATCTATTTGCCACATCTCCTCTAGAATACAAACTCATTAATAAATATTTACTGTATCCTACAGATTTGGTGTTAATAGGTTTTCCATGACATATAGCAACCGCTACACAGACAAACATGCATTGACAAGGTCTACTAATCACTAGTTATACTCACTCTCCGCTTCCTGTTTGACAGCACTTTCTTTTCGAGGCAGTGTAGCTGGTATGGATTAGGTTGCAAGCATCAAAGACAAAGACAAGTTAAAAATGCATTTTGCACAAACCATGCACAAGACACAAGTTAAGCACTAGCTGGGAAGAAACATGAAGAGAACTGTAAGAAGCAAGTAACTACAGTTGCAAACACATTTAGTTGGGAAGGTACTGTTCTAGAAATTCAGTATCTAGCTACATGGAAAACACAGTATAAGATTTTATAATCTTTCAGTTTTCAAAATTAGACTTTGTTCTGAGAAAAATCAATATGTAGAAAAACCAATATCAGTTAACTTTTATAAAAGAAAATTATTCATTTTTTGGTTTTTTATTTGTTTGGTTTTTGACACAGGGGTGACCACAAATTTATTGTCAATTTAACAGACGTTAGTATTGGGAAAGATTCATATTTTTCAGAATCATCATGTAAGAATTGTAAATAACAGTGCTATCCAACACAAAAATAGAAATACAAAGACATTAATTTTGTGTAGTGTTGCACTGAGCCAGGGCTACCTACAATATTCGTCAGTTGTTCAATTAAAATCCACAAAATACAATTAAGTTAAATTCCTTTCTCTAGAAAAGACTGGCCAGCCTGTTGTATATTGCGATTGCTGGAAACTTAGTTGCAGTCGGTAAGTTAAAAATCTTGCTACTCTGTAATTAGGTAGCATTACGGGTTTCCCAAGATGCAGAAGCAGTCAGGGCGAGAACCCACAATAACTGTATTGACGTAAGTGAACAAAGCATTCACCCCAAACTACTGTCTTTGGAAATTTAGCATAACTGTGACATGGTAATAATTTTATTTCCTGTGTTTGTAGCAAAGATGTTCACCAGTGGAAAGCACTTGCATGCTTATAGTCTAGACTCTAGAAGGGAAAACGGTAGGACTTGACAGATGTGGGCAAGGGCAATTTTTTCAAGCTGCAGTTACAAACCACCATAAGAGGAGAGCAGGAGAACTGATCCTGTGACACAATAGCATAGGTATCTGTTTTCAAATCTGGGGAGAGAAGAAGGGTGGAGGTGCCAAGTCATCTATGGCCTACCCTTCCGCCCCTTAGGACATCAGATTCATGTTTAGACTTGCAGCATAGTTTTCATAACTGCAAGAAGATTCATTTCAAATGAAAACTATCAATTTAAAAAGTTTTTATCCATTTTTAAACAACAAAAACAAAACAAGTGCATCAGATTTTTGGTCCTGGTTTCTTCATAGGTTCTCAATCTTAAGCCTTATAGACTGGAGTTGTAAAACAAAGAGCCAGGAATCCTCCCCCAAAAGGATAATAATGATGCCCCAATGGAACTGTATAAGTGGCCCCATATATTATGTGATAAAATTGCACTTCCCCTACCTCCTCAGCTGTACTGTATTCAAATGGAAGGAAGATACCAAGGTTCTTGCTTCATCAGAAGACCGTTTCACTGCTAAAGCAAGAGACTCTGCCCTGCATCCCCACAAGACAGAAGTTCCTTACTGCTTTTGAAGGCTATTGCTTCACAAAAAGAGCCTTACAATTGCATTAGTAGCTGGTGCCAGAAGAATTCCCCCAGCAGTCCCTCTGCATTGGAGTTAACTCAAAATGCAATTTCATTTCAGAAGATTGCATCAAGAAGGCAAAGGCAAGTAGACATTAGTACAGATGAAAAGCTGAAGCCTCCAATAAGCTATTTTGGATGAAGTTCTACAGTTTGTTCCTTATACAGTAATTGTGTTCTACATTATTAAAGAAGAACACATAAATTTAACATACTACCAACCAAAAATATTACGCACACATATCTTAGTGCACATTTCTGTCTGTGTTGTTAGGGGGTACAATGCAAGAACATACTTAAGTTCATCTAAAAGCCAAAAATATTCTTTTGACATTCAAAAGGTGAACCAAAACATTAGTTTCCTGTAGAGACCACAGTACAAGGTTCTACCCAGTTGATAACATTAACGTATTTTCCTGTTTGCTGTGCTCAAACTTGGGCCAACCTGTAGACTTATGCGCCTTCAGAACAGGCAGTCATGAAAGATCCTCCTCCATCTAGAAAAGGAGCAATACTGATTCATTTTGTAGAAGCTTATTCCTTGCAAACAGCTACATTATGCCAGTTTTGTGAATGAAACCTATTCAACTTCACTAGGAGGAGCAAGAGATTCTGTTCAATTGCCATATTACACTATACAGCAGTCGCACTATCAAGAATACGGGAGAACATACAGAGACCTGTGCTTCTCAGGGTATCTTACCAAAAGAAAAGTTCTTCCCTGGCTTAATGATAGTTTCTGAATACCACCACCATAGAGTCGGTTACCTGATTTAAATAAAAACTAAGCATACAGCATGTCTACGTCATGTAAAACTGTTACAAGAACAATCAACCGTATTGCTAGACAAATTGGGAAGATTCATTCTGTTGGATTCACAAGACTGCTAGATATTTTTAAAACAGGGTTTATAAGCATGAAATTCTACTACTACTTCTCTTGCACCTTTTAACTCCCAAACAGGTCTGACCCCTCAAAATGCGATTGTCCATAGTTCATCAGCAAAATTTAGCTTTCAAGACTAGACTATAATTACTCTAGTAATGTTGTTTCCTCACAGAATGGATCACAAGGAGGTAATAAAAATAGAGGTTTTACTATTTAGGAAGAAGCAACTCGGAGGGTAAATTAGTCCTCTTATGAAAATTCTAAAGAGCTACTTGCTCTCCACATTCAATCATCTGCCACAGCAGTTATATTACAAAACAGAAAACATTGCTTGAAATACTGCATGTAGTTTTAAGCTTTAGCTTTACTGTACTATTCTGGAAAGTAGAATTATATGCATTCTTTCATATCTAAAGTAAAAGGATGGCAGATGAATGTTCTTGCTCAAAGTAGTACTTTGTTTTTACTGAGCTTAAAGTAGAGCAGACCTATAAAGACCATGTATTTCTCACAAGTTTTTCAGTAATATTGCCCCTGATCACCAAGGCTCTTTGGGGCATAATATTCCTTTGATGTCTGTGCTTAACTCCGCGTAGGCTCACAAAAGGCAGATCATGCCAGACCAATCTGATGTCTTTTTTTCAAAAAGGTAACTGGCTTTTTTAATAGGGGAAATGCAGTTAACTTAGTATATTTGGATTTTAGTAGAGCATTTGATACTGTACTGCATTGAAAATTATTACATGTTGGAGAAGATGTGAATTAATAAAGGCATAGTATGTGACTGGGTAAGGAATTGGTTAAATGGAAGAAAAAGAATTGTGCTAAAAGGTACACTTTCAAACTGGAGAGGGGTTGCTAGCGGAGTTCCTCAAGATCCTGTGTTGGAACCTATTTGTTAATGACTTTGGTGATGGAAGTAAAAGCATACTAACAAAATTTGTTGATGACACCAAGTTGGGAGAAATTGCCAATACAGTGGAGGATTTGAAAGTTATAGAGGATTAATTGGATGACATCATGGATTGGAGTGCTAGAAATGGCATGAAATTTAATTGTGCCAAGTGCAAGCTTATGCACTTGGGGATTTGGGCTATGGGCTAGGAACATATCAGTTGGAAACAGAGAAAGAGAAAGATCTGGGGGTTTTAGGTTGACTATAAAATGGTTATAAGCCATCAATGTGGTGCAGCTGCAAAAATGCAAATGCTATCATGGAATGCAATAGGTGTGACATTACCAGTAGGGATCGGGAGGTGTTGTTGCCACTGTATAAGACACTAAAAAGGCCGCATTTAGAATCCTGTGTTCAATTTTGGTCACCTATGGTTAAGAAAGATGAACTTAAACTGGAACAAGTACAACGAATGAAGAGTTACCAGGATCATCAGAGGAATGGAGAACCTATTTTATGAGATTAAGAGAACTTGGCCTTTTTAGCCTAACAGAAAGAAGTCTAAAAGGACATATGATCACACTATACAAATATATTAGGGGAGTTAATACAAAATGGAAGGAGAAGATTTGTTCAAACTAAAGGTAATTATGGGTACAAGAACAAATGGATACAAGCTGGTCATGAATAATTTAGGCTGGAAATTAGAAGGTTTTTAACCATCCACATAGTGAGCTATCGGAATAAGCTACCATGGACAGCCAGAGGAGCGCGAAGAACCTGAAGTTTTACAACACTTGGATAAATATATGACACACAATTTGTGAGACATTTTCAATCAGATGCTACAGAAAGATCTTCCTCCCCCCATACATTTTGGGTTTCTTCCCCCTTCCCCCCACCCAATTTCTTTCTGGAGCATCAAAGATGTCTGCAATTGAAGGCAAGACCGATACGGTGTTCTGGTGCCTGGGTACTATACTTATACGTTGGGTGCCTGACTGGTGAATCCTGCACATATGCTCTGGGATCGACAGCTGTATCTGGGGGTCAGAAAGGAATTTTCCCCAAGATCAGACTGTCAATTAAGCAAGGGTGTTGTATTTTCCCTGCCTTCCCCTGCAGCATTGATGTGGCTCACTTGTTTGAGACATCTGGATTTTTCTTCTTTAAGATTGTCCTCAACCATTTTAGGTATCAGTGAGCTCTGGTCACTCCCAATCTCTACCTGTGGCAGAATTTATAATTATTTATTCTGCTTCTTGTTGGTGGATTTTTCTGTGTGGTCTGCTTGGGTATTGTGAATCCTCCACTAGCGCAGCAAGCTGGGCTGGATGACCCATGAGATCCCTTCCAGTTCTAGGACTATTTCCCAAAAATGGTCATATGCATACATCAAGGGAAACAAATCTAAAAAGGACAAACTAAGAACTCTTCAAAGTCCCTCAGAGGTATTTATTCAAATATAAATGTAACAAAAGGAACAAAAATATACCACCCCTATTCTGTATCTTGCAGCCCTGTTAAAATCCCTCTTTGAATAAGTTTTTAAATAGCTCAGTTTTTGTAGGTGCCGAGCAGTGCACTGCCCTCCTAGCACATATATGCATTTTTATTCTTCATCCTTAAAGCCCTGTGTGTGTGGCGCTCACGCTGAAATTACTGGAATCGGCACACCTAGGAGACGCATGTGGCATGTAGTATATCTAGCCAACTTTTTGGTTACCTATAAGCCACAAACAGCTCTTTCCAGTTGTTTCTCTTACAAAATGAGCTCTGAGTAATGTTTGTTGTATCCAACACAATGAACAAAAGCAACTGAAGTCGCTTGGAAGCTTACCAAACTTCTTTCCTTCTTTGGTTGCACCTGTCATTTTGATCTTGGCAACCTCAAAGAAATCCTTAATTTCCCTTTCATACAGCCGTGATAAATAATCCATGTAATTCTTAAACAAAAACACAAAAACAGAGTTAAGTGTCCATATTATCTCAACAAATGTAGCACTCGAGAAATATAAACAGCAGCAAAAAAATACACAGTTCTCTGTTATATAGCCTACCTTTAGGGGAAATAGGCCCACACCCTAAACGGTTATTTGTTTAAATGTTTATTTCACTTTTATATATTCTAGTATCTATTTCCTCTAGAAGTAAATAAATTAGTATACAAAGCAAAATAAAGAATTTACGATTCACAAACTAGTTGTAGGATGAAAAAACAAACCATTACTGCATTGTTATTATGGTTATCTTAATATCAGCTAGCATACTGATAGTACAAAAAACCTATTAGTCACAAGTTGGTAAAAGCTTTCTCTCATGAGGGAGGGGGACTCTAAATAAGTCACTATGTTTGGAGATGCAGATGAATGTCACGTAAGTTAAGATACAATTTATGTCAGGAATGGTCGCATTCTCTGAAAGATGTCAACCCATTTCCAGGGACCTCAGAAAGGGGAGTAATATGCCCCCTCAAACCGCTGGGGCAACATGTGGCACACCACTTTGCTCATGTTGAGGAATAGAACTTATGTTCTTATGTTCCTTCTTTGTTGTCATTGGCTCCCGAGTGCTGTCCTCTGTCGTTTTAAGATATACGTAGTACCATACTGGATCAGACAAATGGTCCACTGAGCCCAGCACCTGTCTCCAACAGTGGACAACATACCCTTGGAAGAAGTACCCAACAGGTCACAATGGGGCAACCCATTCCCTGTTGTTCATTCCCAGCTCAGGACAGTAAGAGGTTACAAATCACAATCCCCAAAACCTACCCAGCTAATAGCTGCTAATGGACATATCCTTCAGAAACTTGTCCAATCCTGTTTTCAACCCAGCCATACTACTGGCCTTGATCACATCTTCTGGCAACAAATTCCACAATTTAATTGTGTGTTGAGTGAAAAAATACTTTCTTTTATTTGTTTTAAATCTGCTACGTTAGTTTCATGGAGTGTACTGTAGTTCTAGTAGTATTTGAGAGAGTAAATAACCGTTCCCTATCTACTTGTTCCACACCACTCATGATTTTATAAACTTCTCATATATCCCCTCAGACATCTCTTCTCCAAGCTGAAGAGCCCTAACCTATTCAGCCACTCTTCGTAGGGGAGCTGTTCCATGCACTTTATTATTTTTGGGTGTTTTCAGACATGACACTCAGGCCTGTGGTCATGCTTACCCCAGCGTGACCACAGGCCAGGATGTCACGTCTGATCTGGCCCCACCAGATGTTCACCACAGGTCAGGGCAGACATTACCCCAGACCGTGGCAGGGATACCACGGGATGTGCGCCGGGCTCCCGGCCACCACACATCCCATGGTAAGCCCTGCCACGGTCTGGGGTAGGCAACCCTGGACCACGGTAGAGCGGGTCATCACGTCTGATAGCCCACTCCACCTAACCCCGGCCCGTGGTCAGAGTGGTTCTGGGCAGGTGCTGCAGTGGGGCTGCACTGAGGAGCACGGGGCCGTGCAGACTCATGTCTGCACATCCCCCGCCCGTTCCCCACCCCCTCCCTAGCTGCCTGAACCTTTGTTCGGCGGTGGGACTTACCCCACCCCAGGGTGAGGGCTCTCACCTCTGGGTGGATTTAGGCGTGGTGGACAAAAAGCCCATCACATCTGAAAATACCCTTTGTTGCCCTTCTCAGTGCCTTTTCTATTTCTACTATATCTTTTTTGAGATGGTATGACTGGAACTGCACACAATACTGAAGGTGCAGTCACACCACAGATTTATTTATCTTGTACGATTTATATATTGCACCCTCCTGCTATCAGCAGCTTGGGGTGGCTCACCCTCACAATAGATCATTAAAACATAAATTACAATATAAATATAAAAAAGTATAAAAATCCAACAGTATAAAATCCAATAGTGATGGAGCTTTAAAAAAAAACAAAAAACATCCCCACAACCATCACCCATCTCCCTCACCAAAAGCCTGGCAGAACAGTCAGGTTTTACATGGTCATCGAAAGGAAAGAAGGTC
This sequence comes from Sphenodon punctatus, assembly GCA_003113815.1. Lineage (NCBI taxonomy): Eukaryota > Metazoa > Chordata > Lepidosauria > Sphenodontia > Sphenodontidae > Sphenodon > Sphenodon punctatus. Next base: position 8,994,053 of record QEPC01013002.1, on the reverse strand, counting down.
TGGGGTCAAATGAACCTCCAACAGAAGGGAGTTCCACAGCCTTGGTGCGGCCACCGAGAATGCCCTCCCCATTGTTGCCTCCGAAGAAATTTGGGGGACCTTGAGAAGGGCGCTCCCAGCTGACCACAGGGACTGATTCAGAAGCCGGGGAGGGGAGCGAGGAGGTCCTGCAGGTAGGTAGGGCCCAGGCCGTATAGGGCTTTGTAGGTCAAAACCAACACCTTGAATCGGGCCCAGAAGACTATAGGCACCAGCTGCAGCCTCTGAACTGTCACCAAGGATAGCCCCACGTAGAACGCATTGCAGTAGTCCGGTCTTGAGGTGATGAAGGCATGGATGATAGTGGCGAGGTCGGAGTCCAAGACATACGTGCCGAAGCCACCGCACTAGATGTAATTGGCGGAATGCGCTCCTCACCACAGCTGTCACCTGAGCATCCAGGCGGAGCTGCAAGTCAAGGAGCACCCCCAGACTACAAACCACTGAGGGGCAAACCCCATAAATTATGGGGATCGCCACTCCCTCAGTCCCTCCCACCAATATCACCTCCGTCTTCTGGGGATTCAGTTTCAGATGGGTCACCCTCATCCAGTCCCCCACAGATGTCAAACACTGAGAAAGCACAGAGACTGCTTGACCTGTGTCAGCTGTAACTGAGAGGTAAAATTGGTTGTCATCAATGTACTGATGACACCAAACACCAAACCCCCTCACGACCTCACCGAAAGGCTGCATGTTGAACAGGAGAGGGGACAGAATGGAACCTTGCGGCACTCCACACGTGAGGTCCCAGGGAGATGAAGAACAATCCCCCAGCACCACCCGCGGAGTCCTCACGGCCAGGAAGAAATTGAACCATTCAAGAACACTTCTGCCCACCCTGGCTTGGTCCCACAAGCTGGTCACCAACATTTCGTGGTCAATGGTATCAAATGCAGCCGACAGATCTAACAAGATCAAAAGGGTCGAGCAACCCTGATCCAACTCACGGCAAAGGTCGTTGACCAAGGCCACAAGCACAGTCTCAGTGCCATAACCTGGATGAAAGCCGGACTGCGAGGGATCCAGAAAACTTACATGGTCCAGATGCCCCTGAAGCTGCTGAGTCACCACCCATTCAATAACCTTCCCTAAAAAGGAAAAATTAGAGACTGGCCAATAGATGGCAAGGCAGTCAATGTCAAGTGATGGCTTCTTGAGCAGAGGTCGTACCACTGCCTCCTTAAGGCAGCCCTCCCTAAGGGAGTTATTGACCACCCCCGCCAGCAACGGCCCCAGCATCTCCCAGGTGGCCTTAACCAGCCACAACAGACACGGGTCCAGTTCACAAAATGTAGCCCTAAGTGCCCTAAGGACATCCCCCACATCAGCGGGCGACACCCAGTGGAACTGATCCCATAAAACGGGACAAGACGGGCCTTCCATTACCTCTGGTTCTCCTACTGCATCGAATGCGGCATCGAAGTTGTGGTGACTATGACTGATTTTATCCATGAAAAAGTCAACAAACATGTCACAGCGAGCACTGGAAGATTTCAGTTCCAGGCAGAGGGATGCCAAAAAGCTCAGCTAGACATGACTTCACGGACGCTATGTGAGTAACAAAGAAACCCTTCTTTGCTGCCCACACAGTCACAGATTAGGTGGTTATAAAGAGGTATCATTTTCATTCTCTATCCCTTTATGGATAATTCCTTACATTCTATTTGCTTTTTTGACCACCGCCACACACGGAGCTGAGGATTTCAATGTGTTGTCCAATATTACTCCAAGATCCTTTTCTTGAGTGGTAACTCCTAATTTAGATCCCAGCATTGTGTACATATAGTTTGAGGGGGTTTTCCCTATGTGCATCACTTTGTACTTGTACACATTAAACTGAATCTACCATTTAGGTGCCCAGTCACCCAGTCTTGCAAGATCCTTCCCAAACTTTTCAGTCCACTTTTGTTTTTTACTGCCTTGAATAACTTTTTATCATCTGCAAATTTGATCACCTCACTCCCTTTTCCAGATCATTAATGAATACAACAACCAACACTGTTCCCAGTACAGTTTCCTGGGGCACTCTACTTACTATTTACCTCTCTCCACTGCAAAAACTGACCATTTAGTCCTACTCCTTGTTTCCTATCCTTTAACCATTTACCAGTCCACAATAGGACACTGCCTCCTAGCCCATGACTTTTTAATTTCCTCAATAGTCTCTCATGAAGGGCCTTATCAAATGTTTTCTCAAAATCCAGACACACTAGGTCAACTGGCTCATCCCTATTCACATGATTATTTATAGCCTAAAAAAATTCCAATAGATTAGTGAGGTACGACTTCCCTTTGCTAAATCCATGCTGACTTCCCAATTAAGACATGTCTATTAATATGCCCAGCAATTATGCTCTTAATAATAGTTTCCACTATTTTCCACAGCACACCACATCAGGCTCACTGGTATGAAGTTTCCAGGATCACCTCTGGAGTCCTTTTTAAATATTGGCATTACATTTGCTACTCTTCAGTCCTCGGGTACAGTGGCAGATTTCAGCAACAGGAAGGAGGCAGAAACTCTGTCTCCACCTGCAGTCTTGCCTTACAATCTGACTTGAGTGAGTCTGCAGGCATGATGTATGCCTTGCTTTTAGAGCTGACAGACCAAAACCATTTTTTTAAAAGGGGGAGGGGGAGGAACAGCATAGAGTTGTGATATTCTGAAATGCAAGATGTTCCTTACAATGCATGATGACTAGCAAAACCATCTGCCTTCTCACCTCCTGCTCTGTCAGGCTACCATTCCACACTATAAGCCAACACACAGCTTTGGGAATAAATGGGAAATGAGCCCTTTCCAGTCTAAGTGGTGGTAGCACTACTTCCTTTAACCAGCTGATTGAATATCTCCTCTCAAATTGCCACAGCACAGCCACTATTTTGAGAGGCATCAAATAGCCCCAGGATCGGCTCTAGACAGACATCCGTGGAGTTCCAAGGCATCTAGAGGCAGAGGTCACGGTCAGGCATGCCACAATGAGAAGTGCAGAGTATGCTGCACTATAGCCATGACTGGTTTATGCATGGCATAAAGTATTTTAGAAACTTATCACTCAAGGTCTGTGTACAGAAATTTTCTAGGATGTTAAACATGTGCTACCTGCTATATTTAGAATATTGGTCATCATCATTCAGAAAGAGCTGATGGAGACAAATTTTTATTATTTATTTATTTATTAAATTTCTACCCCGCCCCTCCAAAACAGCTCGGGGCAGGGTAGAAAATTGATCCTGAAATACTCTATTACTTACGTGTTTCCTTTAAAATTAATACTAAAGGCTTCAGGAATTAAAATTAGCTGCTTTGCAACAATTAGCATTTAAAGTGAGTAGCTACATCTTCACATATTTTAAGTAAAATATTAAAATCTATCAGTACGTGAACTGGAACCTTTGAATATTCCATATTATTGCAGCACAGGCGGCTACCTCTTGAGCTACAGGACTAACCATATTAGCATGTTCTGGGCATAAATGTTAAGTGTTTGACACACATTGCTAAAGTTTTCTTAGGACAATAAGGGACAGAAAGGGGAAACAGTGATTTTTAACATTAAGTAAAAACAGAAGTGACTGCCGCATGGTGGTGGCCTGACTCGGGCCAGGAAGCCGCAGTGGACACGGTTCAGATCAGGGCACCGAACAGACATGCCTGCAGCCAGGACACCAGGGAGAACACGCTGAATGTGCAGCCAGCCTCATCCCCACACTGCACCCCACCATGACGGGCTGCCATGGCAGCCAATGACAAGCAGCCACGACAGATCCAAAAGCCCGGACTGAGACCTTGGAGGTTTTCCAAGGTTAGATCCTGGGCTAGCCGCCAACATGGTTCATCTGGCAGCACCTGCACAAACATTCAGGTGAAATCTAGTCCAAAGTGGGACACAGCAGGCTGCTGTCACGTCTGCTTTGACCCATTGTCAAAGCTGAACTGGATCTCATAGGAGGAAAAAAAAACCAGACTTCTCACCTTTGGGTAATGGAAAGTTTTTAACTACCAACCTCCTCTATAATACATTTTAAGACAGTCAGTCAGTCCCTGGAAAACGTACAACATATATCAAGTTGCAAATACCAGTGAGAGTAGAGGAAAGATGATCAAGGTTAAAACAAGAGATAATTGAGCCATGTTCTATAGATGACAAATCCTAAAATGTCAATTAGTTGAGTGCATAGGGTGTACCACGTACTAGAGACCATTTATCAGTTTCCACATACCCTTGTTAGCCCTTCATACTTTTCATAATCTGTATTCTTTAACCATTCCATCAGTTTGGCATATCGAAGCAAGTCTCTGTGGAAAGGATGGTGATTGTGTAACGTCAACTCAATGGAGTGCTGCGCAAGCGTAGAGCTTTGGTCGTGGCCCTTGATAAAAGAAAACATACATAATAATAAGTTGAGGAACCATTTGAGTCAATGTACCATTGCTGAACTTATCTGAGTAGTGTGAACAGTTATCCAGCTTTGTAAGACAGAAAGTAAATGGGTCCAGAAAAGCCAGACTACACACTCTTTACTGATCGTTCTAAAATAACCACTTCACTGACCTGATTTAGAAGACATCATGATAGTTAAGATTATACTGCCTGGACTTAGTAAAAAGCTATGCTGTACTGTGTATAGATGGGATGGTGTTCTCTGGTTAATATTATAATCACCAGGTCTCTGCCTCAGCTCCATGCCCCCTTGTTCTACTCTGGGGGCACACATTGATCAGAACTGCCCTAAAAATGTTAAACCAGTAATCCCCTTATATAAGGAAATATAAGGTACTCTCCAAGCACCCCACTCACATGCTATCCCAGTTCCTTCCCCTCTCCATCATCCCACGTCACAGGGAGGCATTTCCCGGTCAGCTCTTGGTCCTAGGAGACCATTCACAGATCTGACTTAGAACAGCCTTTAAACTATCTTAAATTATGCTGCTGGTACACCCCCACCCCTCCACCCCCCAGATCATGAAAGCAAAGAAGTATTTTAAAAATGTACCAAATGAAGATCAGTAGGATCCAAGAAGCGGGTCCAATACATCGAATAAAAATGTTTTATAAAAGTGTGCACGACACAACTTACACACTTTAATAGGGACACGTGCAGATACTTCCCTCTTTAAAATGAACAAGATAAATCTTGACATTTGCTGTACATAACCTCAACTAATAAAAACTCAAACTCAGAGTAAATAAAGCTCTTAATGCAGTTTGAAACAAGTTATATAAGCTATGAAGATTTTTTTATTTTTTTTTAAATGACAGCTTGTGCTCAGAACAAGGAGGATATAAAACATACATCCCGATGTACAACGTAAGTCTTCTTTTTTAGTTCCAGAATAATTTTTGTGGCTCTGCTTTGAGCTCCCATATGTACTATTCCTTCTTAAAGTGTGGGTACCTGCACAGAATATACTATTCCACAGCAGTCTCACCAATGCTATGTTTGGAATAAGCTTGCTTCTACACTACGGTCTGGTATTCTCCTTATTGCTACCCTTCCTAGAGAGCCAAGGATTGCACTTGCTGTTTTTGCTACAACATTGCAAAACAGGATGGTAACATCCTTCATATAGTTCTATCTGAAAATCTTCCCTCTTTAGCCATAGCCTAGCAGAGCTAGATGTATCCAATTCCCTGCAGCCCTTCAATCATTTTTGCTGCTCTACTCGCATCTCCCTTAGATGGATCAAATCTTTCAATATGAAGCAGCTCAGATTTAAATACTGTATTCTAGATGTGGTTTCCCAACTGTGCTTTATAAGAAAAGGTATCATCTCTGGAATTCATGATGCATAAATCCTCTGCATAACCCAAAATTACATTTTCTTTTTGTCACCATAAAGCATAGCACGTTCTCATCTAGTTTTTGGTTTCCTGGCTCCCGGAGCTGTTTTCAAGGAAAGAAGGCCAGATGATTTCTATTTCTAACGGAGTCTGTTAATAAAATATTATATTAAGTATAATTTATATGTTTAGAAAACAAAATTATTAGAACAGAGACAAGTAAATGCTAAATCATATATTATATGTTAGCAATAGTTATTGCAGACAGTCCTTGCAACTGCATTGAGCTCCAACCTGAAGTTCGATTTCCTGTCTGATTTTTCTGTTAAATACAACAAGTTGCATTATAATTCATGGCTAAGCTACTGAAACTTGTGTAAATCTACTCAAGTTCAATTCTCACATCGTGCAGTCAGCTCCCATAATACATGGCAGCAGACCATCTCTTAAGTATTTCCATGTTTTTGTATTTTGTTTTCGTCAACTGCTTCGAGCCTTTTCTCTGCTTTAAGAAGGAAAGAAGAGGAATGCTGCCACAGGAGGTATTTAAAATGGTTTACAGGATTTCTTCAAACAACAAATGCAACTCAAAGCAAGATGTTAAAAACAAGACAAAATGCACCGGTTAATACATTTAAATATGTAACTTTTGCCATCCATTCATCCAATTGCCTATCAAGACTATGCCACTTTTGTTATCCAATATCTTTTCCAAAATAGTCTTTCATACTCCAAGATACTATTCGGCTTACTGTATCTAAAGCATAAATTTATATTTTGGGGTACATTTGGAGATTTGTGACAACGATCTCCTAATCAACCTTGCATTAATCTATGACATCATACTGACTTGCTTGGCAATAGACTATGAGGATATAGTACAAACCCAAAATGTTTTTGGGAGGGAAATTGGAAAAAAGAGGCAGCACCTATCCAAATTCCAGACAAAAAGTTGAAGCTATAGCAAAGAAAGTTACAGAAAATGATTGTCCAAGTACTCTTTGTCTATATGTCCTGTTCCGAGGTTCTTTCCAGTAATAGACTCCAAATTTGAAATAAAACAAATATGCTGTAGTTCTGCCACACAGTAAAATTTGTTATAGTTAAAATAGTTAATATATTGCTCTTTTAAATAAGAAAGTTTCTGTGGCATACGCAAAGCTAGGCAAAGCAAGTTCTGAATACTTCACCAAAGAACTCAGCTGTCCTCTTAATGCATTTCTAACAAGTCCCAGCCTAGGTTTGACTACAGTCTATATAGGAATTGAACATCCTTGTCCTTATATGTTCATTTACAGACAATGACACTTGAAGTGTTGTACCATTCATTTCTTTGGGGGGAAAGATAGCTATGAACAATCAGGAAGGTGAGAATAATGAACATTAGCAGATTAAATAAAGTCTTCTACAAAGTAGATAAAGTGAGTATATGTACTGTTGTGTTGTTTAAACAGGATCAATGAGTACTATTATTTTTTTACATGGATTTCACATTCTAGAGTAACTAAAAGCTATAAATTAGCTTCTCTATATGTGCTTTTTATTGTTTAATACTGTTTCAGCATGAATGGTGCAAAAACAGTATTACCTTTATCTCAGAATGAAAACTATCTGTTCAGTCTCTTAGACAGCAGCGTCAGAGGTCTGGTGAATGCTGTTCATTAAATATGCAGACACATGAAGCTGAGAGCAGATGCAAGCATGGAGATTTGGTATCCTGCAATCAGTAAAGCCATATTTCCTATCTGTAGAGCCAAAGTTGCAGCTACTAGTTAGATTTAGCAAGCTTTTTTAGAAAAAAAAAAAATCATTAGAGAAGCTTGAATCAAACCCAATGTACTCACAGGAACCGAAAGATAGTAGGCCCTGTTATAGAGCTGAAGGAGGGTCTGAGTAAACTAGTTGGAGATAAAATACAGGAATAAAAGACAGTGTTGAAAAGCAAAAGGCTAATGTGCACAGCACACACAGAACCCATAGGAAATAAACCTCCATACAATAAGAATTCTAAAACTATTCTTAACTCAACACAAGTATCAGATACAAAAAAATCTAATTCCGGTAAAACCACAAGAACAAAAACACCACAGAATTTCCAATAGTAGGAACTGTAATCTCCTTGACATGCCTTAAAAGAAACTCCACTCACATTTCAATTCTTTAATTCTTCAATCAGCATTTCAAAAGTGTTTTGCCTTAAAACTATATTCCCCTATTTCAGTATAGTCAGGGGCCTATCTTCATTGCATTTTCCCTATTGGCAGCAATGGTGATGAACAACCTTGGGTAAAGCCACACAAGATAGGGGCAGGTCTGATTCCCCCACCCTCCCCGGGAAGGGCAACTGCAGCTACCACACTTTAGGCCGATAAGGAGAGCAGGCCACACGATCTCTCTCATCAATCCCTCCACCCCCACCGGGGAAACCGGATGGACCGCTGTCAGAGGTCCCACCACATGCACGAGCATTTGGCCCTGCCTGCCCCCTATCCTGCCCCCCAGCCATGACATGGACACAGGGGAATGGCAAACGAACGCACCCACCGCTCAATGGTGCCGGTGGACCTCACCACAGGGTGGGGCAGCACAGGGACCAGCCACACAAGAGGCAGCTCGCTGTCCCACTTTGGGCAGCGTTACCCCGTTCTGGGTAACCTTACTATGAGCTGCATCTCCAGCCTTCTTCGACTGACTCATTGCGTGTCAGCCGGCTGCCCGCCCTGAGGCAAGACTGGGTGAACATCTGGGGGCTGCCAGCCATACAATCCGCTGCATCATGGGGCAAGGTTGCCCACAGTGGGATAACGCGGCCCAAAGTGGGTTAACATCTCTTGTGGCCTCACCCCTTGAGTATAGCCCAAAACTGAATTACATATAATTCACTGTCTCCACCACTAAGGTCATGCTAAATCATGCAGAGCCCGTTAACAGTAGAAGTAAAATTGTAAGTTTGTAAGTCCACCAGGGCAGGGACCATATCTATTTTCAACAGTTGTAAACACCTGGTACACTGCTTGTGCTATATAGTTAATAAATAATAATAATAATTTTAAAAAATCAAGCAACCTATTTACCATATTATCTTCAAATCTAAGGTTTCATTATGTCTTCAACTTGTGTTGCAGCCTGGAATTTAATGATGAATCATAACCAAAGTGATTATGAAGCCATAATTAAAATTCAGAGGCTATGGACAATCAGTGAAAATAGTTCCTTCTGCAGTTATATTTGTAGATGAAATTGGCTCTCACTGGCAACTGTGAGGCTAGGAAGAGCACTTTTTAAATGCTCGGGCTGGCTTGCACGGATGATTGCCTTACTTAAAAAAACAAACTACAATAAACCTTTTGGTCTAAAAACAGCTAATATTTATATTAATCCGTTACTTGGAGTTTGTGTTATAGATCAAGATACAGAACAGTTTGAACAAGGAGGTATAAATGGTTAGTTTGTGACTATTACAGTTGTGTGAAAGTCCTAGAAATCCTTAGTGTGGATAATCTGGAAAACATGTGTTATACACTTATTACTGTAAAAGAAACATGCAAAAAAAATCAAGTAAAACTCATTTAATGGCTCAAGAAATGGTCTTACTAAAAGTGGCAAATTTCTGGTACAGTATTCTGAAAACTTTGAAAACAAGAAGTCATCCACTTACAAATTTCAGAAGGGCAAAGCAGAGTAACTTACCTGCTGAACAAATACATTGTTCAAATGACTGGCAAGTCTCCGTGCAAACTGTTCCCGCAGGTCACTAAAACGCTGCTGTTGCTGTTTGACTGCATGAAGCATATCATGTCCTAAAATAAGAGTAAAAAAATATTTAAGAGGTTTTTTTGTGAGAGGAGCAGAGAAGGGAAAAACCAAGAACAGAGGCAGACTTCTCAGAAAGTCTAAGATACGAGTTCCCAGCAGCCACCTTGACAAGTAGTACAAATTCCAATGGCGGCATTGAAGTTGGGGGTGGGGCAGTTTACGTGGCATGCTCAAAAAAGGAGGGTCAAGATCATGGATCTGTGCCACAGATCCATCCCCTATCATTGTGTGCATGCCCTCATCTCTGCCCCCTTACCCTGAGCCCACTTTTTCAGTGCTGAGGGAAGGAACTGAATCTAGGGGCCAAATATAGTCACTGGAAAAGGACAAATAAAATTAGCCATGGGCTGTATTTGCCCCCTGGGCCTGAGGTTCCCCACCCCTGGTCTAAGTGGCTGAATGGAAAGTACTACCATAATTTGATATTTTCCTTTATTTAATAAAAAAGTTACCTGGTCGAAGAGCTACATTCATACACTGCAGAAGAGCATCCGCTGCATTAGTGCAGGCCTCGATGCCTCGAGAGGATGACAGATCCCCTTCCTGGAGGGCCTTTATGTGACCTTTTGCCAAATCCATATGGTTCTGGAAAGTAAAATGAAGAACATGAAACATAGCACTTGCTCAGTATCTAACTTCATGCTTTCCTACTGGAATAAGACAAATTTTATGTATCTGTAACACACCAAAAAGAAATCTACTACACTGGGTTTATTACCAGAGATGCTTCTAGAATAGGCCAAGAGCCCGTGACGGGTTTGCCTTCCTCATAAGGTACAGAATTTCCAACTATTGACACAGATGGGCTTTTGTATGTATAAACAAGAAATGTGAGTCTTATTAAGCAACTTGTGGGCGTTTTAGAATATTTTGGGGTGCCCTATAGCCTAAAGGACCTTCAACTTATGTCATAAGGTACATGGTTGAAACTTGTGCCATTTTGTGTAGAAAGAGGAATTGGGTTCCTTACCTTGGGAATTCCTTTTCTATTCCCTCGAGGGAGGTCATTCGGACACTGGGAGCGATCTCCCCAACGACCACTAGGAGGCAGCACAACTTTGCTGGGAGCACGTGGGGAGAGCGCTCCCCCGCCCTCCCAGAAGTAATAAGCCGAGGACGAAGCTTATCTGAAAAACTTAACAGATGTTAGTAACAAGCCCCCCGAAGGGGTAACATACAACTAAAAATGACAATAGTTAATTCAGCGCCCAGGAAACTCTGGGTGGGCCGAATGACCTCCCTCGAGGGAATAGAAAAGGAATTCCCAAGGTAAGGAACCCAATTCCTCTTTCTATACCCTCTCGTCCGGTAATTCGGACACTGGGAGGTACCAAAGCAGTAATTTATTCGATGGGAGGGACTGGGCGCTTATTGAGGATCTAAAACCCCCTGCAGCACCCGCCTCCCAAAGGCGGCTTCAGCAGACTCGAAGCGATCTATTTTATAGTGCCTCGTGAATGTGTGGAGACTTCTCCACGTAGCCGCTCTGCAAATTTCTAATGTGGGAGCCCTGGCCCGGAACGCCCAAGTAGTGGAGGCTGAGCGGGTCGAATGAGCTAGAACTCTAGCTGGAGGGACCAAGCTTAAGGCTCTGTAGGCGTCTGCTACACAAGCAGAAATCCACTTCGCAATGATGGATTTCGAGACTTTTTTACCCTTGGAGTGAGGGTGGTAGCTCACCAAGAGGGAGGAAGTTTTCCGAAAGGGAAGAGTACGCTCCAGGTAAATCTTGAGTGCCCTGCGTACATCTAAAGTGTGCCAAAGCCTCTCTAAGGAGTGGCGAGGCTTAGGGCAGAAGGACGGGAGGACCACCTCCTGTGCTAGGTGGAACAGGGAGGAGACCTTAGGAAGGAAGGTTGGGTCTAGCCTGAGTAGCACCGATTCCTTTCTGAAAATGCAGAAAGCTGGGTCGATGGACAGAGCTCCGATTTCAGACACCCTTCTTGCCGATGTTATAGCAATAAGGAAGGTCATTTTGATGGATAAAAAGTAAAGGGACACCTGGTGCAGAGGCTCGAATGGAGGACCCATTAGTGCCTTAAGAACCACATTGAGGTTCCATGTAGGAAAGCGGTGTACAACCGGAGGGGCTACACGCTTGGCTGCCCTCAAGAACTGTTTCACATGCAGGTGAGAGGAGAATTTATTGGCAGAAGACGAGGAGATGGTACTGTCAATGGCCGATAGCTGTCTAGCCAGTGTGTTGGGACGAAGCCCCCTATCGAGGCCGTCCTGTAGGAATTGGAGGACTTGAGGAACGGAAGGCTGACGAGGTGGAACGTGATGGGTGTGACACCAGCGGACAAACATCGCCCATGTAGACTGGTAAATTCTCCTTGTCGATTGTCGCCTGGAGGCGAGGAGAGTCCGGACTACTGGAGCTGAGTACCCTTGGGCTCGGAGAGCGTCGGCTTCAATAGCCAGGCTGTCAGTCTCAGGAACTCTGGCCGATCGTAGCAAAGAGGTCCCTGGGTGAGGAGATCCGGCGTGACTGGTAGAGGGAGGTAAGTTCCTCTGGATCGGCTGAGAAGGTCTGGAAACCACGATCTGCGTGGCCAGAACGGGGCTATCAGAATGACTGTGGCCCGCAGTCTCTTGGCTCTGCTGATCGTTCTCGCTAAGAGAGGAAAGGGAGGAAAGGCGTACAGGAGGCCGTGGGGCCAAGGGTGGCTGAGAGCGTCGTGAGCCTCTGCCAGCGGATGTGGGCTCCTGGCGAAGAATCTCTGCGTCTTGCGATTGGAACTCGACGCAAAGAGGTCCACTACTGGGGTTCCGAAGGTGGTCATCACGTGATGGAACGCTTGAGGGGACAGAGACCATTCCGCCGGGTCTAGCACTCGTCTGCTGAGCCAGTCCGCTTGAACATTGTCCTGGCCCCTGATATGTCTGGCTGACAGGGAAAGAAGATTGCCCTCCGCCCATCTGAACATCAGGGTGGCTTCCTTGTGGAGCGACGAGGATCGAGATCCCCCTTGATTGTTCACATAAGCTTGTGCAGTGGTATTGTCTGTGAAGACCAGCACATGATGGTTGTGAAGCTGTGGGAGGAAGTGGAGGAGTGCTAGACGGATCGCCCTGAGCTCCAGCCAGTTCATGCTGTGCGCCAGTTCGTGGTGTGACCATGACCCCTGGACCGTGTGTGTGCTGAGGTGGGCCCCCCACCCTAGGAGGCTGGCGTCGGTGGTGAGTATGAGTCTCTCCGGTTCTAGGAGAGGGACGCCGGCGAGAAACCGGTGGGGTTGCTCCCACCACGCTAGCGAGTGGCGAGCGGCCGGAGTGAGAGCAATGGACCTCGGGCTGCTGTCGATTATTGCTGATTGCCAGGGCCGCAGAAGCGCCTGCAAGGGGCGAGAGTGGAAGCGCGCCCATTGCAGGTGACGTATGAGTGAGATCATCAAACCCAGGAGAGAAGCGAGGGTGAGGATCGGGACTCGTGGGCGGTCGCGAATCGTCTTGATGAGGGACAATAATTTTGCCTGTCGCTGGAGAGGGATGAACACTCTGTTCCGGGAGGTGTCGAACACAACCCCTAGATGTTCGAGACGTTGAGATGGGGTAAGATGGCTTTTGGGAATATTGATAACGAAGCCGTGGGTCTCGAGGTATTCCTTGGTGCGAGTGAGATGAGTGTGGGCCAGCTGCAGGGACGGAGCGGTAACTAGCAGATCGTCGAGGTATGGAAAAACCGCTATCCCCTCCAGTCGGAGCGCCGCTATGAGGGGGGCGAGAACCTTGGTGAAGGTCCGAGGGGATGATGCCAGTCCGAAGGGGAGGGCTCGATACTGCCAGTGCTGGCCGTCGTAGCAAAACCGGAGCCACCTCTTGTGTGCCGGAAGGATGGGAACATGGAGGTAAGCGTCCTGCAGGTCGAGAGATGCCATCCAGTCGCCTTGGGAAAGGGCTAGGGATATGGAGTGAAGTGTCTCCATCTTGAAGCGTTGCCTGCGTAGCGCCTTGTTGAGACGCTTTAGGTCGAGCACTCCCCTCCACGAGCCGGATTTTTTCTGCACGAGGAATAAAATCGAGTAGACCCCCAGGCCGCGCTCGTGCCACGGCACCCTCTCTATGGCCCCCAGTTGGTGGAGCCTGGTGATCTCCGCCCGCAGATGCCCGTGTTTGACGGGGTTGCGTGAACGAGGAGATATTCTGAAGGTCTCCCGCGGATAGTATTTGGTCTCTATCGAATATCCTCTGGAAACTGTTTGAATGACCCACGCATCTGATGTGTTCAGGGCCCATCTTGGTGCGAAGGCGAGGAGACGCGCACCGATCCGTGGAGAGACGGGGGAAGAAGCGGCGATACAGTCAGGATTCCTGCCTACGAGGCGGTGATCCTGCACGACGGTTCTGTTGGTGCTGAGGCGATGGTCTGGTGAACTTGCCTCCCCTGCCCCTCTGAAATCTATTGCGGTTAGCAGTGTTCCAGGAGGGTTGCGTGGAAGATTGGTAGCGCTTCTGGCCCTGTTGGAAGCGAAAAAAGGGGCGAAAGGGATTCCTGCCCGTCTGGATCTGGTTCAGCGAGTGCTTCTTGTCCTTGTTAGAAGCCTCCTGTAGTGCTTTGTCTAGCACCGTGCCAAACAGCTTGCCGCCCTTAAACTTGCTGTTAACTAACAAGTTCTTTGCGTGTGCATCAGCCCGCCACGAACGAAGCCAGAGTCTGCGTCTGGCTGCAACATTGGCTGCCATCCCTTTTGCAATCCAGGTCAGCATGTCCATTGATGAATCTATCAGGAAGGCCTGAGCGAGAGCTACGTTAGTGGCTAACTTCGTGGACTGTGCTCTAGTAATGTTAGGGTCTTTCCCCATCTTGAACCACTTCATCACAGCCCGAGAGACATATGACGAAGTGGTAGCCATGCGCAGAGCATTGGACATGGCCTCGTAACTCTTCCTAAGGCCGGTTTCCAGGCCTTTGTCAGTCTGATCTTTTGGTAATAAATCCCCTTCTGAGGGGAAGACAGACTGTCGGGCGAGGGATGCAGCGGCAGCATCAACCCGGGGCAGGGCGAAAATGGGCTTGCTCTGTTTAGCAAAGGCGTACAGAGTCTGTTGAGGCCTAGATAACTTGAAGGACTTAGTGGGGTGCTTCCACTGTGCCCTTATAATTTTCTCAAAGGCTTTGTCTAGGGAAGCGCCTTTGGAGGCCTGGCCCAATTTGGGAATATATTCCCTGTCTGATTCCTCGTCCCCATCGGAGGAGGAATCGGAGTCCCTTTTCTGGAGAGGTCTGGGAGTGACCTTTAACACCCTCTCCGCTCTCATAATTATTTTAGGGCCGTGGTCCAGGGGTAGCTCCCTGCCTAGGTCCTTATGGCCCCTGGAAAGGATCCGCTCCCAATCGAGGGACTTGTCCTCCAGCAGAGAGTGGGAGGCCCTGGATGAGCCAGCCTCTGACTCCTCCTCTGAGGAGGGTACAGGGTGGTAGCGGGGCCTAGTGGGGTGGGCCCGTGGCCGTTTAGCCGGGGGAGGGGAGTCAGCCTGAGAGGATCCCCCAGAGAACTCCCCTTCTTCAGGGGGAGAGCAGGGATCGTCCTCCTCAGCCGAGGAGGACCCCAACAGCTCTGAAAGGGAGGCATGAGCCCTGGGGGTAGGGGGGCCCTTACCCTTCCCCTTCCCCGCAGAGCGGGAGGCTCCCTTAAACTTTTCTTTAGGGTTTGGCCCCCGGGGAGAGGGTCTCGCACTGCGAGCCCTCTGGTTGCTCTCTATGCGAGAGAGAGCCCCCATCATGGCCCGAAGGGCTTCCAGCTGGGCCTGCTGGAAAGGATCGGGCCCAGCCCCCCCCCCGGTCCCTCGTACCTGCGAGGAGGCAGCCGAAGCTACCTCCCCCTCGATGTCCTGGATGAGGGAAGCCTGAGGGCTGCGGGCGTCTTGGGGCCGCCGGGCGGGGAGGGAGGTCTCGCTTCCGGTTTCCCCCTCCGCCGCCATTTCGGCTCTGGCCCGGTCAGCTTGCGGCGTGGCCGCGGCCGCATGGCCCTGCCTGGGCTTGCTGGACTTCCGCCTCTGTGCCCCAGCGGCAGTTGGAGGCTGCGGCGCCCGTCCGGCTGCGGCGCGGCGGGTCTTAGCCGTCTCGGCCATTGCGGCGTCGGGGGGGTAGCTCCGTGGAGTCCCCGCTCCGAAAAAAGCCTCTGGCCTGAACCCGTGGGCCGGCCAGAGAGATAAGCCTCCTCCCGCCGTGCGGGGAGGCTGCGCCCGGGAATCGGTGCGGAGGCACCGGCAAAGTTCTTGTCCACGTGGGGGGTGCAGCGCACCCGGCTGCACGTCCTACTGAGTCGGAGGCAGACAACGAACTGGGAGGGCGGGGGAGCGCTCTCCCCACGTGCTCCCAGCAAAGTTGTGCTGCCTCCTAGTGGTCGTTGGGGAGATCGCTCCCAGTGTCCGAATTACCGGACGAGAGGGTATAGAAATGTGTCCTGACACATAAAATCTGACACAGTTATTGTGGGCCATACCCAAATCAGACTCGCAAACTACCTCCACCCCAAATACCTTCCATTCACGACATTGGGCTCATGGCAAAAGCCAATGCTAATTTATGTGGAAATGTGTCCTAACATAATAAAATTTAAAGACTGACACTGATTGGGGGGATGGGTTTTTTTCCCCCACCAATCAGGCTATTTGCTTACCGTATAAAGGTATATGATTAAAACCTGTGCATTTTGTGTGAAAACATTTTTGTCACTGAAGAACTAACAAGTTCTGCAACCAATGCTAAATTGTATGGAATTGTTAAGGGCTGCAACCAATGCTAAATTGTATGGAAATATACCCCAAGATATAAAAATAGACAATCTGACATGATTTGGGGGGCCCCACCCAAAAGGCATGTTTTTAATGATATTTGGGGAATATCCTACACAGCATTGGAAGTCTTCATCTATCACACAGAGGGCCCTTCCTCCTAAATGAGCTTTTTGACAGTTTCATACAAAATATATGAACACAATGAAATCAAGCAAACAGATTTAGCTAACAGCTCTGATTTAGAAATCTGCTCTCTCTGAAAATTTCACATACTACTGGTAACAGATAATTCCCAAGATGAAAAGACAAATTTCCATTCCAGGTCGTAAGTAGCACTAATGCTTACAACTAGGAATTCTATCTCCGACAGCAGTTTCACATTGTTTGTGTTGCTGAGATGAATTAGGTGGTTGCTTTCTGAAATCTGGTCCATTTGCTCTTTTACACTCTGCAGCATCTCTTCGTAACTGCTCAGCTTCAATTCAATTTGATCCACCTCCTTCAATGCTTCATCCAGCAGCTTCATCAAGATGTTCACTTGTTTCTCTGAGGCCATGATTGACTGTATATTTGCCTGCAGAGTATATAATCACACACTGTAGTCATTCTGATGACAACAATTATTGTGTTCAGTGTATATAATGTATCGTTTCTGAATATTACTGCCATACACTGCATCTCCTAAAACAGAGATCCCCAAACCATTTAGGCTCTACATTAAGAGTCTATTGTATGCATTCAGTCAAATATAAAATGCAACAACAAATTAAATAAGCAGCAATTCAAGATAGTGGCACCATGTATCTTTGCACTAACCCGCTGAGTTTAACAAAATACAGTATGATAATCCAATATGCCAGTCATTCATATTTTACAAGCAATTCTTACCCCATCTAGCACTTGCAGCTCCCTGGATAACTTTTCCGCAAAGGCTTCAGCATTAGAAATAGCACATTCACAACCCTCCATCATTATTTCAATGTCCTGTTCCTCTCTTGCATTTAATTCTTGATACTCATCCACTGCCTCTTCATCTCCTCCTGCTACACTCTGATTCTCTCCACTTGGAACAGATTCTTAAGTGAGGAGAGATAAAAATTCAAAATGAATTGAACTTTTTCCTAAGAATCACACTGCTACCAGTTTAAACACAAATATATTCAACACCTTTTAAGTAAAATTCATTAAACTGAATAATGACACCACCACACTGAATATGGAAAAGGAAAACCAAAACATGTTGCAAAAACAAGCCTGCATGCAACTGAAGCCCTACGTTTTCTTCTAAGCTGTTCATGGAGGATTTAGTGATGGGATAGACTTAAGCTGTCATACAATGCTAAAATTAATTCAACTGTTTCTTATAAAGTTACAGTCACCCACTACAACAAAAACTTCTCCAACGTTGTTAGTTTGGGGAAACATTTTAAAAGGAGATTGAAGATCTGAATGAATTAAGACAGCAATTTGGTGTTGGAAATTTCAAGTCTGTACTTTATTTCTAGATTTTAGACTGGTACAGAAATGTTAATAGAGCTAATGGGAATCCGGTTATAAAGAATATATGTAACCATGTACATCTTCAGCAGAGGAAATGAGAAACAGGATCATTTAGAACCTCAAAAACAGGAAAAGGAAACTCTAAAAACCCATAATAAAACCTTTCCAATCCCTTCCTGATAGAGGAAGGCTTGTGGTCGATGGCACTGTGAAGACTGTGAATAGCAAAACCAGGAAGAGCACTGCCTGTTTCCATTGTCATTCAGCTGGCACATGCCCATAAGCCATTCCAATACCGCTATGAAACTATTAGCTTTCCCCACAGAATCCTAGCCTCCATTCGCACAGCACTCTTTTAGAGCAGGTATTGGTCCAAATTCATGCTGAATGGTGGGAATAATTATAACTACTCTATTCTCTTGACCTCATTTTCTCTGAGTGGATTACTACCACCTTCCTCACCATTCAATATATATGTTACATCACCCTCTTTATATTAAATTCAAACCTATGTTAGAGGAACTCATTCATGAAATAATTCTTAGTAACTTCTTGCATCAATGAGGGGTTAGATAGTGGACAGTAATTGGCATCTAATGTCTGGAAATGACTTCGGAAGATCCTCATTCTATTTTTACAGCCCACAAGAACGGGCCTGTAGTGAAGACCATGAAACCTACATGCGTGACACACCGGCAACATACATGTATATGGAGTGAGTACTGCATGTTAATATTTTCTATCCATGTTTGATGTCTAACTAATCACTTTAATGTATATAGGGAAACATGGTGCGACTTAGATGACATGAAGTATTGATTATACAAGCAAAATGAAACTCCTTATACGATAGCTAAGGAATAGGACAGGAAACCTTTTGAATCTTCCCCATTCATTCCCTGATAGGCCATTGGCCTATCAATTATGTTGACTCCCAACGGAGTTTAATCAACATAGGAGGCAGAGACCTAGACATACATAGCAATTTGCAGGACACGCGCCCGCCCACACAGAGGCCAACTGGCGAGCCTCTGGTAGAACAATCAAAGTTAATTATCAAATGAGAACAAAGAGACGAAGAATAAAAAGGCATTTTGGGGGCATGAGAGGGGATCTTTTTCTAAGCCTGACATGCAACTGTTACAAAAGCAAGAAGCTGGACCTTGGCCTTGAAGGAAGAAAACAGAACAGAATCAACTGACTCTTTAAGCCTTCAAATACTTAGGGTAAGGATAGCTTAGGATTCACAAGGTAGATTGTGTTATATTCTGTTTATTTGATGTACGGCACTCTGCACATAATCTTGCATTTTATTTTAATCTTGTCCCTTATATTAAACTTCTTTTTAACTAAGCCAGTGTGCTTAAATGAATTCCTAACTTTGGAGTAACACAGTCTGTGGAGATTCTGAGCCAGTAAGCTCAGACAAATTAGATAAAGAGTTTTGTGCTGCAGGAACCTCTGAGGTAAAGGTGACTATGAGAGTTAATCCCTTATAAACTGTTACAGTTCTGGGGAGAGCTGATCCAGTAGGAGCTATAAGTGGGGAAACTGAGTCACAGCTAGCCCAGATTGGGGCAGAGAGGTCCCAATCCCGTCATAGGACCCAAAACCTCTGCAATGGCCTTCACCAGTCATAAGACATGAAGATTCAGCTCACAGCAGATCTTGTTGAGCAAAAATCTGGCAAAAGCTAATATGACATTCTGCTTTGATATAACCCTCAAGATGGCAGCCAAACCAGTCCAAACCAGTAGAAAACCCAGGTTTTCCCAAGTGAACTCTGATACAGAGTAGAGTTGGAGTCAAAAGAAATGGCTACAGTACTGAATAGCTTCACTTGTTGAAACTTTTCCTCTGATACAAAGAAACGATGGCTTGGCACAGCCAGTTTACAAGAGCAAAGACATTCTCCAGACTATAGCCTTATTTATAATGAGCATTTTTGTCCCAGTACTCTGCTCCATTTTGACAGCCACAGGCCATCTAATTGCCACGATGACCAGCCAAAACAATACAAGGTTGAAGAATCTCAGGATGCTAATTCTAAGCTCTAAATTTGAGGTTAAACACCTGTACTAATTCTAATAAGTAAACCAGCGGTAGAGCAGCTCAGTAACTAGCAATATCATCCTTCTGAGAAGCAACCCCATTATTCCAACCTATTCTTTGAGAAAACCAGTAAAATGTCCACAATCTCAGAGGAGTTGCAATAAACCCTGATGTCAGCCTGAAAGTCGAGATGCAAACAACATTGTCTGGCTAAGTCTCAGCAACACCAAATTTTAGTGTCTCATCCAAATTAGATTGTAACTGAGGACAGTCTTATTTGCAGCCAGCTGTGCCTAGAGATGTGAAGGCCCGGAAAAAAAACAGAAAAATTCGGGGGGAAACGGGTTTTCTGTTTTTTTCAGAGGCCTTTTTTGTTTTTTTCTGAAAAATTGGAAACATTGAAAATATTTGAAATTTTTTTTAAAAAGCCTCATGAAATACGTTTTTTGAATGATGAATAAAATGTTTAAGACAAGGTGCTTTTGTATTGCTACCCTTTACTCCCCCCAAGATGTCTTCTAAGTAATAACTATGTAATAGGAAGACTTTAATGTAAGACAGTTAAGACTATCTCTGTATCAGAAGATCATTACAATTCCTGTACACCGAGGACAAGCAGTACAGTACAATTCTCAAATGCAAGAGCAAGATTCATTTTTGCCCCCAGGGGGCACTGCCATTTTCACAGGAGAAGGATTGAAGGCTTGTGGACTTCCTCCATTGTTGGATTTTGATCTACATGTTGGTGGATCTGCTCTTGTCCTCCTGACTAGGCCTCAAAATGATACTGATTAGATAGTTTCATGTGGCAAAATTTGTATTAAATGAGTCTTGGGTTCCACCCCCTTTTTTTCTCAGCTCTTTTTTTAATGAGTGCTTCCTGCTTTCTGTATCTGCTTGACACCGTGGAGGAGACTAAGGGTAATTTCAGACTTACGAGTTCACGGTCAACCACAGTGAATCCCCTGTGGTGGTCGTGATTCCCATAATGTCTGTTGTGAGTTCCGCCAGATGTTCACCCCAGTGAATCTCTGGCGGGAATCACAATGACCACGATTCTGGACCTCCGGCCGCCCGGAGGTCCAGAATCATGGTGGGATCGGGCCCAAACCGTGATCACAGTGACCACAATCCGGAACGGGCGCAGCAGCTGGATTGGCTGCTGTGCCCGCCCATCTCTCGGAGAGAGGGCGGGCAGCCAGGGGAGCGGGGCTGTGCGACCGCACGTTGCGCTGTGCAGCCCCGCCCCCTCCCCAATAGGAATCAGGCCAGCACGTCTGATGGACAGCCAAACTGATTCCTGACCGGGATCCGAAACTATAACATTGATGGTTCCTTCTATTTTCAACTTTCATTTTTGTCTGCTTCTCATATACTGACAAAACCTAAGAGATGCTAGAGCTCGGCAGCTTGTAGCTCCATTTATAACAAAAATTTAAAACATTTTAAAGTAAAAATTAGTAAATTTGTCATTATTGTCTGAATAAACTATACTTTTAAATTTAATAAATATACCAAACATGATAATTTCATGAGCAAACAAAGTTATACACAATACATTTTATGTTCTTATAGTAGCAAAGTGAATTTAGATCTGTAAAGGGTGCTAAGAAAATAAGTTTTGCATATATTTCAATTTTTCCCAACATATTCATTTTTTTCAAAAAAAAAACAACCAAAAAAACCCCGGTTTTTTCCGTGGCTTCAAAATTTCTGGATATCGTACATCTTTGGCTGTGCCTTAAACATCATGAGCCACAAGTAAGAGTCGGTTCACTCTGCCCCCAAAATCCATAGTTGAGAGAAATAAATGCTTGCCTCCCAGGCTACAAGTGACTATAGGTCTTCTTAAAACTCTACTTCCTATGCATGTCATGGTGAAAATTTAACAAGACCTGGCCACTGAACTAATCCTCACTGTGATTCTCTAAATACCTAGCAACCAGTAGCACCATTCCCTCTACTCCTGTCACCTGACACTTGAAGACAACTGCTGCCAAAAACTAACAGTGAATAGCAAAATAGGGAGGATGAATATGAATGAGTCTGATGAAATGTTCTACAATGTGAATGTAATTAGATACGGTCTGTTTTAGCAATCCCTTTTCCATCGGGCTCCACCCCAGAAGCCAAAATTCTCCTCTAAACTATACGAAAGGACCAATTTCACCATTACATCCCATAGACCAGTCTTGTTACTTTCATCTGTCATAACTGCCTCCCTTGTGACTGGTACAAGGAAGTAGGCACTGGCCACATAACACTGACTCAGTTCAGAATTGAGTTAACAGAGCCAAAGCAATGCCCCCAGCCTATATGATATCCTTTTATACCACTCAAGACCCTGACGTAGGGCCAAAGGAGGCTGGGTCAATCCAACTTACAAGGCAAATAAAACCCAAACACAGAAATACTTTGGAATACAACTGTAATATCACATACTTATGGACTCCTGCAGGGGAGAATATTAGAAGGAGCCTGGAAAGAATGTCAGTAAGAAGACAGAACAACTTTTGTAAATAGAAAATAGTGGCATCCCCAAGGAATGTTCAAGAAAGCACCTCCTGATGATGAGTGACTAGTGAGAAGGTTAAAATAGTTAGATGTCCTTATAGCACGATACTTATCATCACCACTTCCACCAAAGCCAATCTTGAACCATGAAGCACAGCATTAATGAACTACTGGTGAAAAACCTCAGCCCAAACTCCAAAGAAAGCGGCCAAACGAAACAGAAGAAAGCTTCATCGAGCAGGACTCTGATCACTAGAAGAAACGTCAATGACCTTGGACAACACAATTCTTTGAGCAACCAAAAAAACCCAAAACACTAAACAACAGCAGCCTTTCCTATCAGTGGCATTTATATTCCTTTTTCTCGCCTCCAGAAAAGATGTTATCCAGCGAGTGCAAATGATAAGTGGCCTTGCAAAAATAACAGTATATACTCCTTATTGCCTACTGCATCCCATATCCTAATGCAATAACCAAGGCTAGGATCATGCTAAAAACAGCCTTTTCCCACCTACAGTAACAGTAAATATTCAGTTTAAGTTCCATATCAACAGAATACCTTAAATTGAAAATGCTATGTTTGTAAGATTTTCTAGTATTTAAAAGTGATGCATGTCGACAGCAATATGGCCACACCCATATCTAGCTGAATACACAAATTAATTAGTAAAGAACTAGTTCTGATTTGAGAATACCCTATGGTCAAGATTTTTTAAGAACAGAATGCTTCAAATTAGACTTATACTTAAAGGGGCTCCAATTTTACAGGATCTGGACACCCTGCAACTCCAGAGAAACCGATGTTACGTTGCCATTGGTCTTGAAGCGCCAAAACACTCATTAAGTATTAAAAACCAAACACTAGACTTTAATTTTGAAAAAAATCTTAACCCATGTCTATGAATTAGGTAGACAGCTAAAAACAGAATTCACTGACTAGTGGTCAAGTTTAACGCTTGACAGATGTTTCCCAAGGAGCAGAAAGTACTGAAAGGAAATGAGGATTACACCTCAATAGGTCAATTTAAAAATGCTCTCCTTTGATAGGTTTATTGTTTCATAAACAAGAACACTATTTCAATAAAATATAAACTAAAAAAAACAACCTGAAAATATTTAGGCAGGTTTCAACAGACATTTCCTGTCACATTTCTGAGGTCATCTTTGCATAACTGGTTAGGTTCAACCACCTGCCTCAGCATTCAGTTTCATAAGATCCAACCCTTCAGAGGTAATACTTAAATTCTGATTAAGAAATTAATATTTCCCCATATACTTCCATCTATACAGCTTACTGGTCACCTGGCACTTGTAACATTTTTAGAATGCCTAAATACGTTCTAGTACTAATTTTGAATCTACATAATAAGAGTTTCTTTCTAGCTAGTAGGAATTGGGTAAAAGGTTTCTCAGTTCAACCAAAGTTCGTTTCAGCAGTTCCTGTCTTAATAAACTAGCAGGCGCGGTGCTAACCCCCACGCCCAGTACCTGATGCTGGCCATGCGTTCAGAGCCTGACGCGGCTGTTTCAAGCCGCTCCGGTGCTCTGAACTTCTTGTTTAGAGCATGCTGGAGCTCGTGCATGCGTGAACTCACTTCTAGGCTCTGCGCAAACTGCAAAGCGCCGCTTTGGTCCCTTGCGGGGGGGTCACTTGCAGGTCGGGACTTGCAGGGGAGCCTGGGAGGGGACTTGGGAGAGCCAGAGGCTCATTGAAGGAGACCTGTAAGGGTCAAAAGCTGGAAGAACGCACTTTGGGGGGCTAAGGAGTGCCGTCCACCGCACGTGCATAGCAAAGAGCAACGCATTGCCAGGATTGCTTAGGGCAGTATTTCATGGAGCTCTATGGAGAGGCAACTGGCAGCAATAGTAACGTTATATGGGCAGTAGTCCTTGGTGCCCTGTGGGCAGGAGAGGGGGCAGGAGGGGGAGCAATCGATGTGTGTGTGACTGTTGTGACGTGTGTTTATTTATTTATTATAAAATTTGTATTTATTTATTTTATTTATTTATGTAAAATTTGTATCCCGCCCTTCCTGCCACAGGGCAGCCCGGGGCGGCGAACAATAATAATAAATAAAACAATTTAAAAAATTTAAACAATTTAAAAATACAATATGCAGGGAAAGAAAAACCCTCCCCACACTCCTCCCCTCACCAAAAGTCTGACGGAACAGGCAGGTCTTCATACACGCCAAAATAGCATGTATGCCGCCACCTCCTGCTAAAAGCATCTCGGGGTGGCTGACAACATATTAAAACAACAATAATATAATTAAAAACCCTACAATAAAATTAATTACCCCCTACCACACCCTAACCCAACCCACCCAGCCCATCTCCCTCGGGAAAGGCATGGCGAAACAGTCAGGTCTTGTCTACGGAAAGAGCACTCTCCAATTCCCCCTCCTCCCCCCACAGTTGCTGTTCCACTGGCCAATAGCGCACACACACGCTGGAAGTCTCGGTGCTTACCTGGTTTTTGACAGCTGTGGGGGATTNTTGTCTACGGAAAGAGGGGAGGTCGGTGGTCAGGCGGAGCTCTGATGGGAGGGAGTTCCACAGCCGCGGCACAGTCACAGAGAATGCTCTCCGCAAGGTCAACACCCAAGAAACCCCGGGGACCTCAAGGAGGACCCCCCCGGTCAACCGCAGAGGCCGATCCAGGATCCGGCAGATGAGGCGGTTCTGCAGGTAGGCGGGGCCCAGGCCGTTTAAGGCTTTAAAGGTCAGCACCAACACCTTGAATTGGGCCTGGAAGACTATCAGCAGCCAGTGCAGAGAGCGAAGCACCGGTGTAATGTGCTCACGTTGGCCCGTTCCCATTAGGAGATGAGCCGCCGCGTTCTGCACCAGCTGCAGTCTCCGAACCAGCACCAAGGGTAGCCCCACGTAGAGCACACTACAGTAGTCCAGTCTCGAGGTAATAAAAGCATGGACAATCGTGGCCAGATCCGAGTCCGAGACATACGGCCAAAGCTGGCGCACCAGATGTAATTGGCGAAATTCTCCCTTCGCCACAGCCGCCACCTGGACATCCAGGCGGAGCTGCGGGTCCAGGAGCACCCGCAGACTCTGAACCTGAGATACCAGGGGAGGACGGGACGGACCCCATCAATGATGGGGGCCACCACTCCCCCAGCCTTCCCCACCACCATCACCTCCGTCTTGTCGGGATTTAACCTCAGGCGGCTCACCCTCATCCAATCCCCCACAGCTGTCAAAAACCAGGTAAGCACCGAGACTTCCAGCGTGTGTGTGCGCTATTGGCCAGTGGAACAGCAACTGTGGGGGGAGGAGGGGGAATTGGAGAGTGCTTTGTATTTTTTTTTGTTTATTTTATTCAGTGTCTCACTCAGCGCAGGCTTTTTCTCTCACGTGGTGTGAGGGTGGGGGCTACCTGCTGCTCCAGAGACCAGAGCATATATAAAGGTGACTCCACAGGCGCCATTTTATCTCTCTCTCAATCCCTGAGAGAGTTTGCAGTTGGCCAGTCAGCTGGTGGTCAGGCAATCTTTTTCATTCAAATTACGGATCACTCTTAGATTATATTTATTTATATATAATATTTGATTAATAATAATCATCTCAAGGAAGCAAGTTAGGTAATGCCAAGTCAGACCAATGGTCCATCATCAAGCCCAGCATTCTGTCCTCCAGTGGGGAGGAGACGCTGCCGAGCTCAGCCTGTCCTGTCTGGGCTCGGGCCTACTGGGTGAGTACATTGGGGACCCGGCTGGGGCTTGGCCTTGACTTTTTTGGGGGGCCCCGGGGCTGGGGGAATTGTCTTGGGAGGAGGTTATAATAAATAGTGATTATTATGGGATGATATCACATATGGTTATTACATATAGATTGATTATGCCCTTTTAGTATTTTTAGGATATTTTCAATTAATGTTTAAATTGTGAGTAATAGTATGTTTCAATTATGAATTGTACTTGCTGATTGTGTGTGTTGTAAGCTGCCCCAAGCTGCTCTATAAGCAGGAGGGTGCGGGATAAAATTGAAATAAAAAAATAAATATGATTGTGCTGTCAGCTGCCTCAAGACATTAATTCTTAATTGAATAAAGCTGAACTTGCTGCTGTGTGGTGTACTCTAACTTGAAAGAATAGACTTAAAATCTACAACTACTTCTGCTACTTGTAGTAGCAGACGTAGCTTTTCAGCTATTTCCATTAGGTAATGCAATAGTGGTTTCCAAGTGCTAAAAATATCCTATGTTCACACTAGGGGCGCTCAGGGAGGATAAGGACATTGCAGAGAAGCTGAATGAGTTCTTTGCGTCAGTCTTCACTGCAGAGGATTTGGGGGAGGTGCCCATACTGGATCATTGCTTTGTGGGCAAGGAATTGGAAGAGCTGTAACAAATCAAAGTGACGTTGGAGGATGTTCTAGGGCAAATTGACAAACCGAATACTAACGTAGGGGTGGGACTACCGGATCATCCGGTATCCAATACTGCCCGGTATTTGGTGTACCGGCAGTATCGGATTAAACCCGGTAATCCGGGTAATTTACCGAATTCCCCCCATACCGGATTTTTTACATTGCGGCCATTCAAATGAATGGCCGCAATGTAAAAAAAAAACCCCAAAAAACCCCAAACACTTTCCCTCCCCGAGTCCAGGCTGCGCGGGTGGAAGGGGGGACACCCCCACCCACCCTGGATTTAAACAACAACAAAAATTTCCCCTAAGTCCCTAGTGCGGGCTCCGGGCCGCCGCCAGCGACCCAGAGCCAGCAGCACCAGCAGCAGGTAAGTGTACCGGTACTGTACTGATTCCTGGGGTGGGGGGTGGTTTAACACACACACCCCAACCCAGGGATCACCCTACCTCCCCACCCAGGGATTAATGCCATCGCCTACCTTCAACCTTGAACTCTGGGCGGCGGCGGTCTGGCGGCTTCAGCGCTGGCTGTGGCTGCCGGCTTCAGCACGCTACTAGGCCTTCCGGGGAGCTTCCAGAAGTTCCCCGGAAGGCCTAGTAGCGTGCTGAAACCGGCAGCCACAGGCAGCGCTGAAGCTGCAGGACCACCGCTGCTGCCACCCGGAGCTCAAGGTAGGCAATGGCATTAATCCCTGGGTGGGGAGGTAGGGTGATCCCTGGGGTGGGGGGTGTTGTTAAACCACCCCCCACCCCAGGAATCAGTACAGTACCGGTACCTTACCTGCTGCAGTGCTGGTGCGGGCTCTGGGTCACCGCTGGCGGCCTGGAGTCCGCACTAGGGGACTTAGGGGAAATTTTTGTTGTTGTTTAAATCCAGGCTGAGCAGGGTGGGTGTGGGGGTGTCCCCCCTTCCACCCGCACAGTCTGTGAGGGGGAGGGGGGAGGTTTTTGTTTTTTTCCATTGATTTCAATGGGGACAGTTCCCCATTGAAATCAATGTAAAAGATCCGGTACCGGTAAACCGGTATTAATCCGGTAAGCCGGTTTTTTTAAATCCGGGAACCAGTAAAACCGGTACCCGATATTTGCCCTAATGTCCCACTCCTACTAACAAGTCATCAGGGTCAGATGGCATTCACCCCAGAATTCTGAAGGAACTCAAATATGAAATCGCAGACCTGCTGTTAGTAATTTGTAACCGGTCACTAAAATCTGCCACTGTACCCAAGGACTGGAGGGTGACAAATGTAACCCCGATTTTTAAAAAGGGATCCAGAGGCGATCCTGGGAACTACAGACCAGTAATATTGACATCTGTGCTGGGCAAAATGGTGGAAACCATCATTAAGGACAGAATTACAGGGCATGTTGACAAGCATGGCTTAATGGGGAAGAGTCAACACGGATTTAGTAAAGGTAAGTCATGCCTCACTAACCTATTGGAATTCTCTGAGGGTGTAAATAAGCACGTGGACAAGAGAGACCCAGTAGATATAGTGTACCTGGATTTCCAGAAAGCATTTGATAAGGTCCCTCATAAAAGACTCTTGAGAAAATGAAAAAGTCATGGGATAGGAGGTAGTGTCTTAGTATGGATCAGAAACTGGTTGAAAGATAGAAAGCAAAGGGTAGGACTAAATGGTCAGTTTTCACAATGGAGAGATGTAAAAAGTGGTGTGCCTCAGGGATCTGTATTGGGACCGGTGCTGTTTAATGTATTAATTAATGATTTGGAAAAGGGTGTTAAGAGTGAGGTGATCAAATTTGCAGACGACACCAAGTTATTCAAGGTAGTTAAAACACGAGCAGACTGTGAGGAACTGCAACAGGATCTTACGACACTGGGTGCCTGGGCATCTAAATGGCAAATGAGATTTAATGTGGACAAGTGCAAAGTGATGCACGTAGGGAAAAATAATCCAAACTATGCGTACACAATGCTGGGTACTAAGCTAGGAGTTACCACTCAGGAAAAGGATCTGGGGGTGGTTGTGGACAATACAATGAAATCCACAGTGCAGTGCACAGCAGCAGTCAAAAAAGCAAACAGAATGTTAGGAATTATTCGGAAGGGGATAGAGAATAAAACTGAGGATGTCATAATGCCACTATACAAATCAATGGTGTGACCGCACCTCGAATATTGTGTGCAGTTCTGGTCGCCCCATCTCAAAAAAGACATAGCTGAACTAGAAAAAGCACAGAGAAGGGCAACAAAAATGATCAAGGGCATGGAAGGGCTATGAGGAGAGGCTTAGTAAATTGGGGCTTTTCAATTTGGAGAACAGACGACTGAGAGGAGATATGATAGAGGTCTATAAAACCATGAGGGGTTTAGAACTAATAAACAAGGAGCAGTTATTTACCCTCTCACCTAGTACTAGAACTAGAGGACACTCCATGAAACTCATGGGTGGCAAGTTTAAAACAAATAAAACAAAATATTTTTTCACTCAGCATATAATTGGGTTGTGGAATCTAATGCCAGAGGCTGTGGTAAGGGCCAGTACTATAGCGGAGTTTAAAAGAGGTTTGGACAAGTTTCTGGAAGATAGGTCCATTAGCAGCTATTAGCCAGACAGGATCAAGGAACATAACAGGAGCTGGGGGAAAACAACAGGGAACGAATCCCCACTGACCTGTTGGGTGCTTCTCCCAAGCCACCATGATTGACCAGTCGGAGACAGGATGCTGGGCTAGATGGACCATTGGTCTGACCCAGTATGGCACCTTCTTACATTCTAGTAGTAGTATCTCTGCACTGCATTAACCTTTAATAAAGTAAAGGCTATTGTTGCAGAGATAGATACTACTACTAGAATGAACAACTTGGGTTTTTCTTTCTCACTTGGAAACCACTATTGCATTTTTCTAATTAAGATTGATGTGTCTTGTGTCTAAGGGTTGGTTGAAGCCAAATATAGAAATGATGAACTAGAATAACAAGTAAATGTTCTGAGGTGAGCAGCTGAATATTTGGCCTCTAGCTTGGTATGATCTGTGCTAGTTGCAACACATGCTGCAAGGGATGTACTGCTGGTTTCCCTTCTCTGCTCTCCCAAGCCCAAAGCATGTGCAAAAAAGACAGTGGCCATTTTGTGGAGCTGGAGCCCACACAAAATGGTTTGTTGAAGTCAGTGGTGTTCCTTTTCTTTGCTGTTTTCCAGTCTAAACTATCTACTCTCTCTGTGTTTGGCGGGAGGGATCTAGGGGCTTTGATGGAAAAGCTTTCCAATCTTTGCTGCAATATTGTCTGCATTTGAAAATGGCCCTGCCCTGCCCTTTTGAAGTCTGGGCATGGGATTTTGCAGGCTTATCTGTGAGAAGGTCAAGCCACAGGTTGGTTCACTAATTAGTAGTCCTTGCAGGAAGGTTTGTTGTAGCAGCTCAGACACCTTTTACATTGCAACAGAACTATGCGTAGCATGTTTTGTTTTGGGACAAGTGGAACTCCATGCTGCTGTTTTCGTGATGTGCAGTGCTAAGAATGTCACATAATACTGTTGAGTCAATGGCCTAAGGATTTCTGGTTTGTTTTGCTTCCTCTATGCTTGCATGATGCATTGCTGCTTTCCTTCTCCTCCCAAGCATGAGTAGAGAGGCCATTTTGTGAATTTGTAGGCCCACTGGTAATGACTACTCTTGTTTTAAATGGTTCCTTTGCTGTTTCACTGCTGCCCGCAAGTAGTTTCTTGCCTCTCTGTTTGTGACTGCTTTTGAGAATCTTGCTTTCTGGTTTTGTGGAGAAACAGAAATGCATAGTTTGAATTTGGTTTATTCAGCCCCACGTTTGGTTGCTATACAGGCCTTCAACTGGCCAGACTTTTTAAAAAAGGGCCTGTTTGCTTGGACAGGCATTTGGCTGTCTGGGATAGGGTGTAGCTACTAGGGAGGCTGGTCTGGATGGGCGTGGTTTGCTTGCAATGCAGCCCTGCAACTGGCCAGACTTTTTAAAAAGGGCCTATTTTGCTTGGACAGACGTTTGGCTGTCTGGGGACTGGAAGCCTACCCTAGAAAACTACAGGCAAGGAGAGCATGAAAATGAAGAGGGTTCTGGATAACGGTAAGTGATGGAATGGGGATTGGGAGGGTCTTGGACCTCTTCTTTGGGGAAAGAGGTCCACAAAGAAGCAAAATTAAAAATGTCATTCAAAATGCAAACATCTGAAGTAATTTGCTTCTTTTTTCTATCCAGTTTGTCTGAGATCTGGCATGATTCCACACCTCGCCTTGCTTTTTTTGTGAATAGAGGAGAAAGTAAGTAGGAGCACGGCAGAAGAGAAGGCTGCAGACAACAAGGAAACCTTTTTCCCCCTTCCCCCACTGAACCCATCTCTTCCCCTTCCTCTTCTTCTGCTCCAAAACCAAACCCTTTCCCTACCTACTTCTCCTCTGTGTCCTTCTTTTCCCTTTCATTCTCTTCCGATTTGGCTTGTTGCAGGACAGGGAGCTAACTCAGTCCTCCCAGTTCTCCAAGCCAGAAGGAAGGCTTGTCTCAAAGCCTACACCTTCAGAAGACTACAGGTGGCCAAGGATGCCATGAAAATCGAGGATTCGAGGGTTCAGGATAAAGGTAGGTGATGGCAATGTGATCTATTTTTTTAAACCTACTATGGTTAATTTGGACCTGGTGGGAAAGAGTGTGGACGGGAACCCCAGTAAGAGGGCTCTCTATCCCCTGGTGGCAGTGCTTCACACAGCAGTGTTCCCAGCATTAACTAATGTAATGTCCATCCAATGTTAACCCTGGGAACTCCTTGCTGCTGGGTTATGCCATGCCACTGGCCTGCCGTTGCCCTGACTCCGCCTACTGTTCCCCTTGCTCTACGCCTAGGCCAGGCTCTGCCCCCTCAGCCCGCAGGTTCAACCCACCCACTGCCCCACCAGCCTCCAAACCCACCAGACGCCACTGTAAACTGGATGTAGCTGGAAAGAGCTTGTAGAGTTGGCTATTTTCCAACTCTCACTTTTATTCTAAAAATCCATTACGCCATAGCTGATAAGGAAATCATATACAAGACTCTGCCTAAACTTGAGCAGGTTGTTCTATGATTTCAGTGTCTAGTGGGACACTATCATGGATCCTCTTTGCAAAGATTAAGATCCATGTTTCTGAGACTAGTAACTATCTTACTTCTTATATCTAATACTTTAAATTTCTTTTGTAACCCTGGTTTTACATTCAACTTGATAAAGAAATTAAATTATTTAAGTCTGTAGAGGAAAGGAGCTTCTCTCTTAGTGGAACCTTTTAGTGCAAGAAAACCAAAGTAAAAGATCCTGCATTTAGGTCCAATTTTCCCCAGGGCCAAAAGTCTACACACTTGCTTCCTCTAGCAATTTAAAAAAAAAAAAAGAAAATGAGCTACTTCAACAGAACAAAAGAAAATGAATTACAAAAGGGTACAATTCACATAGAAGAATATAGGAGGAAAAGGTGTTACGCACCTTCTGCAACTTTAGGCAGTTCTGGAGAATTAAAAAGGTATGAGAAAAGCAGAGGAAAGGAAGCAAAGAATATTAGCTGGGCAGAGTATGACCATTAAGCGCTTTTTTAAAAAATGGCAACACGTTTGTGTGCTCTACCATAAAGTTTTGAAAGAATTTAACATTAAGAAATACAAATGCTAAAGGAGTTTTCTGTCTCTGTAGAACTTAAATGTATCAGTCTCTACAGAACTTAATTTTTATTTTGTAAAAAGACAGAACACTAGCTTGCAGTTTCTGCTACTTCTGCTAGAAGCCATTCATGAAGCATCCCATCTCATCTCACTGGGATTCTCCCACAGCAGAAGATTCTAGTCATGTAACCAGTTTTGATTTATGAATTTAGTTATGTTATTCTGACAAAGAACAAATTTGGTTGGTTCTGTCAGTATGACACATAACACTAAGATTATGACAGCTAATCAATCACTCAAGTTGCATTACATGCTACACAGTTTCTTCAGGAGCTATACAGGGGAGCAAGACTGTCCAGGGCAGAATACGAAGCTTGTGCAAGCTTGTAAAACATACTAGGATTTACATGTGTACAAAAAGGAAATAATTTTTTTTAATAAAAGCATAGGGAGGTCTCCTCCTCTTAAACCCCTAACCCATTAACTTTATGGAGACAGAATTTTTCAATATTCACTAAATGCATTAGGTCATCAGAAAACAGAATACTTATATAGTGGCACGTGCAGAAAATGTCCTGTTCCATTTATTAATAGCAAGTGTGTTTATACTCCAACACGCATCCGTTTGTTTTAGCTTTACCACTAGCGAAGTCAATTTGTATGAATATGGTTGTTCACGTTACGACCATTTTTTGATTAGTTACGTTCCTCTCCCCCAACTCTCAAACTTGGGTTTTGCATGTGCTTTTTCATGATTATTAACCATGACAACGTAAAAAGAAAAATCTCAAAATATACATCTATTAGGAATTTACCTTCCAAAAGATGAGAGCTAACATTTATAAAGTCGATTTTCTTCCTAAGGTATCGCTGATTCAGTTTCCAAATGCATGAAATGAAAGTATTCTTTTCTGCTGTGCTGCTGGCAACCCATTTGTACACTTTGTCAAAATGTAAATCAAATTCAGGATTTTCCTGCAAAAAGACAAGAGAAATTATGACAGTCACAATTCC
>QEPC01013002.1:8892034-8933659 GCA_003113815.1 Sphenodon punctatus | reverse complement strand
GCAGAATGCGGCGGCTCGTCTTCTTACGGGGACGGTCCGCCGGCAGCATATTACACCGGTGCTCCGAGCTCTGCACTGGCTGCCGATAGCGTGCCGGGCCAAGTTCAAGGTGTTGGTGATGATCTATAAAGCCCTACATGGTCTCGGACCCTCATACCTTAGGGACCGCCTCACCCTTCGTGCCCCAGAGCGGCTCCTGCAGTCCGCCGGGGGTGCCTTCCTGGAGGTCCCCCGTGTTAAGCAGGGGGCCACGATGGAGAGGGCGTTCTCGGTGGTGGGGCCGCGGCTTTGGAACTCCCTTCCGGAGGAGGCTCGCCTGGCGCCTAGCCTATTAACATTCCGGCGTAGTTGTAAGACCTGCCTGTTCACCCAGGCCTTTGGGAGGGAGGGGTAGGGGAATGTTTTAGCTCCCCCACCTATTTATACTTATACTGATTTTTTTGCCCTGTTTAATATTTTAATATGGTGGGGTTTTTTTTAAATTAAAATTTTATTGTATGTTTTAATATTGTAAGCCGCCCCGAGCTGCATGGCAGGAGGGGCGGGGTAGAAATTGATAAAATAAATAAATAAATAAATAAATGAAGTGATCCCCCTCACCAGCTTAAAAATAACACCCTTAAAAATTCCAATAGATTAGTGAGGCATGACTTCCCTTTGCTAACTCCCTGTAGACTCTTCCCCATTATCCCTGTTTTTAACAACCATTTCCACCAGTTTACCCCACACCGACTTCAGGCTCACCAGTCTGTAGTTTCCAGGATTCCCTCTGGAACCCTTTTTAAACATCAGCATTACATTTGCTACTCCCCAATTCTCAGGTACAGTAGCAGATTTTAGTGAAAGGTTACAAATTACCAATAGCAGGTCTTCAATTTCATTCTTCAGTTCCTTCAGAACTCTGGGGTGAATACCATCTGGTCCTGGTGCTTTGTTACTATTTAGTTTGTCAATATGCTCTTCCATTGTCACATTGAGCTGTGACAGTTCTTATGATTCATCACCTACAAAGAATAGTTCTGGTGTGGCTATTTCCCCAACATCCTCTGCAGTGAAGTCCAAAGCAAAGAACATATCTGCGGAACCGCCTCACTCCCCATGTGCCTGTGCGACCCTTGAGATCGTCCGTGGGAGCCTTTTTGGAGGTTCCCCGGGCGAGGTGACCACCGATGTTAGATCTTTTTCGGTGGCCGCCCCTATGCTATGGAATTCACTCCTGGAGGAGGCTCAGTTGGCTCCCACTCTCCTGCTATTTCGGTGTTTATGTAAGACCTGGCTCTTCCGCCAGGCTTTTGGGGAGGGAGAGGGTGGGGGGAGGGTCTTTTTCCCCCTGTATTTGTATTTTTAACTTTTTTAAATTGTTTTATATTTATATTGTTGTTCACCGCCCCGGACTGCCCTGTAGGCAGGAGCGGTGGGATATAAATTTTATATAAATAAACATAAATAAATTAATTAAATAAAACATAAGCAGCACCATACTGGGTCAGACCAATGGTCCATCAAGCCCAGCATCCTGTCTCTGACAGTGGCCAGTCTCAGTTGCTTGAAGTACCCAACAGGTCACTATGGGGAAATCCAAATAATTAATTCTGTTTCTCTGCAATTTCCTTATCTTCCCTGAGTGCCCCTTTCATCCCTGGCCAGCTAATGGCCCAACTGACTCTCTTGCAGGCTTCTTGCATTAGTTTTTGCATCTTTAGCAAGTCACCCTTCAGATTCCCTCTTGGCCTGCCTTATTAACGTTTTACATCTAATTTGGCAATGTTTATGCTCTTTCCTATTTACTTCATTAGGACTAGCTTTCCATTTTTTAAATGTCACTTTTTTAGCTCTAATAGCCTTCGTCACCTCACCATTTAGCCACACAGGCAGGCGTTTGGTCCTCTTTGCTACCTTTTTTTATTTGTGGAATACATTTAGGCACAATAAAAAACCTACCAATTTTTTTAAAAGTTAAGCTATGAGAATTACTGACAAAAATCTACTTAAGAATGTTGACTATGAAAAAAAAGTAAATGCCACAAATCATTGAAATGAACAGTTAAGCTTTAATTTACGTCTTTCTCTTACATATATTAAAATGCATAAACCCCTTAACATTTCCATTTCCTATCCATGAATTCCATGCCATCATCAATAACTAAAAACAATAAATTTTTAAAAAACCTTACATAGGTTGAATCGATCAAACATACACGTGACCTCCTGTGTCTCTATCAGCAAGACATATACAACATATTAAACATTACAATTTTAAGACCTTGACTAAATGTCTCCATAGGAAAGCGTTAACTCACACTCCATATTATTCAAATTTTCTGTTTGTAAACGAATGGTTAATGTGCTCCTATGGAGACTTTTAGTCAACATGTTAAACTTGTAATGTTTTATACATGACAGAATTAAATAAAGCCCCACTCCTCCCACCTAGGTGACTGCTTGCAGAGGGGGCAGCAAGGAGGAGGGGTGATGGAGCAGGGAGAAGGGGAATGACAGGAGAGACCAATGCAATCTCTATTCAAAAGAAAAAGAAGGAAAAAACCCTGGTTGTTTATCAAGTTCTCCCTACCTTGTGGCCATAGCTGTATCCTGCACCACAGGTTGGTTACCTGTGAGCTTTAGCTACGAACTAAAGCAAGAGAGACAAATGCAACGGAGATCCTTTTGCCCATACCCCATCTCCACTGTTGGAATCAATACCATGTCTCCTACATCAATAATATACTTTACCCCTTTATTGGCAGAAGCCTAAACACTCCCCCCCCCCAATATGCTCCCCCAAATATGCTTCCCCACAGAAACATTGCCACAGATTCACCATCCTCAGTATCCACAGGAACACATACACCCACCCACACCCAAAGATAAGTAAAGTACCCCATAGAAACTCCAAGTGTCATAGAAATCCCACCTCTTCAGAAACCCTTGCACATTACCCTTAAATAAACACCCATAGAAGCTCCACCTTCTTAGAAACCACTGTCTGTTCATTCCGAATAAATACTCCATAGAAACCCTACTACCAAGAGCCTCACAGAACCCCCACCACCTCAGAAATCTCTACACATTCCCCTTAAATAATCACCCTATTAAAATACTCCCTCCTCAGAAACCCTGTACACATTCAATCCAAATATATACCAGTACCCTATAGATACCCTAAGGCTAAAGAGCCTGTAAATAGAAACCCCACTACCACCAAAACTCCTACACAGTCACACCAAATAAATATCCCATAAAAATGCTCCCTCTTCCACACAGTTCCTCATAAAAACTCTCCCATTCCACCCTGCCATGCAAACCCCAGTGGGAGAGAGGAGAGGGCCAGCTCTGCACACCGCTTCCCTTACTTGTAGCAGCTGCTCATGGCACTACCCTGGTGGCCCACCCATTTACACGCGCTGGGTGAGGTCCCGATCCAAGGGAGGGAGCGTATTCCTTCCTCCCCTGTACCTCACAAGCTAGGGCTCAGGATCATGCTACGGTGGAACCAGACATGCTCTCCTCGCTGGTGGGTCCCCACTCCCTGCACTCTCCGGCTCATAGCCGCCTCTCCCAGCTTGAGCCAGGGGGTAGTGTCACAAAGGAACATAGGGTCACACGCGTGTGATACTGGCCTCCACGAAGGCTACAAGCCTAGTAAATATGTAAAGCAAAAGGTTCAACATGTATGTAATGTTACAATTGAGACCTGTAAAACTCATATCACTGACGAAACTCCAGGAAATGGAAAGAGATAAAGTTTGTGGATTCACCCCAGACTGATGGCCAGAGACATTCAAAATGCTAATTCAGGCAGCCATTGCCTACGTGGAAGGAGACACAGAAAGCTGATAGGAGAACAAAAGGAATTCTAGAAGCCTCGAGAAGATACTGACTTCGCAGATGCTATGAGGACAGCATAGAACTCCTTCCTTGCTGTCCTCACAGCCTCAACATAGGACCACAAATGGGCCCTATGGAGAAGTCGGTCGAAGTCAGATCGAGTCCAACGCCAGTATCACTCCAGCCTCCTGCCTACTCACTTCATACACCGCAGCCCCTCAGTAAACCAAGGGGCCCTGCGGTGATGAGACAGAGGCAGAGGGCATCTCGGAGCCACCCTGTCAATGGCCTCCTCCAGCAAGCTGTTCCAATGCCGGACCAGCTCTATCGACAGAGTCACCGTCCAGGTCCAAGGTTAACTCCCTCAGGACCTCTTGGAACTGCTGAGGTTCCATCAGCCTCTGAGGGCGGACCATCCTAACTGGTCCATTCCCCTTCTGGAGTGGGTACACTAAGGATATAAGGAGTTGTACCTCATAGGGGAACAGTGACTATCGGGAACTCACTCAACATCATGCACCTAGGAGCCCTGAGCCAAACCATGAACTGAGAGATGGAACTTTGATTTAAACGCTCTAAGAACCAGCACCCAGTCACCTACATCTCTGACTGAGAATGGACCAGAAATTATGGACCTTTATAGGGTAAGATTTTTATCTAGGAACTCAACCAGTATAGATTAGGAATGCATTATATTTACCTTTGATTTCTAGATACCACTCTGTATCAACTATCTTGCTTATATAATCAATAAACTTTCTTCTTATCTTTATGAAGAAGTGTCGGTGGTCTAATATTGGGAATACAAACTGAGCAACTTGAGCTTTCAAACTCTTGCGAACCCAGAGAATAAAGAGTCCGTAAATGGGAAGGATCGGGCCCTTGGGTGACAAAGGTGTTGTCCCTGCAAGGAAAACTGAGTCACTCAAACCCGGTAAAGTGGGGGTGCGGACCTCCAACCCATGACAGGCAGCAAGAGCGCAAACTGGGAGAGAGAGAGTGCTGGAGCCCTCCAGTCTGATGAGGGGCAGAACCCACCAAAGCACCAAGTCGGGGCCCCACATCAGCACTGGAGAACTTTCCGTTTTTGAAGTTGAACATGCTAGCAAATTACTCATGCCACCGGTTGGGCAGACCCAGTGATTGCTGGGAAATGTATTTATTTATTTATTTATTTATTTATGAGGGAGCATCTCAACCGCACCAGCTATCTGGATCCTTTGCAGTCCGGCTTTCATCCAGGCCATGGCACTGAGACTGCACTTGTGACTTTGGTTGATGTCCTCTGCTGTGAATTGGACCAGAGTCATTCAACCCTGCTAATTCTGTTAGATCTGTTTGGCTGCTTTTGATACCATTGGTCATGAGATGTTGGTGACTCGTCTGTAGGACCGAGCCAGGATGGGCAGGATTGTTCTTGAGTGGTTCCGCTTTATCCTGGCCAGAAGAACTCAGTGTGTGGTGCTCGGGGATTGCTCTTTGTCACCCCAAGACCTTGTGTGTGGTGTCTCGCAAAGTTCCATCTTGTCCCCTCTCCTGTTCAACATGCATGCACAGCCGCTCCAGGAGATCGTGAGACAATATGGGATGTGGTGTCATCAATATGCTGATGACACCCAACTCTGTTGGAAATACATTCCTTTTGTTGCATCCCCCCTAAGCACCTCATCCTGTTTGTTTGCTAGAAACAGCAGGAGTAGACAGACAGATCAGGGAACCCTTCCCCCATCCTATCTGTCCTACTCCTGCCAGGACCTGATTGGTCAATCTCCTCTCCCAGGAGGTTTCTCATCTCTTTGTGTCTCAGAGAGCTTCCTTCCTCCCTCCTGAACACACCTAGTCTTAGGACTTAGTATAGATGTAGGCCTTTCCTATCCTACATGTATTTCCTAATAAAGCTACTTAAGCTTAAGTATGCTTCCTGCCTGCTTATTGATGATTAGCTACTCACACTCCTCTGTAAACTCTGCATTGGGCAAATGGATGCAATGATCTCACAGTCCTTGCATTTCCAACAGGGTTATGGGCCCAGACACCCAAAAGGCAGCGCAGAGTGAGTAAAATTGAGTGCTAGCATTAATCTTAAAGGCAGAAAAGAAAAGAAAGATTTTAGTCTCTGTGACCATGGATTCTATGCTGAAGGTCTCCATTCCAGAGAGGCTCACTGGAGCAACAAACTATGAAGCTTGGAGTCATAATGCAAGGATGGCACTGGGAGGACAAGGCCTAAGGAAAATGCTGGAGTCCAACAGACCTACAGATGCAGGGGCAGCACAAGAACTCTGGGATGAGAAAAATGACAAAGCTATGGCAATCATCTCAATGTCGGTGAGTCAGCGTTTACATGTGCACATACGTGACAAGTTAACTGCAAAAGATATGTGGGAAGTTTTACAGAGACTGTATCAAGGGAAGTCAAATATATCAAAGATACAAATGCTTAAAAGACTTTGTAATATGAGAATGGATGAGAGTGAAGATTTCTCAGCTCATGTTAATGGCCTGCTTGAACTAGTCAGGAGACTGGAAAATCAAAAGCTGAATTTACCAGATGAATTGATAGTGGCATTTCTGCTGAACTCTTTACCACCAACTTTTCAAACAGTATGTCAGATAATAGAAATGCAGGATAACCAATCTTTGGAAGTCGTTATTCAGAAACTTGAGGAATTTAATATGGCTCAAACTAATGAACAGCCAAACATCCCTTCAGAGTTTGCTTGCAAGGCAGCTGGAAATAAAGAGGTTTTTGCAAAATCTGCGAGAGTTAAGCGTTGCTTCAATTGTGGGGAAATCACCCATCTTGCATATCAATGCAGGAAGCAAGATACTGCAGAGAAACCAGTTAAGCAAGTTCCCAGCTCCTCTGCAAAGAACAAAGGGAGCCATGATAGGGCTTTCAGCCTGGTTGAGGAAAAAGCATCTCAACTTAAAAATGTGGAAGGAATAGAATGTGAGACTGCTTCACATGATTTCTTTGTTGATTCTGGAGCAACTAAAAATCTTATAAAGGACAAAGACAGATTTATTGATCTGGATAGGACTTATAGAACTCCTATAAGATTGGCTAATGGAGAGAAAGTTTATTGTCAAGGAAGAGGCAGGGCTAAACTCATATGTCATCTGGGAAACGGTGAGGAAATGAAAGTTACCATTGAAGAAGCTCTATATGTCCCAGAATTGGATCATAATTTTATAAGTGTCAAGTATGCTGTACAGAAAGGTTTTGCAGTGCATTTTGAAGGGAAATATTGCAGAATTTCAAAGGAAAAGGAGCTTTTTATGCGAGGAATGCTGGATTCAAATGGCCTATTCAAGGTAGATTGCTTGCAACAGGATCAGTATGCAAATGCTGCAAAAGATTGCAGACATAAGAACTGTGAAAGCAAATGGCACAGAAGGATGGGCCATAGAAATGCAGATGTGTTGCATGCACTTCCAGACCTAGTTAAACATTTTAAAATGAACTCATGTGCAACTAAAGATGAGAGATGTGTTTGCTGTGTAAAAGGAAAGGGAACTAGGCCCTCCTTTCATCAGAGCAAGGAGGAAGCCACACAGCACCCCCTACAGCTCATTCATAGTGATATCTGTGGTCCTATGAAGACAAAAACAATTGCAGGAAACCAGTATGCATTGACTTTCATAGATGATTTTTCCAAGTTCACGTTCACTTACTTGATTAAAGAGAAAAGTCAGGTGCTGGAGAAATTTAAGGAATATGTTGCAAGAGCCAGCAATAAGTTTGGAAGATCACCTCAGATCCTAAGGTCAGATAATGGAGGTGAATATGTTTCAAAACAGATGAAAGA
This sequence comes from Sphenodon punctatus, assembly GCA_003113815.1. Lineage (NCBI taxonomy): Eukaryota > Metazoa > Chordata > Lepidosauria > Sphenodontia > Sphenodontidae > Sphenodon > Sphenodon punctatus. Next base: position 8,926,019 of record QEPC01013002.1, on the reverse strand, counting down.
ATTTTTGAAGCAAAAAGGAATTGAACACCAGACAACCATCCCGCATACACCAGAACAAAATGGAGTAGCAGAAAGAAAAAATCGCTCTCTCATAGAGATGGCGAGATGTATGCTTTTGGATGCGAATCTGCCAAACAAATACTGGGGGGAAGCAGTAATGACTGCCACATACCTGCAGAACAGGCTCCCAACCAAAGGTGCAAAAGCAACACCTTATGAACTATGGCATGGGAACAAGCCCAGTGTGGGGCACATTAGAGTGTTTGGCTCTAAAGCCTATGCTTATATCCCAAAGGCCAAAAGGACCAAACTTAACACCAGATGTGAAGAAGGGATACTTGTTGGCTATGCACAAGGATGCAAGGGATACAGAGTAATGGACACTGACACTGGAAATGTGAAGATAAGCAGTGTGGTCTATTTTGATGAAAATGAAAAGGGAAGCACTGATCAAATGCCAGACCTAATGAGGCCAAGTTCATCAAGACAGAAAAAGACTGCAGAACTGCAGATAAAAGAGGAAGCTGAAGTTTCATTTGATTTGACCATGTTCAATCAACCTGAACCAGAAGGGGGCACTGACACCAACACTGATGCTGATGCTGAAACTGAAGCAGAACCAGAACTGGAACCAGAAGATAACACTGATGCTGATACTGAAACTGAAGCCGAAGCAGAACCAGAACCAGAAGTGAGACGTTCTGAAAGACACAACAAAGGAGTGCCAGCAGCGAGATTCTCCTATGCGGCAAAAGTGGAGGAACCACAGGAGCCCTCAACATGGCAAGACATTCAAAAAATGCAAACCAGTGAGGCGCGCAAATGGAGAGATGCTGCCAAGGAAGAAATTGAGTCTCTTAATGAAAATAAAACATGGACACTCACAAAGCTACCTGAAAACAAAAAGGCCATTGGATGCAAATGGGTCTTCAAGACCAAGCATAATGCAGAAGGGGAAATCACGCGCCACAAAGCGAGATTAGTGGCCAAGGGATATTCCCAAAAATACGGCGAAGACTACGACGAAACCTTTGCTCCAGTAGTAAGGCACACCACAATAAGAACACTCCTCAGCATAGCAGCTGCAAGAAAAATGGAAGTGCAGCACTTAGACGTGAAGACTGCATTCCTACATGGTGATATCAAAGAGGATATCTACATGCAGCAGCCGCCGGGATTTAAAGAACCTGGGAAGGAGGAACTTGTGTGCAAACTTCAAAAGAGTATCTATGGTTTAAAGCAAGCAGCGAAAGCCTGGAACGAAAAATTGAATCAATTGCTCCTTAAGGAGGGGTTCATACAGGGAGAAGCTGACCCCTGCCTATACTCAAGGTTCAGAAATAAAAGGAGGACATACATTCTAACTTATGTGGATGATCTGATTGTATGCCATGAAAACAAACGAGATTGTGATGAAATCGTCAGGAATCTGAACAAAGAAATAGAGGTGAAAGACTTGGGAGGTATCACTTACTATCTTGGAATACAAATAGAACGAGAAAAAGATGGAAGTTTCCTTCTCAATCAAAAACAAAAGATAAAGGACATTTTAGAATGCCTAGGCATGACAGAGGCTAATGAAGTGGGGACACCTATGGAAACAAATTTCCTAAGCCAGGAAGGCAACGACGAGCCCCTACCACAGGACAACCAGTACAGAACTGCAATTGGCAAAATGTTGTATGTAGCCACCGTCACAAGGCCAGACATTGCCGCTGCTGTAGGAATACTAAGCAGAAAAGTAAGTGCACCAACCCAAAGGGACTGGATAGCAGTCAAGAGAATAGCACGGTACCTGAAGGGCACAATGCATTTAAACTTAAAACTACCAGCAAGCGAGAACCCCAGATTGATGGGATATATGGATGCGGACTGGGCCGGAGACAAGACTGACTGCAAATCTGTGAGTGGAAATGTATTTCTGTATGGAGGCGGAGCAATCAGTTGGACTAGCCAGAAGCAGTCATTAATTGCCCTTTCATCCACAGAAGCAGAATTTATTTCAGCCACTCAAGCATGTCAAGAGGTAGTATGGCTACACAGACTACTAAAGGACTTTGGAATAGACGAACCAAAGCCAACTGAGATGTATGAGGACAATCAAAGCTGCATTCAGCTTACGAAAATGGAAAAGATAAAGCCAAGGTCGAAGCACATCAACACCAAGCGTCACTATGTGAGAGAAGCGCAAGAAAAAGGACTTGTTGAACTGATTTATTGTCCTACAGAGGAAATGATAGCGGATGTGCTGACCAAACCGCTACCCAGAGACAATTTCCAGAGGCTACGAGAAGCATTGGGAATTGTCAGCAGTGCACATAAATGATTCGGTGCACGGGACGATGAGAAGGGGTGTTGGAAATACATTCCTTTGGTTGCATCCCCCCTAAGCACCTCATCCTGTTTGTTTGCTAGAAACACCAGGAGTAGACAGACAGATCAGGGAACCCTTCCCCCATCCTATCTGTCCTACTCCTGTCAGGACCTGATTGGTCAATCTCCTCCCCCAGGAGATTTCTCATCTCTTTGTGTCTCAGAGAGCTTCCTTCCTCCCTCTTGAACACACCTAGTCTTAGGACTTAGCATAGATGTAGGCCTTTCCTATCCTACATGTATTTCCTAATAAAGCTACTTAAGCTTAAGTATGCTTCCTGCCTGCTTATTGATGATTAGCTACTCACACTCCTCTGTAAACTCTGCATTCGGCAAATGGATGCAAAGATCTCACAGGCCTTGCATTTCCAACAAACTCTACCTCTCAAACTGTGATGCAATTTGGCATTGACAGGGTCACTGTCCCCTATATGGCTGACCCAAGCAGAAGGGATTTTCTGGCTGTGTGTTCTACTAATGACCCGGAGCCTCTTGCTTCGGTTGTCTTGGGGGAAGTTAAGATTCCCCCCGGTAGGAATAATGATCTTGGTCCTGTAGGTCGGGAGGGGTCAGTATCTTTTAGGGCCTCCCCATGTAATTTGATTTTTTCCATTTATCCCCTGGACTCTGGGTTATTCCGCCTTTCGAGTACCCCGCTTGATGTGGCGGAACATTTGCGGTATTTACTAAATGAACCTATTACCAGACATAACGGAGTCTCGATAGACATTATTTTTAGCTGCCGAGATCGTCGTATGGTTAATGTTATGTTTGATTCCCCTAGCTGGGTCGCACTGATTTTAGAAGGTCATTCAGTACTTAATAACAATGTGATCTTTGTGGCTAGGGTATTCCAGAGGGATTCTGAGCACCTTTCTATGCCCAAGGGAGATCTTTGTCATATGGAAATGAGGGAGGGACTTAAAACCCCTGGAGGTGGAGATCTGCAGTCTGTTAAAAGGGCCAATAAAGCGGCCCCTATCCGGAAGAGACATTTCCCTCCTGGGCGGCCTCAGGGGCAGGAGGTTGATAAAAATGGTGGAAGGGATTTCCTGGCTGCCCTTCTGGGTGGGCAAGGGAAGTCTGTTCGGTTTGCAAATAAAGAGGGGAAATATCTTAGAGTGAGTTCCCACCCTCCCTTAGGGAGAGGGGAAGTGCACTCATGTCCTTTAGCTGGAATGGATCAGGGTGCAGTGGGAGGAAGTATGGAGGTTGATCCCCCGATTACCAAGGAGGCTCCTTTTGGGCCAGCTGGGTTGGAAATTGTCCACCCTGGCTCTTTATCACAGCAGTTCCCGGAGGGCCAAAAAGCCCTATTGGAACAGTTTGGAACTCTATCCAAAAATTTACGGTATCTTACAACAAGGCTAAAATCTCCTCATTCCTCCCCCTACCCAGGTAAAGGTTGTCGTTCAGTGGCATCTAGGAGGGAAGTATTGTCCCTCTTGGCTCCGGTCAAACCCCCAGTTGAGATGAAGGAGGGGGCTAGACCAAAGACTTATAGAGCCTCTTCCCCTTGCCTTGTGGATCTCGGGGGAGGTGATGGGGGTAGCCCTCTTGGAGTTGCAGTTAGTCTTGATGGGTCTTTTTCTCCTATTGGCTTGGTGGGGGATGAGGGTCTTAAAGAGGGGTGAGATTCAGGGAGGGGTGAATTTCTTGCCCTTTCTATAATAGACTTAGAATCGAAATCCCGACCACCTGTTCCCCCTCCTTTAAGGACCTCTGGGACTCAGGGGGAGGGTACTGATGGTGGTGTTCATTCCTTTTCAGAGAAATGACAGTACAGAGAGGGTCTCGAGGCCCTTAGGTTTCTCAGCTGGAACATCGCAGGATGGAAGGCCCGTTGCCTTGATGTTGATTTTGTTCGTTTTCTGTCCTATTTTAGTTTTATTCTTTTGCAGGAAACCTGGTTGGTAGAGGATTTTTTGTGCATGGTTTTTATAGTGTTTTGTTTGAAGGCTCAAGCCCCTGTTACTGCCGGTAGGCCTAGCGGAGGCTTGACTTTGCTTGTTTCTTCTGCGTTGGATGTACAGGTGACATTATGTGATTCTATCGGAGCTTATTTTGCTATATATTATTGCCTATTTTCATCTGGGTTAGAGGTGTTGCTGGGAAATGTTTATCTGCCACCCCCTACTTCTCCGTTTTTTACGGTAGATGTTTGGGTTGAAATTAGTCGGATATTGGCCAGAGTTTGTGATTCCTACCCGGGGGCCTGGCTAATAATAGGGGGAGATTTCAACATCAGGTTGGGGGTTGCATCCCCCGATCAGGCTCCCATTAGACTTGACGATCATGAATACCTGGAGTATTGTCGTTCTTCTAAGGATACTGTGGTGAGCCAGGGAGCAGGCCGTTTGGAAGGGTTTCTGGAGGATTGGGGTCTATTGGTGGTGAATGGATGCTTTAGGGGGGACCCAGAGGGGGACTTCACTTTTCATTCACCCCAAGGATCTAGCGTTATAGATTATTTTTTTGGTGTCTGAATTGTTTTTCCAGAGTATCCTCGATTTTTCTGTGATTCCCAGATTTGAAACTAATCATTTGCCCATATCATTGTCCATCCTTGATCCTCAGGCGAGCCAAGGACAAGGGCTGGGGCAGGAAGAAGAGGCCACAGTGTTGGCTCGTGTTAAGTGGTCTGAGGACCTCAGAGTGGGTTTTGAGGAGTTTATCAGAAGGAACGAGGTGATGGAGTGTGTGGAAAGGATCAAGGATGGTGGGGGGGGGGGACATTTGGCAGCTTTTGAGGGCCTTATGGCCCTTTTGTTCCCCCTGGTTGCGGGGAAAAAAACTATTGCTTCCTTCAGGCCTAAGATGTTTTCCTGGTTTGATCAAGAATGTCGGGATGAGAGAGCAAAATTGAGACGTTTAGTAAAACGTGTAAAGAGGGATTCCTCCTGGCCAGTTAGGTTGGCCTTACAGTCCCTGAGGAGGGATTATAGGCGTTTGATCTCCTCTAAGAAATTGGCAGCACAAAAGAAGGGGTGGGAGGGATTGCAGAGGGCCGCTTTACAAAATAATCATAAGGCTTTCTGGGATCTTATTTGTTTGGGTGGAACACGAAGGCAGGAGGCTCGTATTTCCCCTGCAGTATGGGCCGATTTTTATTCATCTATATATTCAGGCCCATCGGTGGGGGTGATTCGCCAATCTTGTGTTGACAATCTACCAGCTTGGCCCCCGGTATCTAGGGAGGAGGTAATTGTGTTTATCTCCAAACTTTGAGCTGGGAAGGCCCCGGGAGAAGATTTTATCCCCCCAGAATTGTTGAAGTGCCAGCCAGATTGGTGGGCGGATTTGCTGGCTCCCCTTTTCTCCGCCATCAATGAGGATGGAGAGATGCCGAGGGCATGGCTCGGGGGAATAATAGTGCCAATCTTTAAGAAAGGGGATTCCTCCTTGCCTGAGAACTATCGCCCCATCTGCCTGCTAAGCGTAGTGGGGAAACTTTACGCAAAGTTTTTGCTGGAAAAGGTGCAGTTTTGGTTAAGTGAGTCGGGATATTTGGAGCCAGAACAAATAGGGTTCCAAGGGGGGAAATCCACGCTGGACCAGATAGTTACCTTGTCCTCGTTAGCCGGGAGGTATGTGACTCGCCAAGGCAAGTTCTTTTTGGGGTTTATGGATCTGAGTATGGCATTTGACTCTGTTAATAGAGAGAGATTATGGATTAAATTAAAGAATACTTCTATGGACCCCCGCCTGATCTTTCTCTTGATAAAGGTCCACACTAATAACTTGATTAGAGTTCGCTCTAAAGACTATCTATTAACAAAGGCAATCCCAGTTCTCCGGGGGGTTAGGCAGGGCTGCTTGCTGGCCCCAATACTGTTCAATTTGTTCCTTAATGATGTGATCCCCTTTTTGAAGGAGATTGATACGCACGCCCCAAGGATCGGCGCCAGGAGGGTTCCGGCCCTCCTGTACGCTGACGATACAGTCCTACTATCTCAGACCTTGGTAGGACTGAGGAGGGCGTTGCAAGGTTTTGGATAATATTGTGTAAGGGAGGGCCTGCGAATTAACTATAACAAGTCAAAGATTATGGTAATGGGGAAGCATGGCCCCCGAAAGAGTCATCAATGGAGGATTGGTTCTAACTCAGTTGAACAAGTTAAAACTTATAAGTATTTGGGGGTTATATTTGCCTCATCCTTGAGTTGAGTCCCTCATATGGAGGCTGTTAAATTGCAAGCTAGGAGATCTACAGCTGCCATCCTCGGTTACTTTTACTGCCGGCCTTACGGCTTTTCAGAGCTAAAGTTATCCCACAATGCCTATATGCCTTTCCGGTATGGGGTGTGGCTTTTCTTTCTGAGTTAGAAGTCATTCAGAACCATTTGCTTCGAGCAATATTGGGACTTCCTAGGGGCACGCCTCAGGTGTTCCTCCGGCTGGAAACATTTAGCCCAACCATGAGATCAAGGGCAAAATTGTTTCTCCTTAAATATTGGGTTAAGGTTTATCTTTTTCCCACCCAAAATAACTCCCTGCTGGCCATGTTGCTGGCCGAAGGGGTTTTTAGCCCCTGGGTTGACCAGGTTGAGATGATGTTGAACCACTTGGGGTTCTCCAGTGAATCTTTGAGGGGAATTGGATTATTAGACTCCTTGTTTCTGATACGGAGGCGCTTGGAAGACCAAGAATTACAGTACAAGAGGGCCCTTTTGGCCTCTCAAGAAATTGCACCTGAGTACCCCCTGGCTGATCCCTTGCATCCGATGGTTAGCTATCTATTTTCCTGGCTTGACCCGGCATGTAGATGGGTGTACACCCGATTTAGGTGTAATTCTTTCCCCTCGTTTTTGGTAGAGGGGCGCTATAGGGGTATCCCGAAGCATGATAGAATATGTCAGCTCTGTGAGTTACACAAACCTGACACTTGTGCCCATCTTTTCTTTTATTGAACGGCCCTGGAGGCACCCAGACGGGAGCTTTTGGGGCAGTACTGTTTAGGTCATCCGAATCCGGGTATGTTGCTAAAAATCGTTTTGGATTATAAGGACTCGGCAATGGCAAGATCTGTGGCCAGGTTTTGTCAGTTATACCTGCGGATTAGAGAGGCCCGTATTGGGCCCCCTACTCTATGAGGTAACTGCAGTGGGCAGGGCTTAGGGGGGAAGAGGGTTATTATGTTATCTGCTGTTGTTGTTTATTTTTTATTTATTTTTTATTTTAGTAGATTTTTACCCCGCCCCATCCTGCCACGCAGCTCGGGGCGGCTAACAACACTCAATAAAACAATTAAAACAATTTAAAATATAAATATAAAAATATCTCAATAAAACAGGGTAAAAAGGACAGTGATGAATAAATAAGCGGGCGGGGGATTAAAAGACCCCCCCCACCCTCCCTCCCAAAGGCCTGAGCAAACAGCCAGGTCTTACAGTTCCGCCGAAATGTTAAAAGGCTTGGGGCCAGGCGAGCTTCCTCCGGAAGGGAGTTCCACAGCCGCGGCCCCACTACCGAGAATGCCCGCTTCATCGTGGCCCCCCGCTTTACGCGGGGGACCTCCAAGAGGGCACCCCCGGCGGACCGCAGGAGCCGTTCCGGGGCGCGAAGGGCGAGGCGGTCCCTAAGGTAAGAGGGGCCAAGGCCGTATAGGGCTTTGTAGATCATAACTAGGACCTTGAACTTGGCCCGGCACACTATAGGCAGCCAGTGCAGCGCTCGGAGCACCGGTGTAATGTGCTCCCGGCGACCCGTCCCCGTAAGAAGACGGGCCGCCGCATTCTGCACCAGCTGCAGCCTCCGGGCCAAGAACAAGGGAAGCCCCACGTAGAGCGCGTTACAGTAGTCGAGCCGCGAGGTGACGAAGGCATGGATGAGGGAGGCCAGGTCCGGGCCAGAGACATACGGACGCAGCCTACGTACCAGATAAAGCTGGCGGAAGGCAGCCTTAGCGACTGCCTCCACCTGCCGCTCCAGCCGCAGGTCTGCGTCCAATATGACCCCCAGACTCCGGACCTGCTGAGCTACAGGGGGGCAAACCCCCCCAACCAGGGGGGCCACCACCCCCTTCGCCCTCCCCACCACCATCACCTCCGTCTTATCTGGGTTGAGCTTCAGTCTGCTCCGCCGCATCCAATCCGCCACGGCCTCCAAACATTGGGATAGCACCGAGACAGCAGGGTCTGGGTCGGTAGAAAACGAGAGGTACAGCTGAGTATCATCAGCATACTGGTGACATCGCACCCCGAACCCTCTCACGACCTCCCCCAAGGGCTGCATATAGATGTTAAATAATAATGGAGACAAGATCGATCCCTGCGGAACGCCACACGGTAAGGCGCGGGGGCTCGATGTTTCTTCCCCCAACACCACCCGTTGGCTCCTCCCCGAGAGGAATGAACGGAACCATTCAAGAACAGTCCCGTCCAGACCCCCCCGGTCACGCAGTCGTCTCAACAGCAGCCCATGGTCCACGGTGTCAAAAGCGGCCGAGAGATCGAGCAGGATGAGAAATGTCGAACATCCCGCATCCATCTCCCGGCGGAGGTCGTCCACCAAGGCCACCAACGCCGTCTCGGTGCCATAGCCGGGGCGGAACCCAGATTGAAAAGGGTCAAGGAGCCCGATATTATCTAGATGAACCTGGAGCTGGAGCGCCACTGCCCGCTCAATAACCTTCCCTAAAAAGGGAAGGTTAGAGACAGGTCGGTAGCTGTTTAATGTTTAAGTGTCCAATCTCATTAAATGTCAGAATAAAACTGCTTCAGCCCCCATTACAAGGCAGATCCTTTTGGGATGACCAATATAAGTTGTTATTATTATATTATAAGGGAAGTGGCAAAATTTTTGTCCAGTGTTAATGGTTCAACGACGTAGGAATTATGATAAGCCTCTCTAGGATAAGAGTTGAGATATATGATTATAGATTGTTTTTGTTTATGTACATGAATGACTAGAATTATAATGCTAAAATGTCTATAAATAGGTTATCAATTTGTACATTGCATTGGTATTTTAAGTTTTAAATGTTTTTTTTGGTTGCAATTGGGATATATATGTTGTATTGCTTATATTGCAAAGACCATATGGTCAAGTCAATAAAGAAATTGATTGATTGACCTCCCTTTTTCATCCGACCCAGACCCGGCAGTCTCAGTGCTTACCCGGTGTCTGGTGGCTGTGGGGGACTGGATGAGGGCGAGCCGACTGAAGCTGAATCCTGACAAGATGGAGGTGATGTTGGTGGGTAAGGTGGCAGATGTGGCAGCCCCCATCATTGACGGGGTTTGCCCTCTGCTGGTTCTCCAGATTCTGGGTGTGCTCCTCGACCCGCAGCTCTGCATGGATCTCCATGCGAGGTCGGTGGCAAGGAGTGCGTTTTGCCAATTACATCTGGTATGTTGGCTTCAGACGTATGTTTCAGACAATGATCTGGCCACCATCATCCATGCTTTCATTACCTCGAGATTGGACTATTGTAACACATTCTATGTGGGGTTACCCATGGTGACCATCCACAGACTGCAGCTAGTGCAGAATGTAGCGGCCCATCTTCTCATGGGGTCGGTCCGCCACAAGCACATTACCCTGGTGCTCTGAGCTCTGCGTATATTCTTCCGGGCCTATTTCAAGGTGTTGGTGTTGACCCATAAATCCCTACATGGCCTTGGCCCAACTTACCTACGGGATCACCTCACTCTCCATGCTCTGGAGCGACCCCTGCGGTCAGCCAGGAGCGCCCTCCTCGAGGTCCCCTGGGGGGCCACTATGGAGAGAGCATTCTCAGTGGCCGCATCTTGGCTGTGGAATTCCCTCCTGGTGGAGGCCCGGATGGACCCGAACCTGCCTTCCTTCCAGTGTATGACTAAGACCTGGCTGTTCCGCCAGGCATTTGGCAGGAGAGATGGGGTGTAGAGTGGGGGGTTGTGGGTTAGGGAGAGAGGAGGGAAATCTATTGTTTTTGCCTTTTCTTTTATTGTGTTTTAGCTTTCTGTTTTATTGGTTTTATATGTAAGCCGCCCCAAGCTGCCTGGAGCAGGAGGGGCGGGGTAATAGAATCTGTTAAATAAATAAATAACATTTCTATACCGCCTCCTCCTGCCCAATGCCATCCCATGGTGGTGTACATCATATAATAATATAAAAACACAAATAAATACATAATAAAAATCACATTAAAAATCCTAAAAAAAGAGGTCTGGGAAAACCCCATAAAAACAACAGACCTCATAAAAACAAAAATTCCCACCCACTACCCGTCCCCTTCAACAAACGCCTGGTGAAACAGCCAGGTCTTACATTTTCTGTGGAAGGAAGGGAGATCCGGAGAGAGGCGAAGCATTCCATAGCCGCAGTGCAGCCACTGAGAATGCCCACTCGGACGTAGCCACCTGGGAAACCCAGGGGACCTCCAAGCAGGCATCCCTGGCCAACTGCAGAGGCCGATCCAGGACACGAGGGGTGAGGCAGTTCTGCAGGTAATGGGAAATGTAGCTTGAGACTCTGCCTCCAGCGGAGCATAGAGAGTGAACGCTCAGAGGATGGAAAATACACATCTGTGAACTTACTGATTTTTTAAACTTGAATACAACATTTTCTAAACCAGCAAACACAATCAATCATTAACCTATGTTGCAGAGCACCCTTAGAGCACACCTGCAGCCCTGCAACATGTATAATAAAATGTAACACCCATTTTATCAGTATTAGAGTGTCTGTATAAAAAGGGCCAAAGAAATATATCTTCAAAAAAGTGTTAGTGGGTGTGTTTGGACCTGCAACAATTAACTTCAAAATCATTATAACTTGAAAAGTACTTTATTGATCACCACAAAATTTTCAGAAATCACATGACTCCAGAATATCACACACCCTGAAATTTTCAGTAAAAAAATTCCAACCCTTTTTTTTATAAAGAGGTTTGAAGTTTCCCCATTTAGAATGGACGGCAGTGGATTCATAATTTAACTATACAACCACTACTGTGGCTGTATAATCTGGACTTCCAAGGTGGTGTTTTTAAATAGGCTCCATTCTTCTTGCAGAAATTTAATCCTCGCAACTGCTTTTAGTTTCACTCTAGCCAATTTCCTCATTTTTGCATAGTTCTCCTTTTTAAAGTTAAATGTTACTGAGGTAGTTTTGTCATTCTCCCTACTGTAAGAATGTTGAATTTGATTATATTATGATAACTATTGCCAAGTGGTTCCACTACCGTTACCCCTTGCACCAGGTCCTGCGCTCCACTTATGACTGGATCCAAAGTAACTCCTCCTCTAGTTAGTTCCATGACCAGCTGCTCCAAGAAGCAGTCATTTATGATATATAGAAATTTTTACCTCCGTGTCATGCCCTGAGAAGCCATTTACCCATGAAAAAATTCAGTGTCAGCTATATCTGGGGCCTTAAGCAACCTTGCATTTCCATGCAATTCCTTCTTCCTTCGATCTTACATGTTTTGAGTGCCGAGCCTCTCTTAACTATAAGGCAAGATACCCAGATACAATACAAGGCTCCAGTAATTCCCAGCATTTTGAAAAACGTCTTTCTCCCATGAACTCCCTTCTTTTCTCCCTCATTATCTTGAGCCTTTTGCCAGTGCCTTTCTGTAGATAAGTTACTCTTAGAAATTAATACAACAAGTACCTGCCACTTCTATCCTCCTTTATTGAATATTAGAATAGCCTCCCAAATGAAGTAATGGCAGTGTCAGCTGGCGCGTTTTAAGCTGCACTGTATAAAGCACTAGAAAGTGGACTGCAGGGAACAATTCTGCATTAGTAGTGAGATGGGTTATATGACCTGACAGCTTTCTTCCATCAATAATTTTGCTGATTCTATATCTCCAGGGCATACTTATGCTCAGAGAGCCTGGGAAGTGAGAATCCCTCATATCACAGCACACAGAGGATCTACAAAGGCACCTGATCAGCTTGACAACAATAGAGAAAGTCCTATCTCTGGATGTTAATGTTAATACACAAGAGGGGAGGCCCCCGGCCCAGAGCCCATGGTTGCTGCATCTGCCCTCATCCCCTGCAGCCACCACCCGCAGGCTTCCACACACAACAAAAACAAACAGGCAGGCATTCCTCCCTGCTGTGGTCCGCCCCGCATCATCACCCCTTTCCACCATAGAGTTGTGGTCTCTCAGTCAACACTCTTGGCTGGCACGTGCAGTTCCATGCTGATAAACATGCATGTGCACTCCAACAGATGGGGGGCACAGGGTGGCTCACATGGGTGCTCCGTGGCTCCCCAACACACAGGAGGCGGCCACAGGGTAGTGTGTTGCCCTGCATTTGCCACATTTCCTTCATTGGTGCCTTGTGGAGAGGCCCTGGGGTGCCCCTGGGATGAACATGTGGCAGGCCCAGGATACACAAGCAGATGACTGCGGGGGTTATGGAGGCAAATGTGGGGCAGCATCTCATTTGTTAGCACTGGTGCTTTCCAACAACTTTAGTGAGGCTTTGACCAGATTTTTAAAAACAACAGGATTATACCCCATCTGCGTAGATATTTAAATGTAAAACATCCCACTGTTTCCCACTTCGCCTTTTGCTCTGCTAATACAGTTACAAATGGCTGAGGTATTACTAAGCATGCAAATGATGTGTCAAACAGGCTTTAATTGTATGCATTTTACATATAGCCCAAGCTTATTTATTTTAATCTTTCATATCATTGGTATAAGATATACAATATTCATCCAAGCAAATCAAAATTCTCTGAATGTTGCAGACAAATTTGGTTAAATATACATCTAATCAGTGTCTAGCACAATGCATAAAACACTGATCAAAAATTCAGATACCCGTACATCTCTTAGACAGGAAAGTCATGGAATATATATATATTTAGAGTTTCCTCTATTTTGGTTCATGGAAATATTCATAATGGGAGTCTGCCCCCTCAACGTTTCCTTGTACCTATTAAGCAAAAGGTTTACGAGTATTTTAGAAAAAGTTACTGCCCAATCCAAAATACCTATTTCAAGAGACTAACTGCCTGCAAAGCTTTATGTTAATATAGAATAATCCACACTGTGAGTAGTCCCAGTGAAGTCTAATCCAAAATCAGTGGAACCATTCAAAATGCAAACTAACCCATGCTGTCATAACTCTTTTCAAGACTGAGCTCCCAAGTTGCTGGCTCTTAAAAGAGGCTTCATAGAGCAGAGAGGCTGGGTGGAGGCTGGGAAGGGGTAAATTATTTAACTGAGTATGTAACAAACATCGTGCCATATAGTGCTCTGTTTACATATTCTCAATGGCATGTAGATTCTGAAAGGATCAAAGTAGTTTTATGAATTGTATGTATACCTACACAGAGAGAACCTTCGAAAATATGTTTATAACTAGGTAATGAGAAGGTTTGCAGTGGACATCAGTTAATCTCAAATTACCTCCAAAGGTGTAGTTTTACAACAATAGCAATAGACATGTTATAAAGAAGAGTCTTAAGAAAGTAGAACACTGCTCACAAACATCATGGATCCTAGAGTTCAGTGTGCACCTTCAGCAAATAGAAAATCAGCGGTTGCACCTTCATATCAATGAGGAAGCCTTTTTAAAAAATGAAAATAAAAAGCTGTACATTGTATACATTTTAAAGAAATAGTTGTTGTTTAAACAGATGTTATTCCATTTGAATTAAAAGTGTGCTTACATACGGGCTTTCTGTTTTTCTATAACGGACTTCTTCCCAGGAATCTCTAAGTCCTTTAAAGATACTGTAGAACAAATTCGTGCAACACACCAGGGTCACCCCCATTTTGCAGATGGGATACTGAGGTTCACAGGAAATTAACTGGCATCTCCAAGTTCTCTGAGTAAATGGCACAACTTGACGTTAAACCCAGATCACAACTTCCTGTGACTTAACCTTGAGAACATTCTATCTTTCCTCCTTTAGGTCACAGTCATGAGCACTCCTGTACACTCATGGTGGGAGACTAGAGGACATAAGGCTCTCCCCCTATGTGCCAAAGCACCTGCCTGCATTACTGGGGAGGCAGTCACACAGGGGCAAGATGGACAGGGTCAGCAAGAACAAGAGACAGGCTCCTTCTCCCTTCCTAAACACTGTTCCAGGCCCCAAAACTATTCTAGAAGAGGAAGAAATCTATGCCAGCCTATGGCCTAGAGGAGACTATTCCCTTCCGGGAGCAAAGGGAAAGCAGGAAGTATATGGTGGGTGGAGCCACACGAGATGCTGGGGGCAAACTATCACACCTTGGGCGACCTTAACCCATTTGAACCCACTTGCTGGCTGGACCACGTGATGCAGTGCATCATGTCGCTGATGACTGCTAGATGTTCCCCCTGCCACATGGCAAGCAGCTGGCTGCTACGGGATGCATCCTTGGAAAAAGGCCGAGGACACATCATAAGCAGCCTTACCCCAAATGGGATAAGGCTACACAAGCGGTGGCAGCCCATGTGCCTGGGCCCTTTCCACCCGCAGCGAGCTCCATGGTGGGGCTTTGAACACTGTGTGCTGTCACCCTGTTGGTATATGCAACATCAATAAGTTAAAACTTACTGTATTAAGAATAGAAAGCCACCAGGTGGCGCTGCTAAGTTTACATGCACATGGAAGGGAGATGGGGTTTTGCAGTTGAATTCCTTTGTGTAACCACTCCTTCTGCCCTTCTCTCTCATTGTGTGAGTCTCAGTCGCCATTTTGTCTTCTTACTCGTTAGCTGTAACTAAAGAATTGTGCCTGAAAAGCTTAAGTAAAGTTCTTGTTTAAACTTTCAGCTGCATTTGTCTTTAACGACTATGAATTAGATATTACTCTGCAACACACCCATCATGCACAGCCACGTCATGGCCAGGAACGGGATTTGGGTCAGTCTGGGGGACGGAGCAGGGCAGGGCTGGACACTCGCTCATGTGACTCGTGTCTTGGCCTGCCCCAGCTGTGACAGGAATCAGACGGAAGCCTGCCTGCCCCATGGGGGACCAACCTCTGCTCAGCAACCCAGGCTAGCCCCGCAGAGTGACAGCTGTGCTTTCTTGCCACAGGGCCATGCAGGAATCAGGCTCGAGTGACTGCACTCTCTGATGATGAGAGTCACATAATCTGCTTTTTCTTTCCTGCCCCTAAAGCAGGACAATGACATGGCATCCCTTACTCAAGTTAGCTTGTAGTACAATCCAGCTGACCATTGTTAGAAGAATCTTCAATAAACGCCAAATAGGAACTGAATAAAGCCATACATTAACTTCAAAACAGAGGTTACCTGGCACTATTGGTTTAAAAACATTTTTGGCTATTGGTTAATTATACTATTTTTGTCCTGATTCTGTAAATACTTATGCACCTGCTTAACTTTGCTCATATGAGTAGTCCCATTGAAGTCAAGCAAGTAAACGCATGTATGGTCTAAGGAATGACATAGCGACAGAATTGCGAACAATTCACACCAGCATTCATTTTGATTTTGTAAAATACAAGCTGATGTGTACAAATTAAAAAGCAGATACAGTACCGCATATCATTCACCTTTTATATCAGAGGATTTATCGGAATGTGACCAGTGGAGGTAAAGTGATCACTTTATTGTTATAAAATTCACCTTTATGGGACGGGACACAGGGACAGACACAAAAGGTTGGAAGCATAGAAGCATATCCTCATAAGTACTATACAGTCACCATTGTTGGAAGACCAGAAGAAATCGTCATTTATATAGGTAAAATCAAAGTTCACAATCTTCAGGTCCTTTTTAAGGTACATCTCATTCAGTTTGTTTAATGTTCGTTCAAAGGTATATTTAGATGCACAGCTGTATGCTTCCCAACTGTACACATTCTTGAAGTGCATATCAAAACATGGATTATCCTAGAGAAAGGGAGAGAGAGTGAAATTATTTATTATTATTATTTTATTTATATAGCGCAAAATTATTATTTTATTTATATACCTGGCACTGTACAATCCACAGTCAGAGACAGGTCTTTACCCCTAAGAGGCTTACAATCTGAGAGAAGGGAGGGGGATATGAGGGAGAGGTAAACATCAGGAAAAACAAGAGTACATTTATGAGGTCGAGAAGCTGCAGGCTCGTGCTTCACTTAGGGTAATTTCAGACGTGCACAGGGCACGTCCAACCACGCACCGGGATCAGTTTCGGATCCCCATCAGGAATCAGTCCAGCCGTCCTTTAGATGTGCCGGGCTGATTCCGCTTGGTGATCAGGGAGGGGGCGGGGCTGCGCAGCGTGACGCATGGTCGCACAGCCCCGGCCACCCGCGCTCGCCCGGCCACCTGCCATCCGAGAGAAAGGTGGACGCAGCAGCGAATCCGGCGGCTACGCCCAATCCCCTCCCGTGGTCAGGACCGCGACCCGGGATCGGCTGAAGGTAACAGACGTTACTTTTTGCCGATTCCGGCCCATGGCCAATCTAACCACGCTTTCGGACCTATAGGTGGTCGAAGGTCCAGAAGCATGGTCAAAGGGATTCCCGCCAGGGGTGAACATCTGGCAGGAACCCTTTAGATGTTACGGCACTGCGGCCACCACAGGGGGTTCACTGTGGTTGACCGTGGTATCATAACGTCTGAAATTGCCCTAAGTGAAGCACGAGCCTGCAGCTTCTGAGTGGGAGGAGTGAGGAAGTAGTTTCTCTCATGACAAGCCAGGGAAGGCCTGATGGAAGAAGTGGGTTTTCAGAAGGGATCTGAAAGTTGGGTGGGAGGGAGTGGAGCAAGTGTATCGAGGGAGGGAGTTCCAGGCATGAGGGGCAGCAAGGGAGAAGGGGCGGAGACATTTAGAGGAGCAAGGGATTCGCGAGCAGGCGAGGGTGGGGGCAGAGGTGGAGCGAAGCTTCCCAGCAGGAGTGTGGCTTTGTAATATAGGTACAAGAACAGCAACTTTTATTACTCTCTGCTCTGTCATCATATAGGCTTTGGCTCACCTTGTAATGGATTAATAAAATATTAGCATTAGATTTTGGAAATATTTCCAAAATATAGCTCTTTTAAATGTCCACAAAGATAGAGCCAAATCCAGTTATTCATAATCAGTCCTTGCTGAGACAAAGAGTCTCACTGAAGTCAGCAGAATTTGGCCACGTGGTAATTCTAAGACAAAATTAGTGCAAATCCCCAAATGCGCAGTTTAGTAACACTTTTTGAAATGTACAGTATGAAAAAATAATTCCTTCTTTTATAAATAAATACCCTATCAGGAGAAAAGGACTGATAGGGCATCATTTGCAATACAGCAAGTGGAGGCAGTTGCCTCTTTCTTCAGATTTTGCCCTCACCTCAAATTTTGGTCTGTATTGTGTCTTCTGCAGGACATAATATAATCACATATATGATGATCAAATTTCCCATGCTGTATTATCAATCCTAAAGTTTTCTTCACAAATAAATAAAAGTACAGTTTTCCAGGCATAGCTATTTTCTGATCTACCCTGGCAGAAAGCCAGAATTGCATCATTTTTCTTGTAGGTTCTATACTCTAACACAAATTTGTCCCTGCTCCCCAGACTCTTTCTAAAATGATGCTCTTCCTGAGGTCATATGACAGTTCTCTGGCCAGTAAACAGTTCTCTCTGCTTACTGGCTTCTCTGCACCATTAGCACTAGCAAAGGCATTTAGATGTATCCAGCTACATTAAATTTGGTGAATGTCATCTCTAATTTAATATGATCATTTATGCTGACTTGCTTTTTTTATTATTATTATTATTATTATTATTATTATTATTAAATGTTGCTTTTTCATCAGAAAGGGAAAAGTCCTAGATCATCCCATCTGTGGAAAATTCCATAGGAACAACAGTGGCAAGGGACCTAACTGAAAGAGGATGCCAGACTCCCCATCTTAGCCTCCAAAAGACACCCACCCACCCGTATCCCTTCCTTGCCTGTAAGCAGGCTCCCATCTCTGTTAGCTTCCTGTCCCCACCCTCACTTTCCTACACTTTGCAACCCCTTCTTCCCAATTGGGACGGGGCTGCTGGAACCATACCATTCCATACCTGCTGCCCCCCACTAGGGCACCATTGCTTGCTCTTCCCCTTGAAAATTTCAGGCACTTCTAATGAGTTGCTGTGCCTGTGATGCAGCCACCAATAACAAGCGAAGAGGGCAGAGCCTGTAGTGGTAATATCAGGTCCAGATCTGAGGGGCAATTCCTCCTAAGCAAATCAAGAAGGGGAGACTTGCCCCTTGTCCTCCCACCTCATTATGCTCATGTAAAGCAGGCTCTGGTAGATGGAATCGTTTAAAGGATTTCTTATTGAAAATCCAGCTCCCACATTGCTCCATCATTTTTGGAGTCCTACCACCAAATTCTCTTTGTTTGGGAGGAGAGCTCCAGATACAGGAACTGTATTGACATGTTCCGATTCATATTTAGTCAGTATTATCTTTTTTCCGCCTGAAATGCATTGAGCTGGAAGGGGAAGGAGGTGGGTTTTGCATGCCCTCATCCTCTCTGCCCTAGATTGAGTTTGTAGGGCCAACAACAAAATGTTCTTTAAAACTGAGTAAATGTAATAGGTCAACAATGCATCTGAAATCCTATAATGCCATTTTTATATAATGTTTTATATTATACCATTCATTTTCTCCTGGTAGTTTACATCTGCACTTCAGCTATTGCATCACAAACTGAAACACAACTTGTAGGAATTTATAAGTAAATACAGCACTTACTGCATCTGCTTCTTTCCCATCAATCATCTCCAGATCATTCAGAAACCATTTCTCCGTTATTTCATATTTCTCATCAAGGCCTATTCTAAAGTGTTTCACCATAGATATTTGTACGTCTTCACTTTTAGTCACTACAAGACAAAAATTAGTTTACACACTCATAATTTAGACATATGAAAATGAAATACTTCATCCAGCTACATTTTAAGCAGTATGAGGACACTGTTAGCGAGCAGAATTTAGCATATAGTTTGCTCCAGTCCCTACTTGCTTTTGACTTGTAAATCCTCTAAAGGATTCATCTTGTATGTTGGAAAACTGTTGGCTTAAAGCCAACAAATAATTTATTCTTAACTGAATGTCTATATTTGTTAAAGAGGATGATGGTGAAAGCTACCATCTAAATAAACTTGAACTTGAACTTGGCTCTGACTTGGGAACCTTGAAACACAAGAATAAAATGGGAAAATGAGACTTGTTAGCACAAGACAAAAGTGTTCGTGTACACCCACAGTTTTATACTGGTTTAAGAGCAGACCATAAACCACTCCTCAGAAAGGGCTGCTTCCCCCAACTACCCTTCCTCTGCCCCTACAATATGACTTCAACAACAGAGTTTATTTTAAAAAATGCCCATTCTGACCCAGATGGAACTAGATCTCCACACAGGTGCAGATAGAGATTCACCCATACAGATCTGTCTATAAGACAGGGGGTGTTTTTAGATTAGATGCTACCCCACATGGCCATCCAGGAGCCACGGAGTCCACTGCCTGTCTGAAGGTGGAGTGGGGGGGATGCACGGTCTCGTGAGCCATGAGCACTGCCAGGAAATCCAGAGTGCTCCATGCAGGGCAAGCCAAATATCTCCATTGCAACGGGCAGTCACGGAGACCCTGCCTGTATGAACTGGGGTGACCAGCCATGCCAGTAGACTAGTCCTCTGCTCATAGGCATGTTGGGTGGGGGACATGGTCTTTATAAGTCACGAGAACTGACTGGGAGCGCTGGGGAGCCCGGGTTTCCCAGCACTCACACCGGGGACATGGCAATTGCAAACGCCAGCCTAGTGTGCTCCCTCCCACCATGGTCCATGGCAGAGGCCGGGAGTGCATGGTAGCTTGCCTCTATGGTGAGGGTAGCCATGCTGGAAGCTGCTCACTTGAATTGCTCCCCATGCACTCCACCTGAGTGGGTGCTCTGCAGCAATGCCACTCAGCATCACCTTGCTAGTTTAAAAACTCCCAGGGACCAAAACTAGTATTAATTTACATTTTCTGTGTTTTGTAATGTGGCAATCTACCTGGAGACAACTGGATTGACTGAATCCAGCTGCCTGAGTGTGGCACAGCCATATGGAATCAATAGTGTTTCCTTTGTGGATGAACATATATGGGGCTGTGGAAGGGTGTGCCTGCCCCTGAAGAGAGAGTTCAGATTTTGGAAGGGGCAGAGACTACACCAGAGGATGGAGACGCTGTAAAGGGGCAAAGGGACACACAGTTCAGGGAACATTGTTCTGTTGTGACGGGGAAGGCTTCTGTGATTTTGCCCCAGCATGCAAACCTGTAAATAAATTGATGTATATCAAAATCATAAGACTCTCATCCTCTCTCCTCAGAAGGAGGTTATAAATTCTGGAAATGGCCCTAAAACTTCCCACTGCCTTCCCACACTACAAATAGGAAACTGATAATGTTACTGCTATTTGCTTTTAAAGGAAAACTTGTGTTTTAGTGACTATTTTTTTAAAAAAATCTTGAAGTTTCAACTTTTCTGCAGTTATGGATATCCCTAACCATCTTTTAGAGAAGCTGTCATTTCCCTGCTAACAGTCAAAAAGAAAAAGAAAGGATGGTACTAGGAAGAAACTAATTTATCTTCATCATCATCAGTTAATTATGTTAAGTGTTGTCACTAGGATTTCAGGCATAAAGAAAAAAATCAGTAGTGGGAAAAAAAACCACCTGGGATTTAAATAATGAAATATTAGATACATTTCAACATGAGCTTTCAAGATGACATGAAGTATAGTTTTTTAACTGAACGTATGGTTACTTGTGTATTGTATTATTGGTGGATGGTGCCCCTGGCTTCATACAAAGATTAATAACTGTTGTACTTTCTCTGAGAAGTGGTGTGTCTCCATTCCAGACCCATTTATTTGCTTCATGAGCACATGACTCCTCTACACTTTGGTTGTCTAAAGGGGGATTAATATGCTTAATGTGCTGGTGAAGTTTGAACTGCCACAATGTAGCCAGCATTGTGCCTGCACACACCAATTGTGCTGGTCTGTTAGGGTGGCCAGATATGCAAATACAGCCCTGTAACCTGTATTTCTCATGTGTCCTCTAAAATTTGCATATCAGGCCACCCTATGGTCCATAGAGATGGCTTTGTATCCATACAAATGTCCATAATACTGGTAGAGTCTCATGGGCAGGTTTCCCAATCAGGGATTGGAGCTAAAGGACCTTTATAGATCCACCCACAAATGAATCTCTCAAAACATGAACTGACTCTAGCTTGCCACCTTCCATGCCCTCCCCTTTTGTCAGCTTGGAAACAGAATTGGATGCTATTTTAACCAAAATTTTGATTAGATTAACAACATTTTGATTCAAAATTTTGAATTACTCTCCTAAGATTTCCCAAGATGTGCCTACTCGAAGATTTTGGTTATCCTACATCCCAAAAATAATTTTGGCTGCACTTTGTAACAGATTCCTTACACCAGATCGATTTAGGTTACTTTGTTTTAGACAATCTAAGAATATTCTCGCAAGAAGACAAATTCTTATTAATTCAAAAAATCAGGGACATTGCTCATCAAAATGATACAGCTATGATTCAGTCTTCCTATATTGCTCCATTATATATCTTTTGGGGAGGTGACGAGGAGTTTGAAAAATATCTTACTTTCAATCTCAAAAAGTTCCAAAGAACAGCCTTAACTAGACTGAGGATGGAACATATGCTGATGGCTATGCTGGAAGGTCGTAGAAGGGGAAAACCTAAATGTATGAGATTTTGTCCCTTTTGTAAGCATGAGATCGAGGACACAGTTCATTATGTTTTAGTGTGTCCCCTTTACAGAGAAGTAAGGAATCAGTTGATTCTCTCCCTTCCCCATTTTCTTTCTACTTTCTCTTATTTAGAGCAATTGATTTGGATATTTCAGCAACAAAATGAAGTGTTTGTTTCCAGGCTTGCTTCTTCTGCTTTGCAAGAAGAAGATATTAAATGTAGGTTTATGGTAAACCAGATTTAGTATGTATTATGTGTTTAATTTAAAGTAATCGATGGATCTTTCCACTTGTGTGGAGTCCTTGTTTTTAGTTTTCTTCTCAGTTTATGACTTATGTATATTAAGATTAGACTTTAAAGCCAACAAATAATTTATTCTTAACTGAATGTCTATATTTGTTAAAGAGGATGATGGTGAAAGCTACCATCTAAATAAACTTGAACTTGAACTTGGCTCTGACTTGGGAACCTTGAAACACAAGAATAAAATGGGAAAATGAGACTTGTTAGCACAAGACAAAAGTGTTCGTGTACACCCACAGTTTTATACTGGTTTAAGAGCAGACCATAAACCACTCCTCAGAAAGGGCTGCTTCCCCCAACTACCCTTCCTCTGCCCCTACAATATGACTTCAACAACAGACTCTACCTTATTGCTGTAGTAGTGACGTGGTGACAGTACAGGGCTGGAGAAGCAGGGAGACAGACGTGTGTTTTTCACACAAGACACTCTCCACCTACATGGGTTACAGGGCAGACACCCATAGGGTAACACTACAGCCCTGCAACATGTAAAGTGGATGGGTGGAGGGTGTCTTGTGTGAAAATGGCCATAGACCCTTTTTACACAGGCGGCACCCACGCATGAACACTGTGGGAGTTCGTGCGTGGGTGCCGCCCGTGTAAATCCCACGGCGGGTAGGGTGTGCATTAATGCATGCTCCTGTGCACACGCATGCACACCCACCTCCACCCATCCCCCACGCATGGAGCAAGCAGCGAAAACGGCGGTTGCTCTGGCCCTTTTCACACAAACACTCTAACACTGATAAAATGGGTGTTACATTTTATTATACATGTTGCAGGGCTGCAGGTGTGCACTATGGGTGCCCTGCAACATGTATAAACACCCATTTTATCACTGTTAGAGTGTCTGTGTGAAAAGGGCCTGTGCGTGTTGATGGGTGGAGGTGGGTATAAATGGGTGTGCGCGGCGCACCCTGTGTAACAAGAGCCATATATTAGTGGGATCACATTCTTAATTTAAAATATCTTTATTTAAAATTCCTGGAGATTAGCTAGCAATAATTCATTTTTCTTTATGTTCATGCAAAATTATATTTACATTAGTTATGAAAATTCATTTTGAAACCTAGCTAAAATCAGCATCCAAATTACTGTAGGCTGCTTGTTCCCCTGATCTCAGTAAATCATATCGTTTCCAGCCAGCCTACCCCACCCTTCCCAAATGGCTCAGGATAGTCTTACACCGCCTCCAGAAGATGCCCAGGCTTGAGCTCAAACAAATCTCCAAGGGAGTTCTACAGCATTGGGGCAGCAACCGAGAATGTCTCCCTGTGAGCCCTCACTGTACGAACAAGACTAACAGATGGTACCCACAGGGAGGTGCCCTTGGCCGATCACAGGGGCTGCAGTGGGACATGGAAGGACAGGCAGTCTTTCAGATATGTGGGGCCCAGACCATTTAGGGCTTTAAAGGTCAAAACCAGCACCTTGAATTGTGCCCGGAAAGCTATAGAGAGCCAGTGCAGACTTCAGAACACCAGTGTAATGTGCTCGCTCCCACAAGGAGCCAAGCCACCACATTCTGCACCAGCTGCTGCTTCCGAACAGTCATCAAGGGCAGCCCTATGTAGAGCACATTGCAGTAGTCTAGCCTCAAGGTGATGAAAGCATGGATGACAGTGGCCAAATCCAAACTGGAAAGAAAAAGCCGCAGCCTCCGCATCAGATGGAGCTGGGAGCACTTCTGGCCACCACCGCAACCTGACAATTCAGGCACAACAAGCACGCCAAGGCTGCAAACTTGACTCACAAAGGGGGCCGGATTCTGTCAATGACAGGAGTCCCAATCCCCTCCAGGTCACAAGGCCAGCCAACCATCTTCATTTCAGTCTTGTCTGGATTCAGCTTCTATAGACTCATCCTCATTCAGTCCCTGACAGCAGCCAGGCATCAGGTAAGCACTGAGACTGCAGGACCTGGATTGGATGAAAAAGCGAAGTAGAGTTGAGTGTCAACAGCATCCTGATGGCACTTCACCCCAAACCTCTGAATGACCTTGCCCAACGACCTCATATACACGTTGAACAAGAGAAGAGAGAGAACAGAACCGTGCAGGACCCCACAAGGAAGGTCCCAAGAGGACAATGAGAAATCACTCATCACCACTCTCTGTGACCTCCCAGACAGGAAGAAGTGGAACCACTCAAGAGCAGTCCCGCGCTGCCCTGCCAGGTCCCTCAATCCTGTCAGCAACACCTCATGCCTTGTGAACAAAAAAACAAAAATAAACCATAAAACAACCCTTCCCAAACAATCCAGAAGCATGCATGGAGCAGGTTACATTTAGATTACCTGCTACTTAGTCCTTGCCCTGAGTATCTTACAAGTAGCAGGCAATCTAAGTGAAAAAAATCAAATTAAATAAGTAAAACATTTTTAAAAAACATATTCCTTTTCAGAAAATCAGTTTCAATTATTTTAAAACAAATTTAGGGCACAATCTTGCAAATCCTTACTCAGGCGAATAGTTTTACTATTCAATAATAGTATTACTCAGTGAGGAGGACTGCTTATCTAGGGAAGACTTTGAGGAGTTATGGCTTTGTTTTATCTTGAAATGCAAAAACAACAACCCTCACTCTGGTGATGTTTGTTTCATGGCAAATACATGTAGTAGGACAGAGAGGTTAAGTTTATTGCTTTTCCCTTAAGACTACCAGTTATTGGCACAGTCTCTCAGGGAACCTAGCTTAAAAATATATATTCTGGCACAAAGCTCTGGATTCCATATAGAATAAGGCTGGCTAATAGACAATTTGAGCATGGCATGTCACGTGTGTTTTTGTTTTAAAAAAAAACAAAAAACACCATAGGAATAAAGAGTGGAGTCTTGGCTCTGCTGAAGTCAGTGGTAATATTTCAATTGACCTCAGCAAAGACAGGATTCATCCCAGATTTTTTTCCCCTCACCTCCTTCCTATTTTGGACTATCTACATTCATATTCCCCCACAATCCCCAAGTCTGTATCATTGTAAAATAATAGTTTTCTTCATAACATCAGCATTGCCCAAATACCCTATTGCATTCCATTCATGCCTGACATTTCTGGAGATTATAGTACTTTAGGATTGTTCAAGTTCTTCCTTGGAGTCAGAGAGCAAAATACCTTAAAACAACATCAGCATTAAAAGCAACCTCCTCACTAGCATATGCTTCCTTTGCAGAACAGTCTGCATTTCAGATTTGCCACATTAGCCAGGAATAAGTGGTTTAAATGCAGGGGAAGGTGATAACCAATCGTTAGCCGGGAGTGGAGTTAATGTTAGCCTAGGTTTCTCTATTTCCTGTTTCACAACCATCCCTGAAAGGCAATATATACAGATTTCCCCAGACTAATACATGACAAAAATGAAGGAAATATTAGCAAACTAATTGATCTTCCATGGATATTTTGCGGAGCTAATTTGCCGGTAAGAATTATATCATTAGAAGTGTATTATAATAATTTTCTCACTAATACAAATTATAATATATTTATATATTTTTAAAAAAGTTTCAGTAAACATTTGTTCCCTGGCACTGAACTCCTGTTTCCTCTGCAGTGGGTGGTATAGCTTGGATAAAAAATACCCTCCCTCCCTTTTTTATTTAAAAAACACCTGCAATTCCCTAATTTTAAAAGTCCAATTTCTACCAGGATTTAAACAAAGATGTACTTCAAGGAGTGAATAACAAGAAACGATACTAACAAGATTGTTTATCAGGGGGTACAACCCTATTACTTGGGGGTTGGCCCAAAATTGATTTCAGATGCGCGTCAGCTGTGTAACTTATCAAATCGCTGTTCCGATTCGCAGCTAGGGAGTCAGTGCTCTAAATATTTCTTGGAGACAATTAGACGGGACGATTTATTTTCTCTTTCTACCTATGAAGTTCAAAGAAGTGTTTGAAAGGCAACCGCGGAGAGTCTTCCTTCATAATATGGAGAACTTTGAGAAACTACGAAAGAGATCTAATCAATGGAGAACTCTCCAAGGAAAGCACAAGATTAGATTTCAGGATTTTCCTTTCCACGAAGGCGAAGGACGAAAAAACCCTAAAGGAATCGATCTAATTCACTTGATAAAGGATCTCTCTGGAGACAGAACGTTCTCCCCAGAACATGGGTGGGTGAGAACGGACCACATTTAGCTGCTAGGCTCCCTCGCCGCCCCGAATGGGGATTTGAATGGGGATGAAGCTCAGTCAATCCGAGCTTGAGAAATCCAGAGCGCTCTCTACAGTCTATTGAGAGAAATCTCTCAGCGCCTCACAAGATGCGGGTCCAGTCCTCCTGACCAGGAATGCCCTGTCTACGGTCCTGGCAATCTCTCGAGCGCCAGCCCTGTCGGGCTGTTGAGTGGCAGGTTTCATAGGTAGCAAAGCACCATCAAAAGAGGAGACCATCATCCAACTCGTTTGGCTGGTAACAAAACTTTTCCCACGCCAGCAAGCGTGTCGTTTGAGTCTGGTGCATTTAGAACAGCTAGAAGCCATGGGCACGAACAAGCCTTTATAATTTTCACTTTTTTAGGAAACAACCTTTTCCTCCAGAATTTTTTTACAAGTTGAGAGTAATTGGGTATTTTTGGCTAAAAATAATTTGTGTCTCTATTATTTATTCAGTCTTCCCTCTGTAGTAATATCGTCTCCTACTATTTCCCCTAAAGGTTTCAATCTTGCACCCGAGTTGCCTTTAGTTGTCTATCATCTGCTCTGGATTACCATCCTGTCAAAAACAACAGCACATGGTAAATGGGCAAATATTCGTTATCAGTTTAGAGACACCATTAGGAGCCTGCACCTTCCCAACTTTTACAGACAGCTTTTCTGAAACCTTCTGGGTTGATACTCAAACTACGGAGTTGATACTCGCATGCTTTTCCCTTTCCGGGCTGCGTTTTCAACACTGTGTTCCTTTCAAAACCCTAAAAGGGAAATAGTAATCCTATTGCTGCCCGTGGGAGCTGGGGAGGAAAAAGTGGCGGGTGAGTTAGGGTGAAAACAGACATGACGCTAACCACCCTTTAACCACCCTTGGTGGTCATTTATGCATGTTTCAGGGCTGTATTGGTGCCCTATGCAGCCCTGAAACATGCATAAATGACCACCAAGGGTGGGTAAAGGGTGGTTAGCGTCATGTCTGTTTTCACCCTTAGCTGTGGGAAAGTGAGTGTCCCAGTGGGTTTGCATGAAAATGCTGAACTTGGACCAGCGAAGCCAGGGTTCAAATCCTGTCTTACTTAGCTATAAACTCACTGGGTGGTCAGCCTAGTTTCTGCATCTGTAATAAATTGAAATGTGTGTATTTCTCACCCTGATTTATCACGATTGTCAGCCCTGGGCAGGGACCTGTCTAATAATAACATTGTAAAGTGGCAGATACGCTGCTGGTGCTATGTAAATACATAATAATATTCTAAAAAAATAATAATAACCAAGGGTGTTATCCTCCAACTTCCCTGACTTGAGCTATTTTTTTTCATCTCAAGGTAGGGAAATGCCACAGCGAGACATTATTAGAGACCAGGATAATGTTTCCGCCAGGCTCCTCTTGCTTTTTGCAAGTGCCCGCTGAAAGCCTGGGAAGGAACTGACTGACGTGAGGGCAGAGGGAAACATTCTGGCAGCAGCAGCCCCCCCCCCCCAAACCAATTTATTAAAGACACTTGGGGAAGTGCTGCTCCGTTGAGTTGCAGATATTTGCTTCAAATCTATGCTGTGAGACTGCGTCTCCATCTTCCTGCCTTTTGGATGCATTGCCCAGCCTGAAGGCGAAATTCCCATTGAATCCAGTGGAGGTTTTGCCTGAATTTGAGAGTGCAGATGGTCAGACCCGGCATCTTCTTTTCCAGCATCATAGGACCTAATTTTGCATCAATGTCTTCTTCCACCCCCTTTACACAGTCCTGTTGTTTACACTGAGATTGCCCCGGCACCAGTTGGGGCAAAATTTGGCCATCCCTGTGTGTCTAATCTCAGCGATGCATTTAGAAGAAACATATTTGGGAATCAGGGATCCAATCAGTGTGACTGTTTCCCATATACTAGTCAATAGGGTTACTCCTAGACACCTTGGTCTGGAAATCTAGTTCCTTCGTCCTGTACAATTATAGTTCACAACGTATAATTAAATAAGACATACCAGAGCATCAATCCAGCAGCAAAGCAGAGCCATGATCCCAAACTTGTAGATATGGGACATGGGGCAATGTCACAGAAGACACACCCAGGTAGAAAGTTAGGAGGGGGGGGGGGGCAACTATGATAAGACCGTGTCAATAAATACCCACCATCATACCGGGGGATTTTGTTTACACTTCAATTATAAAAGGCTCTATAATGGATCTCATCTGAGTGTTGGAAAAGGGCACAGGATTTTGTGTCCGGCATCCAAACGGAAACGCTACGGTGCCAACATGATTCTTTCAGTGCATTCCTTTAAAACCTGCACTGGCTTGCAGGACTTTCTATCAGTGATGCCCTGACCTTGCCTTCTGAGACCTTCCAGCAAAAGCTTCAGCTAAAAACCTACCAGCCACGTGAGTCTGAGTCACTGGAGCAATGCAACCCCAGAACTTTTGTTTACACGAAAGCCAAGACCTAGCCCAGCTAAGCATAACCAAAGACCAATGTACCACCTGGAAGGGAACCTGGGGGAACTTCCGTTCCCTCTGCAGTTCCTTGCCCAGTGTCTATGAGTTCCACAGGCTTGTGAGTCTGGAATCCTAGCACACCATTGTCTGAGGGATGCACAAGGGCCAGACGCAGAAGAGGCCGCTGCTTCCCCGCAGTCCACAGCGCAGTGTCCCTCCCCGTCCCTTACCTGAGGCGCAGAGGTAGAAGCGGTCCTGAGCTGTGCACTCCACCTCGATGAACTCGTAGAGGCTCTGTCCAAGGGGGTAGAATAGCTTCTTCTCCAAGTCCTCCTTCACCAACGATGACATCGCCTTCGCTGAAATCGAGGCCGGCGGGAGGTTTCTCTCTTGCTTTTGCCGGCTCTTCCTCGGGTCTCGGGCTCGCCTCAGGCCACAGACAAACCTCCAAGTTTCCAGTCTCCTGAGAGCAGAACAGCAGCCCCAGCCCCACGCTTCAGCGTCCAGCCCCGATCAAGAGTCCGGGCAGCTCTGTTCGGGTTTGCTGCCGGGGTGACATCCCCACTCAGCTGGGTGTTGCAGCAGACACATCCAGCCCCCTGGTTATTAGAGTAGAGAGGCATCTTTCAGACCAAACCAGCAAGAAAGCCCGACTAGCTCATTTTGATTCCATTATACCCATCAGTTAGCAGCTGGCTGGGCTATCGATTGGGATCATCTTCCATTAGGCCTATTACCACTGGCAAGCGGGAAGGCAGGAGCAGCGCTACTTACGCACCCGTCGCTCGCTCTCGTTGCTGCTGCTGCTGCTGCTGCTACTGAACACTTAACCTTCCCCACAAGTCTACGTGCGTCCCTTCAGAGGGAGAAATTGGCCAGTTCCTGGCTCAAAGCCACCAAGCCACCTTCAGGTTCAGAAGCGCAAAGCGCCTCTCCTAATCCGCACCCTGCTAGGCTGGATGAGGTGGAGTCGATCTCACACACAGCCATTTTCTTCGCCACAAGCACATCTGCAGCCAGCCCAGCTGAGGTTTGCAAGAAACATTCTCGAGCAAACTTTTTAGCAATGATGCTTCAGAAAGTCCCAGGTGGATATGAACAGTGGGGTAGCAGCAGTCCAAAGTGAGGGGGTAGAGAACTCCTAATTCACCCCCAAAGCCTCCTCCCTCCCACCCCTGCGCGTACCATGTGGTGGCAGCTTCATCCAGCTGTTGGGAAATTAAACTGCTGAAGGGTAGTAAACTGGCACCGGGATAAATCCTGGTTTCAGCCCAATGAAACACACTCACCCCCCCCCCCCCAAATCCTTGGTGCTGGACTTAGAATTTGCAGACCCCGTGGCCCCTCCCCCTCCTCCATAGCCCTGCACCCTTGGGGGTACCCTTTGTGGGGCCCTAGAGGTGGTTGTGTTTGGGGACATTCTGGGAGGGAGTGGGGCCCTCTGCCTCTGCCCTGGTGAAAATGAGGCCAGTGGATGCCCTCTGGAGCTGTCTCTTATACACATCTAGATGTGTATAAGAGACAGGCCCTATGCAGCCCTGAAACATGCATAAATGACCACCAAGGGTGGTTAAAGGGTAGTTAGCGTCATGTCTGTTTTCACCCTCTGTTGAACTTTCATTGCTGGTGTTAAGTTAAAGTTATCTGGTTTTTGGAGATTGTCATTGTAATTCTCCATTTGCAGAGACTGTAAATGTTTTGTAGCTGACTTCTGAAGCTGGGTGGGATCTTTTAAAATTTAAATACATACTTTTCACAGCAGTTTGTAGAGATGTTTTTGCACCCAGAGTGGATGCTTTTTAAATCTAACAACCTTCCACAAAGTTTAATGGCCAAAAGATAACAATTGATTTATGACAAGATAGCTTCAATCAGAATCTGGCTCATAGACTTCTGAAATGATGTCTGTGTGTGTGACTGAAATTTCTGTATTAAAAAAATAATAATTTTAATTCGTAATGTGCTGTTTCACAAAAGATGTCCTTCTGGCCCAGAGTATTTTACAGTCTTGGTGGCAATGGGGAAATAGTCAGTGAACATAGCCCCCTGACAATTGTTTAAACCAGTGCAAAATCAGAAATAATTCTACTGAAGTCAAGGATCATTTTGCCAGTGTAAAGTACTGTTTTAGACAGTAAATGAATGGAGAAATTGTTGGGAAGAATGCAAGGGGGGGGGGGAAATCCCAGTTCGAATTGTTTAGGTTTGCCATGTCAGAGGTCAGCCCAACAATTAAATTCAAGATGTGGCTGAGCCTTGGGAAATGCTCCCAGTAGGAGCGTATATCCCAAAGTGTGAAAGAGCAGTAAAAGGCCAATATTGGCCATTTTGGGGTTGAAAATGAAAGCCTGGGAAAAAACCCTAATAGTTTATTTGGCTTTCATTAATGACTTTCCTGCTCCACCCCACCCCCTGTGCTCGTAATTGTATAGATTAAAGGTATTTTCAAACATGACACTACCACGGGTGGCCACACCCATGGTGGTGTCATGTCTGCTCCCACCTGCCCGGTGTTTGCTGCAGGTGGGAGCAGAGTACTCCCCAGACCGTGGCAGGGTAACTCTGGGTTGTGCGCTGAGCTCCCTGCCAGCACACATCCTGGAGTTAGCTCGGCTGTGGTCTTGGGAAGGCAACCCCGGACCCTGGTAGAGCAGGCTATCACGTCTGATGGCTTTTCTGGGTGGGTGTGGCAGCCTCCTAGGTTTCTGCACTTGCCCATCAGGGAAGGGGCCACGCTGAGCTGGGCAGTAGGGATGGGTGAACAGAATGCAGTTCGGTCGTTCGGTTCGAAACCCGAGTTTGGCTTCGATGGTTCGGTTCAGCTGAGTTCGGGATGGCTGAACTTGGCCGAACAGCAAAAATAGCGCTATTGAAACCGAAACCAAAACAAAACCGAAACCTAATTGCTGGCCCTGAAAAGATGTTTTTCCTGCCCCCGAACTCATCCAAACATGACTGAACTGTTCGGTCATTTGAGAGTTCAATTCGGATGTTTGGTTCGGACGTCCGAACAGACCGAGTTCAGTCTGAACTCTGAACATCCAAACCGTGTTCGCCCATCCCTACTAGGCAGCATGAGGCTGTGTGTGTCCCTCCAACCCCTCTCCAACCCTGGCTGCCGGCAAGTTTGTTTGGTGGCAGGGCCAGATCCTGCCCGTGGTGAGGACTCTCACCACAGGCAGGATAAAAACATAGCAGTGCTCAGCACTGTCATGTGTGAAAATGCCCTAAATCACAAGAACTCCTGTTTTATATTTAGCTGGTGGGCTGATAGGTGGAGAATTGGGTTCATTTCTCTCTCTGACAAGCTCTGGGCCAGGAGATGCGGCTTCTGGGGCAGTGGGCATGACTTCTGAGGAAGAGGCTTGGACCCTGGCAATTCATTTTTCACAAATAAGTGCATATGTGAGCCTTAAGTCTACTAATATATTTATCCTACTCACTTGGGACATAAAAATATATACCATTTCCAACAAGCAGTTCTTCGGCTCAGATACTTGTCTATCGCTGAGAAACATAGCAGCTCAGGTCAGAAGGAAAGTGTAAACGTGGTGACTTTGGGTGTTTTTGCACAACACAGGGTGGTGGTGAGGGCATGGCTGTTGTGTGGGGCTTGCATGTGGGCAACATGCTTGGGGAGGTGCTTCACATGAGTGCCCCCATGTACAGCTGCCCTGTCCATGCACCGCCCACCCTGTCTGTGCAGGGGGCATGCCCTGTGTGGGAGGGTTGGGGGTAGGGGATGGGTGGGTGCAGAATTCAAATGAGACAGGAGGTCCTTGCATGGGGCCATCTCATGTAAAAACACCCTTTGCCAGTTTCCTAATCCCAGGCTGCTGGGCAGCCTGGTGACGGCCTACTTAAGATAGTCTGATGACAACTGTAAATTAAAACATGAAAGTGACTGATCTGGCAGGTCAAGATAAGCAAGGCAACAGGATGCCCTTTTCTCTGATCATATCTCCTTCTATGCCGACTTTAGGGATATGTTTGGCATAGGGAACACATGTATCCCTGAGACAGATTGGAACAGGCTGTTTTTAAACAATACATTTAGAACATTCTAGGGGTTTTTATAGTGTTCTGAAGGTGATTGTCTAGATAGTTGGAATGTTAAAAATTGTGATGCTTCTGGCTTGCTTCTGGGTTTTAGAACATTTTTGTTAAAACGCCTTTTATCAAAACGTTCTAAATTAAGAATGCTATACAACAGTCATTTTTTACCATCTGCTCAGGTAGAATGTTCTAATCCTTTAGACATCTGAGAACTTTCCTTTGCATCCAGGAACTTAATATTGTAATAGAACATCACAACAGTGGTTGTTTAGCTACAGAAACTGGGCTGATTATGACAATGAGTCATATGACATAATTCTGACAAGTCAGGTAAGAATGAGTTTGGAACGATATAATGTGGTCATTTAAAAACAAACACCCTAGATAACTGTTTCTCCTATAGCTCTGCTGCTGTTAGCCTAAGGCACAGGAGACTAATAGATCAAAGGTTCAAAGTTGGACTGTGGTAAGATGAAGGTGTGATTTCTTGCATTTATAAGATTACTTTGAGAAACATTAATATAAGGTTTGCTGCCTGTGTGGTGGATTCTCTGATGTTTCCATGCAGTTACTTTGCCAATAGGAGCCTTAAACTGCCAACATTTCCACTTCTTTTCCAAAGCTCTACCAGAAGAGCTATCAGAGCAATTGCTACTTTGGTCATGGGGATGGGCACTGTCTGTTGGTCATATAAAGAGCTTAGGGTTAGTGATTTGAAAGGGCTCTTCTGGTGTGACTCAGCTGCTCTGCTTTTGGGACAGTTGAGCCAAGGGTCTTTGGTTCTCTGCTTGCCCAAGCCCCCTTTTAACAGCTGACTAACTTATAAAGTTAGCAAGCATCTGCTCTCCCACAAACTGTTTTCCTCATTTTAAATCCCAAACGGGTAGGCGAGTACTTGTTTCCATTGCATTGAAGGTATAGAGTTGGGTATAGGACTGGTGAGGTTGCAGCTCGTCTGCATACGCTCCCAGCATCCTCGGCTGTCATCGCTCGAGGACCACCACGACTC
>QEPC01013002.1:8876166-8888600 GCA_003113815.1 Sphenodon punctatus | reverse complement strand
GCATCTTCATGAATGTTAGACCCCTTGTCTCTCCCTCTGTTCCCCTTCCTAAGTCTCTCCCCCAGCTCCTGTCTCTCAGATTGTAAGCCCTAGGGGCAGGGACCGTGTCTATTTTATTACTTTGTAAAGTGCCAGGTACACTGCTGGCGCTATATAAATGTTTGTTAATAATAATAATACATTAACTACTTTCTCATTTCAGCTCTAAAAACATCAGATTTAGAGTTAGCAAATACATTATAGCAGGAGAGTATTGTGTAATATTGTATGATATCATTTTGTAGAGGAAATTATTATTATATGGAGTGGAAAGTTATTATATGGTACAAATGTAACTGCTGTCCATACCCACAATGTTATTTACATAAAAAAGACAGCATTCTCCTCTTGTGGTGAATCTTGACTCTTGACTCCATCCTCCTTGTATGCATAGGGCTATGATACATAGCTAGAAAAAAAAAATCAGAATCAAAACTCAGGTTTAAAGAAGAGGATATTTTCCATATATTTTGAGACAACAACAAGAAACAAACAAAAACAAAAATGACAAAAATGACAAAACCAACAATAAATAATAATAATAATAATAATTAATAATTAATAAATAAATTTATTCCTACAGCACCCCCCACTAAAAGGTGCTCAGGGTGCTTCACAAAATCATATAATAAAACAAATTTTAAATTTTATTTAAAATACAAATCCATTTAAAAACAATTTAAAAGGAAAGGGAAGAGGGAGGAGAGAACACATTAAGGGGAACCAGCAGTGGATTCTAAAAGCAGCTGGAGAACAGATAAGTCATCAAGTTTAAAGATGAGGAGAAAGGAACTGAGACAAACATCCGGAGGGTCAAAGTTCCACACTGAGGGACAGCAAAGGCCCGATCACCTGTCGACTTAAGGTGCAATAGTAGGAACCCCAAACAGCAGGTGTTTTCTGAGCGCAGATAACAATCAGTCCGAGGGTCCAGAAGCAGCTCTTGAATATAGATAGGGCCTCTACTGTTCAGGTCCCTAAAAACTAACAGTACAATCTTAAATACAATCTTTTGATTTTATATTTTATTCTGTATTGTATTGTGTTTCTATAGTTTATATTTGTGTTTTTATATCTTTTATGTTAGCCACCCCGAGCTGCTTTTGGGCAGGAGGAGGCAGGATACAAACTAGGAAAATAAATTAAACAAACAAATAAACAAACAAACAAACAATTCTTTCACTGTACAGGTAGCCAATGCAGAGAATGTAGGGCAGACATGATATGATAACAGCTTCCAAAGGCAGTAAGCAGCCACACTGCCACATTCTGAACAAGCTACAATGACAGAGAAGCACTGCTGGAAACCCACGTAAGAGGGAATCACAATAATCAAGCCTTGTGGTCACCAGGGCATGGGTCACTGTGGCAAGGTCAACCTGGCATAGCTTATGCAAATTACATAGCTGAAAAAAGCATCTCCAAACCACATTCAATACCTGAGTTTTCATGAGCATGATCAAAAATGACACCCAAGTTCTTAACTTGGCCCACCACCTCCACCCAAACTTGCAGAGACCCGAGGGGGACAAAGGCATCCTCATATCAATTGTCCCTCCCCACCAGCATCACTGCAGTCTTCCCCAGGTTACTCTGACACATCCAGTCAGCTATATCAGTCAGGCATTCCTCCAAGGCAGAGGCAGAGGTGGCAGGGCTTATGAAGCAAGAGAGATACAGTTGTATATCATTAGCATACTGACGATTCTCAGTCCTGTGCTTGGTCATGACATCCCCAAAGGGTTGCATGTATACACTGAACAACATGGGTGAAAGAATTGAACTTGGGGAACACCGCATTTCAAGTCTCTGAGGGATGACACATAACCATCCATCACCACCTATTGACTCTGCTCTTTTAAGTATGTCTCAAGCCACCAACCGATAGCGCCCATCATGCCAGCGATGTTCCTCAGCCACTGAAGCAGCAGCCCATGGTTAATCATGTTGAATGTGGCTATAAGGTCCAACATGACTAAAATGGTCAACTGTCTTTGATCTAAAATCATCAGCAGGTCATTCATCACCCTGACAAGTGTGGTCTCTACCCCATGGGAAGGCTGGAATCCAGATTGGAATTTCCCTAAGATATTATTGGAGTACAGATGCCTCTGCAGCTGTACTGTCATGGCTTCTTCCATCAAGGTAGATTGGAAACCAAGTGATAATTGGCAAGTATTCCAGTGTCAAGAGATGGTTTTGAGATGGCAAACCTCTGTATGTTTAAGGCTGGATGGCACCCTCCCCTCCATAAAGGAGGCACTAGCAATGCCTGTCAGTAAAGGTATCACTACCCCAGCACTAGCCTTCAATGATCCCAACAATGCACGGATTTCCTCATCATCAACTATGTCAAAGTCAGCCAGGGGAATGCAGTCGCTTGGGACCTGGCAGCTCTCGACATCAAAAGGCCAAACAAATCTTGCTTGGAGTCCATCTATCTTCTCTGCAAAGAATGTAGCAAACTTTTAACAGCACTCAGTTGAAGACACTGTAGATGGGTTGAGGCAATCTGGATTCACCAGCTCTATTAGTGGTCCCTTGTCGTCCTAGGGTTTCATTTGCACTGGATTTATTAAATCTGGAAGGGTGGTAACTAGGGCTGAAATGAGAAGCAGTTTAGTATTTTATGAGATCTCAGTCCTGGTATTCATTCTTGGTATTTCTTGGTGTAAAAAATAAATAAAAATGATTGTACATGCACAAAATGGCCACTGGGCAGTTCTGCACATGTGTGCCCTTTTCCAAAATGGCAGAAGCATTGCTGCCATTTTGGAAAAGGTCAGTCAGTCTGTGCATGTGCAAAATGGCTGCCACACATGTGCAGACCGGCTACTCTTTTCCAAAATGGTGGTGGTGCTAACAACACCATTTTGGAAA
The DNA here is from genome assembly GCA_003113815.1 of Sphenodon punctatus. Lineage (NCBI taxonomy): Eukaryota > Metazoa > Chordata > Lepidosauria > Sphenodontia > Sphenodontidae > Sphenodon > Sphenodon punctatus. The sequence goes on along the minus strand of QEPC01013002.1, from coordinate 8,885,681 downwards.
AAGGCCATTTTGCACATGCACAGTGCTTTTTAATTCCCCCCCCTCCCCAATTTTTGTCAAGAATTAAGCTGAGACACTGCTGGTTTTTTATTCATTATCGGTTTCCAGAACTGAGAACCAGCATTCTCAACGAGACAAAAAAACAACAACTCAAGAACCAACTTTCAGTCCTAGTCATAGCCCTTTCTCAAGGTAGCCATTTTGTGTGCATGAGCACCTAAGCCTTTTGGCAAGTATTAATTTGTGCTTTGCTTTTCCTCTTTATTGTTTCCCTGCAAAGCTTAAAGGACTTATATATTTTTGTCTATTAGACTCAGCAGTACTGATGCTGATTTTAACAGAAGCACTAGCAGGCCCTAATAAGATAAATGTTGTCTCCAGCAGCTGTAAGCTTTATGGTTTCTCAGACACAGTGTTCTGGGAACAAGCAATTTATCCGCTTCAGAAAAGATATTTATAATGGGTCCCTATAGCTCCTTTGGACTTGCTAATGTCCATTAGTCTATACATTTAACTGATTACTTGTTTGATTCAAAGCCCACTGAAGTCAATTACAGGACTTCCACTGATTTCAATGGGTTTGGGATCAGGCCCTAATAATGCATCAGAAAATCCACTATGCATAGGAGGGTTTCATTCTGGGTTATATGTTCACTTGAGCTACTTTTGATAGGTACATTAAAAGTCAAACAATAAAAAACCACCCTCTTTAAGACAAATAAATACTGGCCTACACCAATTTAACGGAAGTTGATTACTCTATGCTGGTAAGGAGGAAGAGTTCTTAATGATAGGCTTTTATTCCTTGGTCTGGGACAGGGAGTACTCAAAAAGGAGAGGAGGACGTGCTCTGTGTTCTTCAGTAGTAAATCTCTTCACATGGTTTAGCGTTTAATCTTGCTTTTACTAGTCAATGGGGAAAAAAATCTCAGTGATTTTAATGAAAAAAGTATGTGGCCCATAGAAAAGAATGCTAAATGATACAGATGATTTTTGTCAGTTTTTCCTTAGTTGGAAAGGTAATGTTAGTGCAGGGGAGAAGAGAAATAGTAAAATTCTAAGATACCCCTTTAGACCACAACGTATTCCCATATAGCATAAAGGAAAAATAACCATTTGCCACTTATATGCCATTATTAGGCTTCACAGTTAATAACTCAGTCAGATGAATAGGAGCAGTTAACACCTTTTCCAGGTCTACTGCTTTAGACTTTCTGCAGACTTAGTTAGACATCATTGCATTGGTTACAATTGGTTCACAAAGTAACTCCTGAAAGTTCAGTCACCGCTGGCCTTAGAATTTGTGAGGCCCACGGCAAAGTTAAAATGTGGGGGTCCTGGGGGCCCTCATCCCTTGGGGGCACCCTTCATGGGGCCCTAAAGGTGGTCTTGTTTGTACCCCTACACCCTGCTCTGGTGAAAATTGGGGTTATTTTGGGGCCCCCAGAAAGAGTCAGACCCAGGGTGGTCACCCCAGTATGCCCTGTGTTAAAGCTGTCCCTGGATTCAGGCTATCTGGAGTTGGGGTGACCTTAATCCCTGTGTGGTGACTCATTATGTAACTGAGTACATTGGAATTCTCTTCCCTCATCCCCTTTCTCAGAAAAAGAAAGCTGGAGTCAAGGGGCGTTTTTAAATAAGCAAGGAGATGGGGTGAGTGGGTGGGGTGGCCAGTGTGGCTCTGCTGTGGAACAACCACACAGGTGGAGTATGTGGGGAGGGATTCAAGTGGGCAGCTCCCAGCATGGCTATTGCAACCACTGAGGCAGTTGCCATGTACTCCCCCTGCCACACACAGACCATGGGGGAGGAGGGAATGCTCTGGGCTGGCCTTTGCGAGTGACACATCCCCAGCATGAGTGCTGGGGAACCCAGGCTCCTGGCCAGTTATTGTGACTTGCAGTGACCACTTTCCCCACCCACAGTGTTTATAAGCAGAGGACCTGTTTGGTGGCATGTCTGGCTGCCGGCATTTACGTGGGCAGGGGAAGGCCGCCCATTGCCATGGAGCTATTTGGCTTGTCTCACAAAAAGCACTCCTGATTTTCCAGCAGTGCTCCGTACTTGGCCATGAGTGGGTGCGCCGATGCTCACGGGAGCACACATTCAGCCGCTCCACCTTCAAACAGGCGGTTGACTCCATGGCGGCCACTGGCCAAGCAGGGTAGCTTGCTTCTTGTCTGAAAACACCTATTGTTTTCAAACAAGCAAGGCAACCAGGAATGGTGGTGGTAGTGTCCGTGACTGCCACATGGCTCTGCACCCACTCATGTGGAGGGTGTGGGCAGTGATTAAAATGGGAAGCTACAAGCAGCTACTGCAGCAATATGGGCAGCTCCCAGCGGCTACTGCGGACAGCTGCCACACATTTGGCTGGCCCCCACATGGCTCACTCCAGATTTCCAAGGAACAGTTATTTACCCTCTCAGATAGTACTAGAACTAGGGGACACTCCATGAAACTCATGGGTGGCAAGTTTAAAACAAATACAAGAAAATATTTTTTCACTCAGCATATAATTGGGTTGTGGAATCTACTGCCAGAGGCTGTGGTAAGGGCCAGTACTATAGCTATAGTTAAAAGAGGTTTGGACAAGTTTCTGGAAGATAGATCCATTAGCAGCTATTAGCCAGACAAGATATGGGAACATGAGGGGAACTGAGGGAAAACAACAGGGAATGGATCCCTCATTGTGACCTGTTGGGTGCTTCACCCAAGCCACCGTGATTGGCCACTGTCGGAGACAGGATGCTGGGCTAGATGGACCATTGGTCTGACCCAGTATGGCACTTCTTATGTTCTTAATTTCTCTCTGTTGTCCTACTTCTAAAAAGGGCAATATTAATATGTAGTGGATCTTGTAAGACAATGTTCTGTCTGGAAATGAACTGGATAGGATCAGCATCCAGAGAGGTCCTAAACTGTCTGGTTGTTAGAAGCCTGCTAAACAGCTGGATATTTTTCAGTAGCTAAAGAATTCCATTCAGAGCTTTGCATTCATGATGGTTATTTGCTGAGTGGGTTTTTGGGGGTCTGTGTGTACCACTGTAAGCAGAAAAGTGACTGTGACGAGCTCTTAGATGTGCACAGTGAAAGCAGGGGGCGAGGGTATCTCGAAGCCAGGAGAAAGCTCCTTCCCCCCGCTTTGGTATGGGGCAACAGGGGCGTGCGGAGAGACCGAGCAGAGTCTCGCTTTGCCCGACGGAGCCTCCCGCTCACCTCGCTGTTGCCAGAGGGATGAGCCCGCCCAGACGCCAACACAGCCTGAGGCTGGAGCGACTCTGAGCAGCGCGAATGGCCTCGTGCTCGGTGCAAGCGCAGGTAGGGCCGGGGCTTCTCCCCGACGGGATGGGGGCGAGATTCACGACACTCTCGGGTGGTCCCTGACTCATTCCCTCTCGCTCGCAGGGAGCCGGGGAGCCGCGGCGGCGGCGGCGGTTCCACATGGTGGCCAGAGCCCTCGCCCATATGTGCGGTCTGAACTTGTGCAGGAAAAGGTAATCCCCCCCCCCGGTGCGTGCGGGTGGCGTTATGCTGGCTGTGCCAGCCCACTGCTCTGCTCCTCCGGTCCTGAGAGGGGGAAGAGCCTGAGTGCTCCCGGCTTCCCGCGCTCACTCCTTTCCTCCTTCCCCTGAATTAGAGTCTAGCTATCCCCCACCCCCCGCGCTATTCCAGCCCCCTCCCTCTAACAGCAGCAGCTCACACCTGCACCACCGAAGCGCTGCTACTGACTCGAAAAGGAATTAGGTTGCACACCATGGAGGAAATCCTGACTCCACCGAAGACAGTGGGCTTTAGTTCAATGGTGGCAAAATTTTCTTCCAAAGCTGGAAGTATTCCACAGAGGAGGAGGAGAAGGAGGAGAGGGAGTTGTATTCAAAAAAGCAACCACCCCTGTGCTAGTGCACTAGGGTAGGGATTTGTGATTACCCATATTTAAATAATTAACTTTGCCTAAACCTACACCAGGGATGGGGAACCTCATGTCCAGGTACTAAATGCACCCCTATGGCTAGTTTTTATTTGGCCCCTTTCTAGTGCCCGGATCTGGCCCCTGGATCCAGCCCCCTACCCTCCAGCCCTGGAAGAATGAGCTCAGGGTAAGTGAGCAGAGGTGAGGGCATATATGCAAGGACAAGGGGAGCAGATTCATGATCTGGACTCTCTTTTTCCTGAGTGCACCCTTGTAGTCTGTACTAGTTTCCAAAGTGGCCGCAGAAGGGAACAGGTTCTCCATCCCTGATCTACACCCTTAGACCTTAGTGTCCAGCTAGTAACAACCTATTGTAGTTATGGGGTGGTGGTTAGAAAAACAAAAATCATTGCACCTTTTGTAAGGTTCTCTTCCTTACTACCTGGCAGCCCACCAACCTCTAGATAATCATAAATAATTGATACTAATATCTAAATAATATTGCATATAATGTCTCTTAGGTATGAAGTCTATATTTGATCAGACAGGGTAGCAACAGTCTTTACCTAGTGATGCCTGTTGTTGATACTAGTGCTCATTAGGACATTTGCATAAGTATGTTTTGGAGATAACTGTTTTCAAATATTTAAAAGGCAGCCATGAAGAAAATGAAGAACAGTTCTCCATTGTCACTAAGAACAAGATGCAATAGGTTTAAGTTGCAAGAAAGTAGATTGAAGTTAAATACTAGGACAAACTTTCTAAGTCTAAGGGTGAAAACAGACATGACGCTAACCACCCTTTAACCACCCTTTGTGGTTATTTATGCATCTTGCAGGGCTGTATTGGTGCCCTATGCAGCCCTGAAACATGCATAAATGACTACCAAGGGTGGTTAAAGGGTGGTTAGTCATGTCTGTTTTCACCCAAAGATTAGTTGGGCAATGAAAAAAGTTGCCTAGGGAAGCTAATGAATCTCCTTTATTGGAGGTTTCAAAGAAGAAAATGTATAAACAACTGCCAGGGATGCTTTAGGTATAATGAACCCTGCCTCTGTGTCTGGAGATCCTTTCTGGAGATAGTTTCTTTAAACCACAGGAATACTTCATTTGTGCAAAATAAGGGACATTTCCTTCAGGATGGTGATCAAGCTCCTGTTGTAGTACAGTTTCCCCACAAATTCCTTTGTTTTGGTCTCCTCAAGAATGTCACCAGCCTAGTGTTTGTAATATATTCCAAATTAGTAAAAGCCATATTTTATTATTGCTTCCTCAAAATGGTTAAAGGGGAATTGAAATGGGAGGGTGGCTTCTCACCACACCAGCAGAATATAAAATAATTTCAGAAAACATAGTAGAAAATATATAAGGGGATTGGTTATACATGTAGTTATTGTACATAAGCCTTTATTTAATTGATCTTTTATGCCCCTAGTCTCCAAATACACACACTTAGTTTTAAGAATAGGAATTGTCCTCCTTGAGTCACTAGAATACTTAAAATTAAGCATAGGCATGAATTTGCATGAACAGGGTCTTTCCATGTGTTCTAATAACTTTTTATATATATATATTTGTGTAGATACATTGGAATGAGTCGTGTGGTGCAGTGGGCAACATTTCATCTGAAGAGGCAGATACATCTCGGGAGTGATCTCTTGTTCAACACCAGTGATTATTCTAGAAATAACCTTGTTGGTATTTCTGATGTTCATTTTCTGATATTTTCATAATTAACAATACCCCCAATCCTGCAAGCTGATATATGCAGGTGGGCCCCTGTGTCCTGGAGCAACCTCACTTACTTCATTGGGAAGATGTGCAAGGGAAGATCTACACACCTGTGCAGATCAGATTAAATATTTCTAATGAACAGTATTTCTGATGTATTTCTTTCTTCTGTTTTAAAGTAGTTATAGGTTCCTTATAACCGTGTTATAATCTCAAAGCTGACTGAACTTTAACTGCTTTTCATTTAAAATAACGTGTAAATTACAATATTTTAGTTATGTTAGCTATTACCTTTAAACTATGAAAATCAGTGCTTTCAAAAGGTCTTATTTTTTCTCCACTGTTATTTTGAGCCTACAAGTTGCTGATCTCTTATCAGTGGAACTAGTTAAGTACACGAGTACATTGAAATGTGCTGATAAAGGCTCAGAGTGCTAGGTACATATTAAATCCTGCAGCTGAATGTGCTTATAACCAACTAATAATGAATTAGAATAATGAATTAGAATTAGAATAATAAATTAGAATGAAAGTCACAAATTCTTTGCAGAACAACTTTACTACTACTAGAACTGGTGTTTACATATTGCAATGCATTTAGATAAAGTGATTCAAGTACAAGTACTTTACAATATATATGAATTATATTCGTTGATTAATGTGTATCTTTAAAAGGTATTACAACACATTTTTAGAAAAAGCATCGATAAAGATAAATATATAACTCAAACAGTTGCCTGTGACTGCTGCATATGCCTTTATTCTGTCCAAAGTTTATCAAGTGTATTTTTTCCCAGTTGTAGGTTTTTGTTAATATTAATTTGTATATATTTTATAAAGATGTTTTTATTGATTTTATGGGAATGTATTTTATATTTGTTGTTTGCTGCCAACGTCTGCCAGAGGCAGGATGAGTGGGAGAAAAATAGAATAATAATAAATAAATAAATTAAATTAAATAAAGTATCCATGGGAACAAGTAGGATGCAGCCAATGAAAAAAACACTGACTAATGTTTACATTTCCTTTTACTGTAGAGGAAAGATTTTGAAAAGCTTAAGTGTCTGTTGTATACTTGTCCTAAGCAAAGAAGCCAACAAGAACTCAGGCAGGTAAGAGGAAGAAAAGTTCCTTATAAACAATTAAACCAATATTAGGAAGGGTGCTGCAGAGTGCATTCACATATACACAAAAATGCTGGTTTTTTCTAAATGCAGTCAATTTCAAAATGCGCTTAAATAAACCCATGCACTATTCACACAATTTTTTTGTGCATTTACGTAATTTTACAGAATGCGCCTTTGACATTCACACAATTCTGGTATACCCAAAAATCCCACCCCAGGGGAGTATAAGCCACAATTCCCACCACAGGGGAGCACCTCCTCCGGGGTGGAGAAGGGACGGGTCCAGCTGAATTGCAAACAGCCGATTACCCGCTAATTAATCCCCCCCACCATCCCCTCTTACACCCAGAACTAGCAACGTTGACAGTCTCCCCTCCCCCCCGCCCCATCTGCAATGTCCGGACTCCCCTCCCCCCCTGGATTAAATGGAGAGAAGCCTGCAAGAGGAAGCTCTTGTCAGTTTCATGTGGGTTTTGGATTAAATAGAGAAGCAGAGGAAGCCCTAGTCAGTATCATGTCAGTTTCATGTTGGCTTTGCTCTGTCTGCTCCCCACTGCCTCTCCAAGTGGGGAGCCTTCCAGCCAGCCATTGAACCCAAAATATGCACTGGAGTGACATTCCTACCTCAGGATTTATGTGAGTCATTTCAAATGCGTGGTTGTAAAGGTAGGTTTTGGCTCCTCCAAATGCGCTGGAAAAACAAACTGAAGGACTACTAAATAAGCGCATTGTTATAATATGCGGGGGAAAGAAAAAATCACTTATCTCCTGGATGTGGGAATGTGCTCCCAGTTTCTTATGCCATCTTATATTTGTAGATTATTTGTAGCTATTGCACTTAAGCAAATATAATTATGCTTATACACTATGCAAAATTAGTAATGGCATACTGCTGCACCTGAATCTATAGTTATTGTTCTAGCTTGTTCAGTGATAACACTCATGTACTTAATTTATTTCAGGTAATTTCTGAGATCCTAAGAGTTCTATATATGCAGTCTATACTATGGTGTTGTGGAATAGAAGGTGGCAGGTCTACAGTGAGCAATGTGCTTTTTATAAAGCCAGTCATGCATGACTTTATTAAAAAAAAAAGACACTCCTGAATACATATGATTTCCCCAAATATCCTGCTGTTAATATTTTTGTGCTCTAACCCTATAATAAAGTGGGATTTTTACAAGTGTTTAGAATGACTTTTGTATTAAGCTATAGCTTGTACTCTTCGATTTGTTTCCTTTTATTGTGTTGGTTTTAATTTTGTGATGCCTCAGTGTGACCACAATAAACTATATGATGATGATGAATTTCCTATTTTAAAATACAAGGCAACCTCCATTATAGCATCGTATTTGGGACCCATGCATGATACTGAACTTGTAACTGAACTTGGGATGTTTATATCTTGTGTCTTTGGATGCACTGAATGGTCACACTTTGATTTTAATTGAAAAACACAGCGTACTGCATTTTTCTTGGAATTTGTGATGGCATACTGCTGTGTGTTTGTTGAAACACGTTGGGAGCCATACCTCACACCATGTTGCAACCAGATTTGCACTATACTGACACATGTTATAATGAGATTAGTGTGCGATTAACACGTTATAATGACAGTAGTATGAGAGCCAGTGTGGTGGTAGTGGATAAAGTGCTGGACTTGAACCTCGAAAGCCAGGGTTTGAATCCTGCCCTCGCCATAAAAACTCAGTGTGTGGCCTTGGGCAAGTCACAGTCTCAGCCTAGAGAGCTGGTGTAGTGGATAAGGTGCTGGATGTGGATTTGAGAAGAGAGGGTTCAAATCTTGTCCTTGCTATGAACTTGCTGTGTAGCCTTGGGCAAACCACAGCCTCTCAGTCTCAGTTCCCTATTGGTAAAAAAAAAAAAGGGTGTGTGTCTGTCTATCCCTGTCACGGGGAAGGGGATGCACAGGCCTATTACCACTTGCACACCACCCGGGGTCACCCCACTCAGGGCTAGGGACGCTCGTGGGAAAATGCCCGTCAGGAAAGAAGTGTGACCTTTACCTCCAATTAAGGAGAACAGACCTCTATCATCATAGGGCGCCACTGAGTTAGGGGTCTCCAGGTCTGCCCCAAGACACACTCACGCAGCTGTACCAGGAATGAAGGGGAAGCAGGAAGGAAGGGGAAGGACACACCAGGGAAGGGGAGTGCACTGGGCCCCACTGGAGAAGGGATGCGGGCACTCAGATCCACTAGCAAGGATTCCACAGAGCAAGGAAACAAGGGAGGGGGGAATGGGGATCAGGGCAGGGACACGCACACATGTTGACTCACCACTCGCTCTCTATGCACACCAGGAAGACGGGTTAGGAAGATGCAGGCTCACGGGGCTATGGACACACTCGTCAATCACAGTTACACTCGCTTCGCTCACCATTAGGCTCAGACTCGCACAGGGCCGGTTTCCCAAATCACCAGCGCTGGCTTCCTGGTGGCGCTGGTTCTTATCCCCCAGGCCCCGCCCCCGTGCGTGCACGCAACCGCTCAGAGCGTCGCACCAGGGGCGGGGGCAGCCCTACACTCAGCGCAGGACGCGGGGGCATGGTTCCCTGCGTTGTGACTACTGCGGGGCGTGGGTTCGTCAACGGGGGCGGGGCTTGCGCCGGCGATCCCTGCCGTTGTTTTTGGTGGGCGGGGCTTAGGCTCGGCGGCGAGGGCAGGGCTTGCGTCGGCGAGCCCTGCCGCTGTTTTCGGTGGGCGGGGCTCCCTGCGGGGTGGT
>QEPC01013002.1:8834548-8871168 GCA_003113815.1 Sphenodon punctatus | reverse complement strand
GCAACTCAAAGTTATTGGCAATAATAACCATACAAAAAACACAGTAATTTTTCTACATATAGTTTACAACTAATATTTCAGCGAAAAGTAAAAAGATAATATAAAACAATTCCCCTATCTACGATTCCCCACCTCCGTCTCCTGGTCTATCCTAAACCAGCCTCCCCTCTGGAGGACCCTTGGGCAAGATTGTGAGGGGGTTTGGAATGCTGATGACACCCAGCTTTACCTCATTTTCATCTGACCTAGGCCCGGCAGTCTCAGTGCTCACGTGATGTCTGGAGGTTGTGGGAGACAGGATGAAGGTCAGCCATCTGAAGCTGAATCCTGACAAGATGGACGTGATGTTAGAGGGGCATGGGAGGGGCTGAGGGAGTTGTGGTCCCCATCATTGAGGGGATTTGCCCCCCGTTGGTCCTTCAGGTTCGCAGTCTGGGGTTGCTCCTTGATTCACAGCTCTCCCTGGATGTCCAGGTGGTGGCTGTGGTGAGGAGCACATTCCGCCAATTACATCTGGTGTGACGGCTTCGACTGTACGTTTTGGACTCTGACCTGCCCACCATTATCCATGCTTTGATCACCTCAAGACTGGACTACTTCAGTGCGCTCCACGTGGGGCTACCCTTGGTGATGGTTTGGAGGCTGCAGCTGGTGCAGAACGCGGCGGCTTGTCTCCTTACGGTGACAGCTCATTGTGAGCATGTTACACTGGTGGTCCGTTGTTTGCACTGGCTGCGTATAATCTTCCGGGCCCTATTGAAGGTGTTGGTTTTGATCTATAAAGCCCTACATGGCCTGGGCTCTACCTATCTGCAGGACCGCCTCATGCCCCGGGCCCTAGATCGGCCCCTGCGGTTGGCTGGGAGTGCCCTTCATGAGGTCCCCTGAGTTTCTTGGGTGGCAACTATAAGGAGGGCCACACCAGCGCTGTGGAACTCCCTCCTGATGGAGGTCTGTCTGGCCACAGACCTTCCCTCTTTCCAACAACAGTTTAAGACCTGACTGTTTCGCCAGGCTTTTGGTGAGGGAGACTGGTGATGGGGGGGGGGGGGGGGAGAGTTGGGTTTTTTTTTTTAGTAGCTCCACTATGTTTATTTTATGTTACTGAGTTTTTATATTTCTATTTAAATTTATTTATACTTTTATATGTATATTGTGTTTTTATATGTGTGTTATGTTAATGCATTGTGAGCCACCCCAAGCTGCTGATGACAGGAGGGTGCAGGGAAAGGAATATAATGAAATAAATAAAAAAATGATGCAGACTACCTTCTGGACGAGTGGGGCAGGAAGACTACTATATATTAAAAAGTAACATTCTATTACACACATCTAAAAAGCTTGGAAATTTTCTTAACCAACAAAACTTTCAGTTTACAAAAACTTTAAATGCAGGATCATTTATAAAAAAAGCTCCTTACATTTTAAAAAAATAGATTATTAACACAACTATTTAACGACCTATGACCAAATTTACACTCCAAAAAGCATGGAAATTAAATTATGCTTATTTATGCAAATTAAGCCAATAACTATTTATTTAATATTCTGATCATTAATGACTTACATTTATATTTAAACATGCTTCTCTACGTTGTTCCAATAAAGACTTAGTTTTCCAGTAGTTATTTATTCTTTCCCTAATTACTTATATTTAGACTCACCAACTTGCCACCTCAACATCACAATTCATACATTGCATTAAACTCTGTCTTTCTACGTGGGACAGTTCAATCTCATTTTATTAATATTAATGTATGTAATTAATACATTGAAAATTTTAAAGTAGTTCTGTAATCTCAAGTTCTAATATGTACTTGAAAAGACAGAATTTAGGGCAGTGTATTAATGGTGATGTTGAGGTGGCAAGTTGGTGAGTCTAAATATAAGTAATTAGGGAAATAATAAATAACTAATCATTGGAAGACTAAGTATTGGAACTATTTAGAGACGTAGGTTTAAATATAAATGTAAGTTGTATTAATGATCGGAATAGTAAATAAATAGTTATTGGAATAATTTGCATATATAAGCATACGGTCCGCTGGGGGCACCTTCTTGGAGGTCCCCTGAGCAAATTGTGGGGCCACTACGGAGATGGCCTTCTCAGTGGCTGCACCTCGGTGTTATGTGGGGAGGGGGGAAAGGGAACTGGATGCCTCTCAACCACACACAAGGTACCTCTTGATCCCCTAGGAATCTCTCTGGGTATAAATACCCTTCGGGATAGTGTTTGGGCACTTCCAACTGTTGAGAAGGCAAGGAAGTTAGGCCCCTATCATCATCAGGTGTGGGGATCCAGGGGTCCTGTGGCTCCTTATTATACGCAACCACCTGCAGACACTCCGGGGAGGATTCGAGGGAGGGGAAGCATGGTGTTTCCAAAATGTGGGGGGAGAGAAAGGGTAGGGACCCCAGGATCCAGGGGTTGGAGCAGGGAAGGGATCTTACAAACTGCAGGAGAGGTAGGGATTCCGAGGCAGGGGGAGGGGAAGGAAAACACTCTCTCAGCTCGCACTCGTTCTCTCACTTAGAGACTCAAAAGGAAGGGAGCAAGGGAAACAATAAGGGAAACTCACTACACGCCTATAGACAATCAAACTGCAATACCAAACAGGGAACAACACCAAACACTTAGCTTCTCACTGCTGCGGGGCCAGTCCAGACAGGAAAACCTGATCACCAATGCTGTTGGTAAGGCAGCGCTGGGTTAAGTAGCCCTATCATTAGTGCCCTCAGCTGGAGGCTTTCCTTGCAGGCAGGTTGAACATCACAGGGTCCTAGGTTCCATCCCTGTTCCACTGGGGCCAGGTGCAGATATCGGCCTAGGAAAAGCCTCTGGGGATGGGGGTAGCACGTGCCCCTGCTCTGCTGCCGGCTCTGTCGAGCTCTTCTGCTGGGATGGGGGTCTCACGGGGTTCTGGGGGTGGCATTGGGGCCGTAAGGGGACCAGGAGTTCGCAGCGGGGCCCCGTGACACTCAGCTGTGGAACTCCCTCCTGGAGGAGGCTCGCCTGGCCCCAGATCTGCTGACTTTTCATCGGGCTTGTAAGACCTGGCTGTTCTGCCAGGCATTTGGTGGAGGGGACAGGTGAGGGAAGGATGGGATGGGGGAGATGGGGATTTTATATTATGTTATATTTTAATTTAATTATTATTGTTATTTTTTTAAATTTGTTATAAGCTGCCCCGAGCCACCTGTGGTCAGAGAGGGTGGGGTATAAGAATTTTAAATAAATACATTTCCATGCTTTTTGGAGTGTAAATTTTGTCATAGCATATATCATTAAATAGTTGTGTTTAATAATGTATTTTTTTAAAATGCAAGCTTTTTTTTTTTTTTAGAAATGATCCTGCATTTAACGTTTTTGTAAACTGAAAGTTTTGTTGGTTAAGTTCCATTTTAAACATGTTGGAATGATGTTCTCGTTTTTTGCAATTGTTCACAAAATAGATGTCACTGGGTATTAAGAAACATGACAGTGGCCCACTTGGATCTGCTTTGGCTTGGGGGCCACTGTCATATTTGTTAAGGACCATCCAGTTGTTTGACCAAAAGTTTTCCCAGACATTGGCGACTAGCTTGGGCTGTGACCCCAGAAACCTACGGAGTCTCAGCCTGTGCTAGCTGCCAACATGCCCAGGGAATGGCCTGCTGGACTGGACTATAGTGAGATATCAAATGTGGTAGCTTGCTGTTCTTGGCCCGGTCCAGAGTGGCCCCCATGATGGGTGGCCATGGCAGCTGTCATTGGCCGCTGTGGCTGCCCGTCATGGAAGTGAGGTGGGCCGCTGAGCACAGTGTGTGGCCAGGGCAGCCAACTGTATGTTTGTGTGGCTCCCCACCCTCCTGGGCCCAGTTGTGTGAATGTTTGCTCTGCAGCTGGACCTGATCCTGACCGGGAAGCAAATGGCTTCTTGGTCTGGATCAGTCTGTCATGGCGGCATTCCACTGTCACGTATGTTAATACCCACTGCTGAGTCTGACCTCCTTCTTCAGATTTGTAAAGCAAATCCTATCTGAGAATGCCGTTGTTTAGACTGTTGTCATACTTTAAAGACCATTTATAGGACTATTGATTTTTATCCTAAGAAACCAGGGTGTTGGGGATAGTTGATGTTTTCTGCACTTAGGTTTTAATACCCTCAAGTAAATTGGGTAATAATTTCTCCTTACGTATAAATGCACAAGGAAACCTATAAGTCATTTTGTTAGCTACCTATCAAATAAACAGGCTTTTTAGAGTTCATAGATTTTTGTTTAAGTGTTTCAATATAAAAAGCTTTTTTGTAAACACAAGTCTTATTCTAAAGCATATGACAAATATTGACAAAAGTGTTTCCCTTTGAAAGCTGCATCGTGACTACCTCATACAGTGGTGAGGTGACGGACAAGCTACAAACCCTTCCCCTAACACTCTTCAGATCCGAGTCTGTTCCTGCAACTTTTCTTCAGCTCACTGAAGACAAAATCATTTTTAATGTGGCAAACCTGTTATTGGTTTTAAGACCATTAGGTAGCTGCCTTTCACCTTCCCCTTCTCTTTTCACCTCTGGTGAGGCAGTACCACCACCAGACTTCTCTTTCCACGCAGGCATCTTAAGTTCTGTCATCCTTGACGATGGGGCTATGCTTTCCACCCCAAGGATCCAGACAGAATGTATCTTTGGGTAAAAGCAAACGAGACACTAGCCCACAAGAGTCCGTGTTCAGTCTGTACAGCTCCCACTCAGTCCCCATTCACAAGTTCAGTGCAATGAACCTTGCAGACAGGCAGGTGTTTTTCCTTGCCGTGCTCCATTCTCCTGCCAAACAAGTGATCACTCCTCGGACACTCTGGGCATTTTCCCACGACTCCATGGCGTTGCATGTGCGCGAGGCTGTATGCAACCTAACTGACAGGATACAGACATGTGGGCACACATTAGCCCGTGTTAGCAGTCACCTGCATAGCGGGTTCCACATTCTCCAAGACCATGCCATGAGTGGGGGCTTTAGGTCACACTGGGAGAGAGAGAAAGAGGACCAGCAGGCCATGATGAAAGGAGGTCAGCATGCTTATGACACCACCTTGTAACTAACAAACAGTTCAAAAAGATTAATGGGGTATGGTGGGTGATGGCCCCATGTTCCGTGGGGGTGAACATCTGGTGAACTCCTAATAAACAGTGTGGTCTTCTGGTGAACACCTAATAAATGGTGTGGTCTAATGTTAGCTAATGTGGGCTAATTTCTTGTTTGTTAACACCCTCTGTGCCTCTAACATTTTTTTCTTTCTCTCCTGGTATCCATGGGGTGTAGTCCCTTGTTGAAAGGATAATCATCTATGAATCTTTTTGAACTGTTTTTTAGTTAAAAGGTGGTGTCATAAGCATGCTGACCTCCTTTCATCATGGCCTGCTGCTCCTCTTTCTCTTTCTCTCTCTCTCTCTCCCAGTGTGACCTGTCACAAACGGTAAAAATAAACATGTGGCTGCCATGGCTGCTCCCCTGCCTGGGGCGGAAGATGGAGGTTGCTACCCTCGGGGTTGGGGCACAGAGCAAACGTGTGCCAGGCTGGCCGGCGAGCCTTCCCCTGCTCCCAGTAGGGTGGGGAAACAAAACAAGTGGGTAGGCGTCCTGTCCTCAGTGCCCCACCCCACAGTGGCTCCCAACCCCTGGTGGGGATGGCACCAAAAACAGATACGCTGGCCCATTGTGGGGTGTGTTGGCCTACCTGGGCGGCCCCTGGCCCAGCCTGAATGCTTGGGATCATCAGGAGGACTCCTTTTGGGCCAGCCAGTGACTCGGGGCAGTAGTGGGCCAACATGTGGTGGCCCAGAAACAGATGTCCTGGTGAGTCCCTAGCTCAGGCGGGCCATAACGGGCCAGTTTCCATTTATTTTCACCCAAAGAACTAAGAGAATTATCTTCCTCTATAGTGCTCCTCTTGTCTGCTTTTGCTGCTGCGGTACCTTGTGGTTTGCTGGCATTAGGAAGCCATGAGGCATGCTGTGTTCTGTGGTCCATGTGCAAAACGCCAACAGGGGGCACTATACAGCTGAGTAACCCACCTCACTGTGTTTCTCCAAATCTCTAACCAGGGGTTCCCACAACTGGCAAACCCCCGAAAAACCCCTTGGTATTCTGCTGCCACCACCCGAGTGTATCCCAGCGGGCATTCACACCACTCAGGAAATGTGAACCCCAAAAGGCATAGGCCTCACAGCTTCCCAAGAGCACTCCCCTTTCCTGGAACTCTTCTCCTGGGATTTCCTTCCCTGCATTGGAGGCCAATCCCCAGAGTCACCCACGGGAGGCTTCCCTTGGTTCTAAAGCTGTTGGCTTCTAGCCAAATAGGTAGTTCCCCCCTCTTTAGTAGCTTGGCCTGGTTACCTGGCCTAAGGAGACATTTAATGGTCAGCAAATCATACACACACACACCCAGTAGGGTAAAAACAAAACTTAGAATTTATTGGTGCATATAAACAGGAACAAAAGCATAGTTTACACCGAGAACCAAAAGGTGGAAAAACCCTTTGAGCAATGCAAGCCAGTCCTTTGGACCTAGTAGTCCATTTGGAATGCATCTCTCTACAACTGTATCAGAAGTAGCAGGCAAACTAGTAAAGTACTCATGTAGGGTGGTTCTGGTCCGATCTCCATAGGGGATATTTTTCCTATGGGGTCCAAGTTCTTGTCCTGGCTAGGCCAGAGTTACTGCCAAGCCATGCAGTCCATGTGTGCCTCAGACTGAGAGGTCACGAGTCCAGCAGCCTGTGCCAGCGAAAAAATGCAGAGAGCGAGCGTGAAAAGCCTCCGGCTCAGTCCTTTTAAAAGTTCCCTTCCCCCTCCCTGTGATTCATTCAGCAAAGTCACCTGGCTCAGGTACAGATTCCCCCTGACCAGTCCAAGCCAATCAAGTTTCTGCCTCCTGCTGGCCTTAGGGAATTCCTTAGGAATTTCAGGAATGTGGGAGTCATAGAGCATTTTTAAACGAGACAAGAAACGCGGCTGATCCTTTGATCAGCCGCGTTTCTTTGCACTCGTTTAAATTGAAAACTTACATTTAAGCCGGTTCTTCCCCGCGTAAGATCGGGCAGGCGATCCTGCCCCCTCCAACGCGGATCGCTGCTGTGCCGGCTTCATGGCACACTTCCGGGATATTTTGATGAGGGTGCATGCGCAGAAGGGGCGCATGCGCACTGAGTCTCTACGCCGGGTCTGATGCTCTTCTGAGCATCAGACCCGGCGTAGAGAGAAAGGCGGGTGCCCGATCCCGCCTCTGAACGATCCCGCTTGTCAGCGGGATCGTCTAAAAGTGCCCATAGACATGTGCTGGTTTAGAGGCCTAGACCTCTGTTAAGCCTGACTCAGTTTCAGGCAAGTGTCCTTGAGTGTTCTTGTCCAGGCAAGTGGCATTTTGCCACAGTCCTTTCCTTGGGTTCAGAACTTCAAAAATGACCTGTAGGAGAAATTGGTGTTTCCTTCTTCCTTGATTCTAATTCTGGCCTCCGTAGAGTAGACCTCTAACAGAAAAATAGTCAGTGGCGAGTATTAGCATCCATTGCTGTTTTCCTGTTCCTCTCTTTCAGTTAAAGCAATAGGTACACCTTGAACACTGGCACAATGATTTTTGGAGGACAGTGAATGTGCAGTCACTTAAAGAGGGTACTTTATCTGCTCCCCTCTGCATCTGGTTTGTATGAAAAAGTGGGCAGGGCCATGGAAACCAACGGTTGCACTAGCGTTACAAGATAACAAGCACTGACATCGTTCCTGTGCCATGGGAGAAAGGATGGTTTGGGAACAGGCATTAACTTGTGAACCAAGAGACCTTATTTCTTTTACCATGTCCTCTGGAAACTTCTAATGTGACCCTGGGCACATTCAAATCACTTAATTCCACTGTGCCTCAGTTCCCCATGTGTAAAATGAAGATACTAACAATTCCCTCCTTGACAGGTGTATTGTAAAGATTAATGTACGGAGACTGACAGGTGCTAAGGCAATGGGGACTGTATAAAGATGATGCTTGGACTGAAAGAAAGGAGAGCTGCTTGTGCTTGCTTTCACATGAGCCCCCGTGCAGGGGCTCAATTTCGTTTTGACTGCAAGGTGCTCTGAGTTCCTTTGGTGTTTTCCATGATCCTGTTTTGAAATTAAAATATGTTATCTTTTTTAAAGATACAAGCATGTCTGAAAATGAACAGAACATTTCAGTGCTTCCCTAGCAAAACTCAGCTCCAGCTTTGCCAAGTTGTAGTCTATCAAAAGTAAGTAAGAAACAAGCATGGTGCTGTGTATTCAGAATGGACCCACCTGTTCTAGACCTTCCTTCAAAAAGCTGGGTCAGAAGGTGAACATTTTTCAACAAAGCTGAAACTCTTTGAATTAAATATTTATCATACTTCAGAAATACTTGCCTTCTTAAAGCAAAATATTGACAAATAGAGCTACATAGTACTTACGGTATTTTGTGATTGGGGCCACAGTCTTTTGATGGAAAATTCTTGGCCTGTGGTGACCAAGAGCTAAAAATCCAGTTGGAATGTGAGGTGTTTTTTTTGGGGTGTATGTGTGTTGGACAATAGTATAGTAGGCTACTTCCGAAGTGTGTGTGTTGGGGCGGGGAGAGGGACAAAAATGTATTTTTAAGAAATTACATTTGCAGGCACTTCCTGGACTCCAGTGTAAATCAGAATCAAGGCCTTAAATTTAGCCTAGCCAAACTTCTTTCAAGTAGAGAAGTAGTATTACCCCCATTTTATAGATGGGGAAAGTAAAATTAGAAATGAGTTGTCTAATTTTACACCAGAAGAGTCTTGTGCAGCTGGGAATAGAATCAATATATCTTGATTCTCTGGCTAAGTCATTCATCTTACTTACAAGATTTAGTTTCTGATTTATTTCTAGTTAGGTTGAAAACTTCCAAAACGCTTGGAAGATTTATCTACTGTGGTTAAAAAGTAACCTAGATAAGTCTAGAAGCAATTGAGGTTATGCGATTTAGTGAGCTTTATGGCTACTTTACTCAGCATTGACACTGTAAGCAACACTTCATCTAATTCTGTATTTTTGCTGGACATCAAATATTGACTCTCGATATGGTGTAAGACTATTTGTGTCTTGCTGGTGTGTATGGTTTTTCTTAAAGAGACTATGAGAAGATAGAGTTAAACTTCTTAATGCTGACAATAGTGCTATCCTGAAGAGTTTATTTTTATTGTTTACATTCAACAGAAGAAGGTGGGGGATAGTGGGAAGGACTGTGATTTTAAGTATTCCATGTATGATTGATCTTAGGTTACAGAAAACTTGCCTTTCATAACTTCTGTTGCAGGAATGTGAACACTTCAAAAATACTTGACTTTGCATGCAATGTTATGTAATCTTTTATAGTATTTCTGAAAGGGAAAAACAGTGCTGCTCTTTGCTGTGGTAGCCCCTTTGAGTTTTGTCTTCCACTCTGAGTGGTCTGATGTTACTGGGAATCTCTGGATGTTAAGATTTTTCTATTTTTTTTCTTGTTCATTGGTCTGAGAGCTTGTAAGAGGATGCTTTGAAATGCTATATTGTGGGAGGACGGGGTTGGAGGGAAGGGAAACCCACGGACCTAGCCCCAGGACTTGACCCAGGCATGCAACGGGACTCCTGTGGTGTAGGAAAGTTCACTCTCCTGGAAGGGAAAGGAGACCCCTCAGGTTGTAGGTTGGCCCTATATGTCCCAGCAGGGGTGAGGCCGTGTCATGACAGGGGTACTGGAAATCAGCAGGCCGAGAGAACGTTCCCCACATGCTCCACAGAGGGACCAGGTCCCTGCCCACTTACCCACACTCCCAACTCGCACAGTGCTCAGGGAAAATAACCTCGGTGCTAGAGACAGTGAGGAGGGGGGAGAGCACCCCAGAAGGGGAGCGGATGGGGGAAGCCAACACCCCAGGAACGCTCAGGAAGGAAGGGAACCGTACCACAGTAGAATAAGGTAGTGAAGTTATACTCACCCACACGCTGGATCCCTAACTCACGCACTCACCGATCACTCGCCTTTCACTCCAGCCAATCACTCGCTTCCCACACAACAAGGTAATACTCAAGAGCTCTATCACAGGGTCACAAGGGGGCCAGCTTCACAGCACTGCTGATCGCCGGCAAGGTGTTGTGCTGAGCCTTCCCCTATAATTGCTTAGCCCCACCCCTTGCGTTCCTGCAAGCGCACGGATCACTGCAACGCCAGCCTGGGCCCCACCCCGTTGTCAGCTGATACCGTACGTGCATTGGAAGGCCCCACCCCGCTGGTCATCAGTGGAGCGGGGGCTGAGGCTGCCGCCTTGCTTGGGCACGTAGTGCGTCCCTCTGAGATTCCTGCTCTCGCATCCACCAACGGTGCGGGGGTAGCTCCTCCCTGGCTGCGCGGAGGGGGCGTGGTTATGGGCTGAGGCCGTGCGCTGGGTCCCGGTTGAGCCGTGGGCATTCGGGGCCTCTGCACAGGGAGCTGGTTACCCCCTTTTGAACCCCACTTTCCCTGGTTGCGTCAGGCCCGTGCTACCCACCTCTGGGCCCACCTCCTTAACATATATAAATGCCTAATAATAATAATAATAATAATGATTCTAGTCTATAATTACCTATAGTTTCCAGATAACAAAATGTCTGCTTGAATTGTATCTTAACTCAGATACTCCCTCTCTGCTTGGAGGTCTGCTGGCTTTGGGGTCTGACCCACACTACTGCGCCTAGAGCCTTTGATTCTGTCTTCTGTAGAGTTGCCAATCGACCCTGCCATTGCAGGCAAGCAGCTCTTGGGTTAATCCTTTAGGTGTCACTTTGGAACAGGGTATGTAAAGAAAGGGAGAGCTCAGGGAATGATCTGTGTTCATAGCAGAAATAGGTGTAAGGAAGGAGAGCAGCGATGGGAGGGACTGGTCTGGGATGAGGGATTAGGATGGACAAATGTTCAGTTGCTAAGCTTTAAACTTACTATACCAGTTCATAAATTATTTTGTCTCATATCTCCTTCCAAACCAAGTCTACCATTTATGCCTTCCTCTCTCCCAACTGCTGCTGGGTTGGGGATAGGAATTAGGGAACTGTTTGAGTTCTTTCATGCATACTAAGGCTGCTTTCACACCTGCATGAACAGGTTATTAGAAGGTTGGGAGAGGGAACGTGCATGCAAATCAGGCACATCTTGGATCAGGTATGAATGCCCTGAGGTGGGTGATTGAAGCTTTTATGCACATGTACAAAGGCGATTGATTGAGCTGTGAAATCCAGCTCTATCAATTATTCTAAACGCCCATAAAAGCTTTAATCAGTCCTCGGGGCATTCACACCTGATCAAAGTCACGCCTGATTTGCATGCATGTCCCCTCTTCCGACCTTCTAACGACCTATCGTGCAGGTGTGAAAGTGGCCCAAGACTGTGGTTCACACTGAAGCTTTCCCCACGGTTAGGTATTTATAGGACCTCTCTTCTACATGGTTGATTCTCTGGTGTGTACTGATGACAGAGCTCACTCTAGCATTTCCCACTCAGGGCACTTGTAAGGGTTCTCTCCTCTGTGGATTTTTTGATGTATATTGAGCGTCCCAGCTTCTTCTGAAGCCTTCCTTAGTCTCTTGGCATGTACAGGGTTTCTCTCCTGTTTTGGATTCTTATTTTTAAAATAATAAATTTAAAAGAGAAACAAATCACACATACGTATGATGTCCCCTTACCTAAAACAGACCTTGACCTGCCAATTTTATTTTCCAGCACTTGACCTACAGGAGCAACTTCTGGCTTTCCCTTTTTGATTTGCCCTCAGACCTTTGTATTCTGCTCACTATAGCATGCCACCAATATTGTGTAGTCTTTACATTTGTATTCACTATGTTTTTAAAATCAGTATTAATTGTGTATTGTATAGTAAAGTGTAAAATTTAATGGTGGTCCCACCTCGCCAACCTTAAAAGTCTACCAGCTACCACTGCTTTATGGTAGTTCCATGTAGGCCACATTTCTCTAGCTTCTTTATTAAGATGCCATATGCTCGATGCCCACCCACTCGAAGACGTCGTCTCATTTTGGAACACCTTGCTGACTGAGGCTATCGACCAAGTGGCTCTTAGGCGTCCGCTTCCTCCTTGTCATCACTTCAGGCCCCCTTGGTTTACAGAGGACCTGCAGTTAATGAAATGGGAGGGGAGGTGGTTAGAACGTCGGTGGCACTGTTCTCTGGTGGAAGCTGATAGGTTGCAGCATAGAGCGAGTTTAATTTTTTATTTATTTTATTTAATATATTTATACCCCGCCCCTCCTGCAAACAGCTCGGGGCAGCTATGCTGTGGCTGTGTGGGCAGCCAAGAAGGGGTTCTTTGCTGCTCTCATAGCATCTAGACGAAGTCTCGTCCAGTGGAGCTTTTACGGGTGGTGAGGGGGGCTGGTCACTCAGTCTGGCCTCCCTCCACCTGGAGCTGGATTCATTCGCTGTGACATGTTTGTTGAGTTCATTGCAAAGAACAACTCCAAAAGTATTTTACATAATGTTGCCAGTGTCACAGTATCTGCAGCTACTGATTGCTTGTAGTGCGTACAGGTTAAAATTTGGCGAATAGTAGCTGTGCCATACAGACTTGCTTCTTCCCATGCATCATCAATGCTTGAATTCTCCACAAATGTGTCAGTTTCTCTTAGAGTAGCCATGGTGGCATGAAGTTCTCCCAGTCTCAGAACATGAAAGGAGTTTGTCTTAAGAGTTCACACCCGGTTTTACAACTATAGGCCCCTTGTCTTTTGCTGACTGGTGACACACTATACACAAGAAGTCTACACAAGTATCTATATGTCCAGTTGTCACAGTACCTTTCTTACAAACTGCTTCAGGAGCTGTGTTAGTCTTTCAGATGGCAAACCACAGTTCATGAGCTATTTGAAAAGAAAATAATAACCTGTATTATATAACATTTAACATGTGATAAACCTAAACTGATCAGTGAAAAAAATGGTAACATGAATATTTAGTGCAGATTCCAAAAAGGTATATTACCCAAATTCTGCTTAAATTTCTGATGAAAATTGCATTCACAACATACCACACTTGACTATTAACTTTGTTCATGCATACTAAAGTTTGTTTAACTTGCTGGCATCTAATGTTTTGTTTTCTGGTTGGAATACTGCATGCCACAAGAGCGCTGAGGGATTGTTTTGTCTAAGGCCCTTTTTACACAGACGCTCCCCCCTCGCTCACGTGTGCGACTGTGCGGGCGAGGGGGGTGGGACGTCCGTCTGACCGCTGGTGGGGATGGATGGGTGCATGCGCTTGCACTCCACTCATTGCCCATGCACGGAGACATTGGGGACAACGGGGGTGCCTCTGTGTGTGGAGGTGGAGGTGCGTCCGTGTGACAGGCCACACACCTGCTGCTGTCTTCCCCTCCCTCCCCCCCCACACCGTGGCACCTCCCGGGTCCATTTAAATAGGGCCTAAGGGAGACATTGATATTGTTGGTCAACATTGGTCCTAGCCTTTTTGGACAAGAGATGTGGCTCCATTGACTATGGGCGTGTAAATATATCTGGATACTTTCAGGGTCTCTCTGTATGTATGTAGGCAAAACTCTGATGAAGTGGGCAGAAGAGCTGTTTTATTTTCTCTTATTTTGTCATCTCACTTGGTGAAATCGGCTCCAATTGTGGTTTTCTCTCTTTCTGTGAAATAGGATGAAAGCTTCTCATAGCAGGACACATTAAGGTTTGTGGTTTGGTAAAAGTAGTCTGAGTCAATTATGCGGTTGATAGTACAGAATAGTTTCACTGATCTTGATTTAGTAGAATCTGTGGTCCAAGAGAAGAAGGATCTTTTGGTTTCCCACATGAATGTAACACATAGCCAATAACTGGCACCTAACTAGCACTTATGCCTGAAGATCTCAAAGCACTTTACAGAGTCAGAATAAGAAACAAAGGCACACACTTTCTACAGATAAAATACCATTCTGTTTGCAGGTGTTCTTTATTGCATCTTGTAGTTTAAATGAAAATCAGACCTGAAGTAATGGATGTTATTGATATTTCTCTTACAACAAAATGCATGTGCTATAGTAATATATTTACTATAAGTGAATCAGTTGGATATATACGTCTGATACCGCAGGGATGCTTATACAAAATAAACACATTGTGAGATTTCTGAAGTAATGACTTTCAAAAGAGAATAATACTCAGCATGGAAAAAAGTAACTTATTAGGCTAAACAATTTGTTTTATTTTCTTGGGCAGTGCCCCATTAAAGTTCATCAGTGTTCTTACTGGTCAGTATCTTGGCACCAGAAGCCCAGATTTTCACAATGTTGAGTGCTGAGTTCATGAACAAAAACACATGCATTTTTGTATGTCTAAAATACATGCATGGTTCACACACAAAGTGGAGTACAGCTGTCGGAAATTTGCATTGAAGTGATCAATTTGGCATTTTAGTGCCTAACTCTCACTAACTTAATAGTGATTATGCAATGACTGTAATTACATATGCAGGTTAGGTATACAAACTAGCTTTAGTTCTACAGCACTATTCTCATGTGCACATAAAACAAAATTAGGTTGTGATCCTAAATGCATTTGTGCCAGCAAGGCTCCATTGACATCAGTGGCACTCTGCTGCTTCAACTGTGCTTAAGATCACAGTCTAGCCTATTATTAGTAGTTATATTTTAAAAGCATATAATTTGGGAATCATTTTCAGCAATTTTACTGGATATGTTCTTTTGTGTGTGCATGTAATGTAGTGGTGCTGGGGTGTTTGTGTATGTATATATATAACATTACTGCTTAGTTTGCTTATTATGGCAATTTTAAAATGCTGACTTGCATAATCTATGTTTTGATTCTTAATTCTTTCTCTAGATGTGAAGCTGGAACTATAGTTATAAGGCAAGGGCATGTACCAAGAGAATGTTATCTAGTGCTATCTGGAAGCCTAAAAGTCACTAAGGGCGATGCAAATTTCAAAGCCCAGACTTTCACCTCTGAAACATTATGTGAAGCTGAAGAAGGTGACTTCATAGGGGCAAGTGTTGATGTTTTTTTTTCATTTTAAATAATTTGCAAGAAATGCTAAGAATCTAAGGGGAGATCTTGAAAAACACAAAGAGTAATTGGGCACTCAAATCCCAGTGAAAGTTGGTGGGAAATGAGCACCAAATTCCCTTAAGACTTGTTAATTCAAAAGCAATGTTAGCAAAATTAAAACTTAATGTGATCTAAATTTCAGCCTAGGTGTGGAGAGGTTTTCAAAGTGCAAAAAAAGGTTGGGCAGTTTATTCTCATTTATACCTTTTGAAAATTTCCTCAGAAATACATTAGAGATAATTTTTGTTATCTTTAGATCTCATTGGATAATTGAATAATATATGACCAAGTTGCACCCTGTGATTAGACTAACTCTACAGGAGCCCCCCACCTTTGAGCTTCAACTTATAGAAGATAGCTCACTGAACCAAGTGTAACCATCTGAAAACCTCTGAGAACATAAAAAGTGTCATCCTGACTCTGACCAATGGCCCATCTATCCCAGCATCCTGTCTCCCAGCAGCAGCCAGCTTCAGTTGCTTCAGAGGAGATAACAGGTCATAACTGAGGCCGCTTTTAAACAAGGCACTGAAAAGCGCCTTGTATAAAAGCAGCCTGAGCGATCCATTTCCCCCGCTCTTTACTCCCATCTTCTAACAGCCAGAGGTCACAGCCTCTAGCCATGTATGAACCTATCCTCTAGGAACTTATCTGATCCTTCTTTTAAAACCTGATTATACTATTGGCTTTCACAACATTCCTGACAATGAGTTCCACAAGTTAATTTTAATTGAGTGACAAATACTTTGTTTTAAATCTGTTAATGAGTTCATTTATTTCATTAGCGATTCCCTAGTCTAGTATGTTGAGAAAAAGTAGATAACAGTTGCCTATTTACCTGCTCTGCATCACTCATGTTTTTATAAACTTGTATCATAAGTCCCCCTCAGTCAGCTCTCTCTTTTAAGCAGAAGAGCCCTAGCCTATTGCATCTTTCCTTGTACAGAGGCCATTTCATACTGTAGTCATCTTTTTTTGCCCTCCTCTGCACCTTTTCCAGTTCTATTGTGTTCTTTTTTGAGATGGGGCAACTAGAACTGCACATGGTATTCAAGTTGTGGGCACGTAGTATACTATATATCATATATAAATATGATATTTTATGTTTGATTTTCTATCCTTTTCCCAGTGGTTTCTAACATTCTTTTGACTTTTTGACTGCTACTTTGCACTGAAATGATGTTTTCAGTGAACAATCCACATTGACTTCAAGATCCTTTATCCTGAGTGGTAACACCTAATTTAGAACCCAACATTGTGTATGTATAGTTAAGATTATTTTTTCCTACGTGCATCGCTTTGCACTCAACTTTGAATTTCATCTACCATTTTATTGCTTGCTGCTTACCCAGTAATGTGAGTTCTTTCTGTAAATCTTCACAGGCTGCTTTAATTTTAAATGAGTTTGTGTCGTCCGCAAATTTGGTCACCTCACCCTTCACCCCCTTTTCCATGTCATTAATGAATACGTTAAACAGCACTGGTTCCAATACAGACCTTGAGCCACCCCACTGTTTACTTTTGTCCATTGTGAAAACTGTTCATTTATTCCTACCCTTTATTTTCTGTCTTTTAACTAGCTATTGATCCACGAGAGAACCCTTCCTCTTATCCCATGATTACCTAATTCTTTCAAGAGTCTTTGATGAGAGACCTTGTCAAAGCCTTTCTGAAAATCCCAATACACTCTTGTCCAGGATCCCACAGATCCTGGTGTTCTACCACAAGGGCAAGTTCCAGCCTGCCTTTACAGCCTTCTGTAGGGGTCAGGGGACTTAATTTGCTGACAACCTCGGATGAGAGTGCTGTCCATGCCAACGACAGATATTTTGCTTACTCCTTTTCCGTGATCCCCTTCATGTGCGGTACCTCTTTTGCTGGGCAGACGTCTGAGGTGACTGAACGGAGTTCCTGCCCTTCAGGACAGCAGGCACAGTTTATTTATTTTAATTGATTTGATTTTAAAAGCGTGATACCATGCTCCTCCTGACACAGCAGCTTGGGGCAGCTTACAAAACAATGATAATAAATAAACATTAAAGCTAAATAAAACAGATCAAAACAGGCAGTAGTTAACCCCCCCCCTCCCCCTTCACCCATCTCCCCCAACAAACGCCTGGCGGAACAGCCAGGTCTTACAACTTCGTCGGAAAGAGGGGAGGTTCGAGGCCAGCCACGCCTCTGCCGGGAGGGAGTTCCATAGCCTTGGTGCAGTCACTGAGAACACCCTCTCCATCGTCCCCCACTGGAAGACTTGGGGGACCTCTAGGAAGGCACCCCTGCACGACTGCAGGGGCTGATCCAGGGCCTGGGGAGGTAAGGTGGTTCTGCAAGTAGGCAGTGCCTAGGCTGTTTAGGGCTTTATAGGCAAGCACTAACACCTTGAATCAGGCCCTGAAGACTATAGGCAGTCAGTGCAGAGATCAGAGTGTAATGTGCTCCCGGCGGCCCAACCCTGTTGGGACATGGACTGCTGCATTCTGTACCAGCTACAGTCTCCGAACCGTCACCATGGGTAGCCCCATGTAGAGCACGTTACAATAGTCCAGCCTAGAGGTGATGACAGAGAGATCACTCTCCACTTCTCTCCCTGAAGATATCCCACTTACTTTATTATTATTATTATTATAAACATTTATATAGCGCCAGTCATGTGACCTGGTGCTGTACAGAACATAGAATTAAACACGGTCCCTGCCTGTGGTTTACAATCTAAAAGACAAAGGGGGTGTGTGGCACGGAGGAGGAGACACGCGACCCGCCCCCCGTGCAACTCACCGGAGAAGCGGCGGCAGGAAGGGAGGAGCCGCGGCGAGCAGTGGCCTTGACAACGGCCGGAAGAGAGAACGGCGCCCGAGAGCAAGGAGGGGGAGGAGTCAAGCCCCAGGCAGGGCGGGCCCGACGTGGACGCAGGGGGCGGTGGCCATTTAAGGAGACGGAGCCAGAGGAAGGGGCGGCGATCCCAAAGGCCGGAGACTTGGCGACAACCGAGCCAGGGAGGTACCCGTGGGTGCCAGACTGGGGGGAAGAACTGTAGGCGGGACTCGAGGAGGGGTCGCGAGACTCGGGGCGTGGGTGAGAGGAACAGGGGAAGAGACACGCGGGTGAGAGAAACAGGGGAAGAGACACGTGGGTGAAAGGGATTGGGGGCCAAGAGGCAGGGACCAAGGGTGAAGACGGACACTGGGAAAGGGGGAGGGTAGGAACCAGGCTAAGGCCTGCGGGGAGAGACCACCGGGATACAGAGGAACCCACCCTGTTTTCCCTCGGGCTCCCCCCGGAGAAAAAGGGGATCTCCCCGCCCCGCCAGACTCTGGAAACCGGCAGGGCACATATATAGGGGGAGTGTGACAGGGGGAGACAGGAAGAGGGGACAGTGGGAGAGACAGGGGAGAAGACAAACAAACATTCAAGTGGATGTGAAGTCTCAGGTGCGTATGCTTGGCATGGTTACAAAGAGGTTAGTGGCAGCAGTCTGCAGAGGAGGGCCGACAGTAAGTGTATGGGGAAAGACTAGCAGGCATTGGGAAAGGCAGCGAGGAAAAGGTGGGTCTTGAGGAGGGATTTGAAGGAACGGAGGGAGGGAGCAAGGCAGATGTGGGCAGGGAGGGAGTTCCAGGCATGGGGGGCAGCAAGGGAGAAGGGTCGAAGGTGGTTAGGTGAGCAGGAGAAACAAGGGAGAGTGAGGGAGAGAACAAAGGAAGAGCGGAGAGCGCGTGCAGGAGTGTGTAGGGAGATTAGGTCTGAGAGGTAAGGGGGAGCTTGGTTGTGGAGTGATTTGAACGTGAAAACCAGGAGTTTATACAGGCTACGTTCAGGAAGGGGGAGCCAGTGAAGGGAGAGGAGGAGAGGCTGCACATGGTCGAAGCAATGGGCAGAGTGAATGACCTTGGCAGCGGAGTTTTGGATTGCGATAAGGGTGGGGACAGGTGAGAGCGAGGGAGGCCAGCAAGGAGGAGGTTGCAGTAATCGAGGTGAGAGATAACCATGGCATGAACAAGGATTTTGGCCGAGGAGACAGATAGAAAGGGGCGAATGCGGGCAATGTTGAGGAGAGCGAATCGGCAGGATTTGGCCACAGAGTCAATGTAAGGTTTAAAGGAGAGGTGCGTGTCAAAAATGAAGCCCAAGCTGCGGGCACGGAGAACAGGACGGATGGTGACCCCATCAATGCAGACGGTCAGGTCAGAGGGAGAGGAGGGGGAGGGAGGAAAAATGAGGAGTTCAGTCTTGGCCATGTTCAGTTTGAGTTGGCGTCGGGACATCCAGGCGGAGATATCAGAGAGGCAGTCGACGAGGCGTGAGCGGACAGAGGAGGAGAGAGAGGGGGTAGAGAGATAGAGTTGGGTGTCATCAGCATAGAGATGGTATTGGAACCCGTGGGAGGCAATAATTTCACCAAGGGACCGGGTGTAGATAGAGAAGAGGAGAGGGCCAAGGACAGAACCTTGGGGAACCCCAACCGAGAGGGGAAGGGAGGGGGAGGTCGACTCGGGGAGGGAGACATTAAAGGAGCGGTCAGAGAGGTAGGAGGAGAACCAGTCAAAGACAGAGCCACGGAAGCCCAAAGAGTAAAGCGAGTCCAAGAGGAGCGAGTGGTCGACAGTGTCAAAGGCAGCAGAGAGGTCAAGGAGGACAAGAACGGAGTAGTGGCGCTTCGATTTAGCGACAAGTAGATCATTGGTGATCTTGGCCAGGGCAGTTTCAGTAGAGTGGAGGGGGCGGAAGCCGGACTGGAGAGGGTCGAGGGAGGAGTTGGCAGAGAGGAGGTTCAGGCAGCGGGAGTAGACGACACGTTCCAGGAGCTTCGAAGCAAAGGGAAGGAGGGAGACCGGCCGGTAACTAGAGGGATCGAAAGGGTCCAGGGTAGGCTTTTTGAGGATGGGGGAGACAGTGGCATGTTTGAAGGCAGAGGGGAAGGAGCCTGTGGAAAGGGAGAGATTGACAACATGCAGAAGGGGGGGAGCGACAGTGGGAGCAATAGAGGTCAGGAGGCGGGAGGGGATCGGGTCAAGGGGGCAGGTGGAGGGGTTGGATGAAGAGAGAAGAGCAGAGATTTCCTGGAGAGAGGCAGGAGGGAAGGATGCGAGGAGGGAGGGGGGCGGGGGAGGGGGCGGGAGGGGAGCGGGGGGCGGAGGGGGGCGGGAGGCAATATCCCGACGGATCTTGTCAATCTTGGAGGTGAAGAACGACGCAAGATCCCGAGCAGCAAGGGAAGAGGGCGGGGGAGGGCAGGGGGGTTTGAGAAGGGAGTCGAAAGTAGAGAAAAGGCGGCGAGGGTCGCGGGAGAAAGATTCGATCCTAGAGGCATAATAGCGATGCCTAGCTAGGGAGATAGCCGAGGAGAGGGAGGAGAGGGAGAATTTGTAGTGGAGGAAGTCAGGGAGGGAGCGGGATTTGCACCAGAGGCGCTCGGCAGCCCAGGTGCAGGAGCGGATGTAGCAGATGGTAGGAGTGAGCCAGGGGCGGGGGTTTGGGGGCCGGACGGGGCGGGAAGAGAGCAGGGCAAGAGAGTCAAGGGTCGAGGAGAGAGCGGTGTTGATAGCGGAGATGGCAGAGTCAGGGGAGGAGGAGGAGAAAACGGGGGGGATAGAGAGGAGGCAAACTCCATGGGGGTAAAGGCCTGCATATTGCGGAAGGGGCACGGAGAGGGGGAGGAGGAGGGGGGTTGGTGGGAGAGGCTGAAGGAGGCGAGGAAGTGATCAGAATTAGGGCAGGGGTCAAAGGAGAGGTCAGCAAGAGAACAATTTTGTGAGAAGATGAGGTCGAGGGAGTGGCTATCAGTATGGGTGGGAGAGTTGGTCCAGAGTTGGAGATCGAAGGAGGAGGTCAGAGAGAGAAAGCGGGAGATAGGGGGCATGGAAGGTGTGTGCTTTTTATATACTTTTACCTGAATTCTCACCGCTACCGCACCTTAAGTAAACTTTTGTTTATTTTAAGCAGATACCATTGTTGTGGTAGCTCTCCAACAATAATTCAGAGCAACAGTGGTGTCTGCTTAAAATAAACAAAAGTTTACTTAAGGTGGGGTAGCAGTGAGAATTTAGGTAAAAGTACATAAAAAGCACAAAGCAAGTCGGATTGGAACAGTCTTGCAGTTTAGTCTCTGGCTGCAGTGGGTCCTTCTTTGTGACTTTGTAGCTGCTGTGCTGACTAGGGGAGAATAGTCCAGTCTGAGATTGAGCCAGCTCTTTCCAATCTGCAATTCCCACATCACCCCCCCTCCCAGGATATGTCCACAGTCCACTTTCATTAGCATCAGATGGTACAGAACTAGTGTCGGGTATCCTGGGACTCAAACATGAGTCTGCTGGCTCCGGAGACACCAGTCTTTTCCAGGGAGCTATTCAAGGAACTGCATGCATGCTTAAAGCTGTAGCACTTGAGGCATGGCCAGTCATGGTTACTATCCCACCCACTGGCACATGACCGGCTAAGACTGATGTAAAGAATCCATTTAGCTTCTCTGCAATAGCCGTATCTACGCTGAGTGCCCCTTGATGGTCTAAATGTCCATTTGACTCTCTAGCTGGCTTTCTGCTTCTGATATACTTAAAAATATTTATTATTAGATTTTGCGTTTCTAGCAAGTTGCCCTCCAATTCCTTCTTGGCCTGCCTCATTATAGTTTCCCATTTAACTTACTGATGTTTATGCTTCTTTCTTTTTCCTCAGTCTGACTTGTGCTTCATTTTTAAAAAGATGTCTTTTTGGCTCCAATACCCTCCTTTACTCCTATTCCTGCTTCAGGGATTTCATCAATTTTTAATAGTGCATCGGTAGGCATAAGAAGAGTTTAATGCAGTCTCTGGTTCCCAATACTTTATTTTCCCTTGTAAATCATGCTAACGGACAGGTCTCCCCTCAATCCAGTGCGGTCAGGGCAGGCAATATGGTTCTCTTGCCTGTTTCCACGTCAGCTGGTCCTTCCCAGCTGGATCTCTTGTCTAGAACTTCAGCTTCCCCTCCTCTCATTAACCTTCTCATGCAGGGGAGGGAAACTTCTGGCATGTGGCTGGGTTTTTTGGTGGTGAGGGGCGCTTTTTTAGTTTCCGAATCTGGGCTTGTGGCTACAGTCCCAAATCTCGAGCACCAAAGGCGTGAGCTCAGGGGGCAGGGAGTGGAAATGAAGACATGCTCAAGGACAGGGGTGGAACCCATGATCTGGACCTACCCCTTCCTCCCGCCCCTACCCATCTGGGCTCCCTTCAGCACCTCTGCCTGCAACTCCTATTAGGCTCACAGAGCTTGCTCACAGAGACCCACAGAAGAGAAAGGACCCCCCCACCACTGTACTACTCCCTCCTTGCCTTCTCTTTAATCCCAAGTTTGTTTTTTACAGTCTTATCTCCAGTGGCTATCAGACTTTCCCAAGGGGCTATTTGAACGTGTAACAAGTAGGTAAAGTGTTGACCTAGGAAGACCAAGCTGCCTTCCACAAGTACTAGTTCCTGTAGGGAGTTAGGGCAACATCGTTCTTTACATCATATTCCCTTACATGAAAAGTGGACTCAACAGTTCTCCTTCCCAGATCCTGCTGAAGGTGCTCAATGGTTTTACGGTCTGCACAGAACAAAGGGGCAATTTGCTACATGAATGTGGGGCATAGCCAGGCAGGGAGTTAAGTATATTCTTCTGACAAGAAAGCCCTTGCTTATCTGGATGCATTTATTGACTTAAGTATACAACATTTTCAAAAATGATAAGTATTTTTGGTTCACTGTTGTTGAAATTAAATTATATTTATTTTTAGAAACTTCATTTTTTAAAAACCATTTTTATTTTTCAGGACATTTTGATCACTGAAAGTCTAAAATGTTTGTTTTTCTGTACATTCTTAGTTGCTAAAAATTGATGTTTGATTATCATTGACAAATTTTTACTAAAAATTTGAATTTACTGCTAAATTTTGTTTGGGAAAAAAAACTAAGGGAAACATTCTGAAAAGGAATAATTTCAGAAATTTGAAAAAAATATTGATTTTTTTTTTTTTTAAAAAAGTCAGAGAATATGCTAAATTTTGTCAATTTTTTGTGCAATCAAAATTGACCAGCTTTAATGAAAAGAACCCACACAACGGGTAATTTCAGACGTGACGGGCCCAGAGGCCCGCCACGCTGAATCACGCACTGGGATCCGTTTCGGATCCTGGTCAGGAATCATGCCGTCAGTTCTTTAGATGTGCCGGCCTGAGTCTCACCGGGGATCGGGGAGGAGGCGGGGCTGCACGGCGCAACGTGTGGCCGCACAGCCCCGCTGCCCCAGCCACTCGCCTTCTGGGAGATGAGCGGGCTCAGCCGCTGCTGCGCCCGATCCCGCATCACGGTCTGGGCCACGATCCGGGATAGGCCAACGTAACAGACGTTACTTTTGGCCCATCCCGGATCGTGGTCCAGCTAGCCACGATTCTGGACCTCCAGGCGGCCGGAGGTTCAGAATCATGGTTATTTTGATGCCTGCCAGTGATTCACTGGGGTGAACATCTGGCGGGAATCAAACAGACGTTACGGGACAAACGGCCACCATAGGGGATTCACTGTGGTTGACTGTGGTCTCGTATCATCTGAAATTACCCAAATAATCTCTGCCTTTTAGTCCCTTCTCAGAGGAAGCGAACAATCAGGCTGTTATTGGTTTGTTAATAAAAAAAATAAGTCTGACAGAACTGTGAGGCATGGTAGTGGCCCTGCTGTGATGCAGTGGGTGCCTCATTGTCTCTTCCTAACATGACTAAAGGATATTCAGATTTCATTTTAACAGTTTGTGTCTTGCAGAATAACATTTTTGTAGTATTTGGGTAAATCTCTTGAATTTGCATTGTAAAAATATTCTATGCTGAACTCTGCTCTCAAATACATCCCATCGATAGGAGACAGCATTTGGGTCCCAGCTTGTAGGTGGTCCAGAGGAAATGGACCAGGCAGAGAAAAGGGGCCAGGCAGGAAGACAGACTTGGTTGTGCCAGTTGTAGAGCCTTCTGATCATGAGGCAGTGCCAGGCCACCAATGCAGCTTTGTGCATTGCAAGAGGTAAGGAGAGCAGAATGAGGAGTATGGTGCTATTTCCCTTGTGAAACCACAGCCTGGTAGGCATGTATGCAGCTTGGCTTTGCTCTTTTTGGGTATCCTCATACATACCATGGGTACAGCTGCCGAACTCCATTCAGGGCTCAGAATCAGCCACCATAACACTGTGAGCAGTGTCAGCGCTAGCATAACTTCATCTCTATAGCAGAACCCTGGCCTCTAATTGACTGGAACGCTAGGACTTTGATCCTTTAATTATATTCTCATTTAAATGGTTTTTAACATTTAGCAATCAATACTTTTGTCTTTCTTACTGCCTTTGACAGTTATTTTAATGGATAGTTAGCATTGGCCCCTATCCTGAAAGCACTCAGGGTCATTAGGTAACTGGTATAGGTATTAGGCATAGAAAATATCTTCCAGGATAGGGCATTTATCCAACAATACTAATATTAAATCTGTCTGTAGAGTAGACCTATAGCTAAGTTCTACTTTCCTACATGTGTTTCAGTCTAAAAGTAAATGTAATGCTGAAAGAATGATTTTTCTCACTTTATTTTGGTAGGAAATCTGCCTTTTGACCAACACAAATCGGCCTGTTTCAGTCATATGTAGATCTGATGTGGAACTTCTGGTGATAAGCAAGGAGGTATGTGCACAACCAAAATGGTGCAACAAGTGTTTATTTTTGTAAAACTGAAATTATGATGTAAAACTTGTAACCTTATGTTTGGTACAACATGGCCCTGCTGCTACTGTGCCATGAACCCCAAGTTATCTGCCTACCTTAAAGCTTGTGAGTTTTATAATTTGGGGGGAAATAGCTTATTTAACTCTAAACTGTGAACAATTTTTAATGTTTTGGGTGCGATCCAAAACCACTTACTCTGGAGTTGCTCCACTGAAGTCTTGCAGGCGTTAGTGGAGCAACTCCAGAATGTAGCCTCATTTAGAAATTGAGTCATGCAATGTAAGGCCTCTTTCAGACGTGCACAATTTGAGCAGATAAAAAATAATGCTTTCTCTTTGAAGCGCACAATCTAAAAGAGGTTCGCATTCACATTGCCCAATTTGTGCGCTGTATATGTCCAGCACGCACAACATTAAGTGCACACTAATCTGTTTCCACATTCTCGTACTGTGCTGTTTAAAGCGCCACTCCCCTGCCTCTTCCCCTCACCAGCACCGATCTCCCCAAAGCTCCCTTCCCCTGCTTTTCCGTCACTGCTCTGGTGCTTCCCGGATGGCGGACAAATGGCCAGAAGTGCATGCTCAAACTGTGCACTAAGGAGTCTTCTGACGTTCAGCTAGAGCGGTCAAATTCACAGCTGCTCTTGTAAATATAGGTTTCCTTTACCTGGTAGTGCGCTGATTTAAAAACCGCACTGGCCAGGAATAGAGCACACAGAGGGTTTTAGACATGCATGTAATATGCACATTAAACAAAACTGTGTATATTTCATGCACATCTGAAAGGGCTCTAAGAAGAGATTAGCTCTGAATGAATCATATAAAACAAGGATTCTCAGATTTTGTCATAGTGAGACCCCCACCCCACAAAGCTATGAAAAAAGGACCAGGTCTCCCTACTGTCATTTTTGAGAGACATTATGGTTAGATGTTTAAATAGTGCAGCTGCAGTGTGCTGGCTGCTACTATTTTTTGTGGAAAACAGAATGTATGCAATATAAACCTAATGAAGAATGTTGAAAAAGAGTAATACTGCAAATGCTTATACAATGTACGGTATGGTTCATTGTAGGGATAGTTTTAATTCCTCTAGGAGTCATATCCAGTAATACAGTGTAGCTATGCATCAGCTGCTAATGTTACAGCAGGAAAGCCATTTGATCTAATTTATATTGGCAGCTGTATCACAATATGGGATCTAAATCTCTCTAGGGCTGAATTTGAAGTTTTCACTACCTTTAGAAGACTGATTATAAATAAGGAACAATTTTACTGCTGATTCTGAGGCACTTGTCATTTGAAAAAAATACTTGCAAGATGAATTTCATGAGTCAGATGTCTAATTCAGAAGCTGAATCCCTAACACTACAGGCCTCTTTTGTTCTTTTCTCAGCTACTTCTGGTCATGAGCCCCAGATGTAATGATGGAAATACTTTATATAACTTGATGTGCAAGATCATGGTGCTTATTGCTCTCTTTTCCCTGGGGGAACTGTGATGAAAAAACCTTTTTTATTTGTTTTTGTTTGTGGGGAAAACAGAGGTGGTCACTGGCTATTATAGAACATTGTAATTTATCTGTAGGAAGCTTTGTGGCATTAGATTCTAACACAGACGTGTCTATGGGCATTGGTGTGGTTATAAGTAAATGGTTATTGATATGAATTGGAAAGAGCAGAGAAAAAGTATGTTCATACTGCTTTATCCTACTGTTATGGAAGCAAACATTTCTAAATTTGCATTAAAAGGTCAGGACTTTTAAAAAACGAGGTGTCTGGGTGAAAACAGACATGACGCTAACCACCCTTGGTGATTATTTATGCATGTTGCAGGGCTGTATTGGTGCCCTATGCAGCCCTGAAACATGTATAAATGACCACCAAGGGTGGTTAGCGTCATGTCTGTTTTCACCCGTAGTCAGTAATCATTATATACAAGTCAGTATTTACCAAGATAAAGCTTTCTGAGATTTTCTTGCTCCATACGATGGCAGAAACTGCTGCTATAATGTGATTCAATTTGAAAATATTATTATTATAATTATAAGCATTTATATAGTGCCAGCGATGTACCTGGCACTTTACAAAAAAACAAGATAGACCTGCCCGAGAGCTTACAATCTAAAGACGGGGAGGGGAGACAGGGAAGGGGGAACAGAGGGAGAGACAAGGGATGAACAGAGGAGTGGGGTGGGGTCCTGTATTTATTGTGTGGGGAATTTTGATATTGGAGGGGTGGAATTTTGGGGGTTGGGGTGTCGTGTGGGGGTTGTTGACCTTCCTCTGGTGGCAGGAGAGGGAGGTTGGGGGTGGTGTGGAGGGGAATCCCTGGTGTGAGCAGGGGTGACCCTTGGGGGGGGGGAGGGTTGTCACCCCTGTGCTGTGGAATTCACTCCCAGAGGAGGCTCAGTTGGCTCCCACTCTCCTGCTGTTTCGGCGTGTATGTAAGACCTGGCTGTTCCATCAGGCTTTTGGCGAGGGGTAGGGGTGGGTTTTCCCCCCATATATTGTAATTTTTAATTGTTTTTTATATTTTTATTGAATGTTGTTTGCTGCCCCGGGCTGCCCTGAGGGCAAGAGGGGCGGGATATAAATTTTAAATAAGTAAATAAATAAACATTCATGAGGATGCAAGAACTCAGGTACACGTTCTTGGCTTGGTTACAGTAGAAAAATACCAGAAGAAATATATATTCCATATGTATTCAGAGATCATCATATTGGTTTAATGTGGATATGTTTATTGTTTTGAAATTCATTGAAAGCTGTAGCGTCTGACTGCTTGCTACATGCTCTTGCAAAAACTAACTGTGAAAATAGAAAATGTAATATTATAGACTCTTATGCTGAAAAAAACATTTGCAAATGAAATCTCTACAAATGAATGCCCAGGATGTGGTTGTCTATTACAATGTCACACATTCATGGTATTATTTATAGAATAAAAACAGAAAAAAAGAACTCCACTAGCCCAGTAACCTCCGTCTCCCCCCCCCAACAAAGAAGGATAATTGAATGCTAAAGGAGATCCTTGAAGTATAGTAGGTGTTCCTGTAAATATAGCACCCTAAAAAGTGTTGTTGCTTGCTTTTGCCCTAGAGGTTTTCAGTGGACTTAGAGGCACAATCAATTCATTTCCCAAATAAGACGAAAAATTTTCCCTCCTACTTGTACCCTTCATGTTAACACAGCAGCACATATCAATTTGTTCATTAATGGAATTAGCATTTTATCTAGTGTTATTGTTCATTTCATTTAGAAGTGACAAAATGGTTTTTGCTGATGCTTGTTTTATTCACTTTCCATAAATGTATTGCAGCACGAGAGATCTGCTTTTAAAACAAGGGGCTGGGATTTTCAAAGGAGTCTGATGGAGTTAGACACCTAAGTCTTGTGAAATGTCTATAGGAGTTGGGGGCCTAATTATCTTAGCCTCTTTAGAAAGTCTCAGTCTGTAGGGATATTTTGGTCTCTAGAAAAATATTTTTCACTACTCTGCTAAAATGGGAAGTGAATATTATATGGCACTGTTTGTCTTTCTGGTCTTTTCCTTAACGATGTCCAGTCTGTATATAAAGACTCTTGTCAGAGTTCAACATCCCACATAACTGCTGCTCTTAAGACTTAGAGGCATAATTAATTTAAATGTTTTTATGATTTGTAAGCCACCTTGAGTCTCTGGGAAGGGTGGCATATACAGTGGAGGGTGGCATGTACACTTAATACAGTGGAAGATGTAGAGGTTGTAGAAACCCCGGCTTGTCCGATTTTGTGAGATCACTTTCAGTCGGTGACACCTGCTGACGTGGTGGATGTGCTTGGGGTGGTTCGAGCCACTTCTTGTGAATTAGATCCATGCCCATCCTGGCTGGTTAAGAGCTGCCGGGAGACAATGGGGCCGTTGCTGGCCGGGGTGGTCAACGCCTCCCTGCGGGAGGGCAGAGTGCCGGGCTGCCTCAAGGAGGCGGTGGTGTGGCCTCTGCTCAAAAAACCATCGCTTGATGCTAACGCCCCTGCCAGCTATCGGCCTGTCTCTAACCTTCCCTTTTTAGGGAAGGCTATTGAACGGGTGGTGGCTTAGCAGCTCCAGGGGCATCTTGACCACTTCTGTTATCTTGATTCTTCTCTGTCTGGATTTCGTCCGGGTCATGGCACTGAGACAGCACTTGTGGCTTTGATAGATGATCTCTACCGTGAAAAGGACCGGGGTCGCTCGACTCTACTGGTCCTGTTAGATCTCTTGACTGCATTTGATACCGTTGACTATGAGATGTTGGTGATGTGCCTGCGGGATAGTGCGGGGGTGGGCGGGATCATTCTTGAATGGTTCCGCTCATTCCTGACCGGGAGAACTCAGCGGATGGTACTTGGTGACTGTTTTTCATCATACTGAGACCTCTTGTGTGGGGTCCCGCAGGGTTCTGTCTTGTCCCCTCTCCTGTTCAACGTGTATATGCAGCCGCTCGGTGAGGTGAGCAGGGGGTTCGGTGTCATCAGTATGTGGATGACACCCAACTGTACCTCTCATTTTCGATCGACCCAGGCCCGTCTGTCTTTGTGCTTTCCCGGTGTTTGGCAGCTGCGGGGGACTGGATGAGGGGTAAACGACTGCGACTGAATCCTGACAAAACGGAGGTGATGTTAGTGGGTAAGTTAGTGGATGTGACGGCTCCTTCGATTGATGGGATCTGTCCTCCACTGACTTCCCAGGTGCAGAACCTGGGGGTGCTCCTTGATGCGCAGCTCTGCCTGGATCTCCAGGCGGAGACTGTGGCGAGGAGTGCCTTCCGCCAGCTACATCTGGTGCGGCGGCTTTGGCCGCTGATTTCGGTTCCGGACCTGGCCAGAATTATCCATGTTTTTATTACCTCTCGGTTAGACTACTGTAACGCACTTTACGTGGGGCTATCTATGGTGACGGCTCGGAAGCTGCAGCTGGTGCAGAAAGTGGCGGCCTGGCTCGTGGTGGGGCTGGGTCGCCAGGAGCACATTACACCAGTGCTCTGATCTCTGCACTGGCTGCCAATAGTCTTCTGGGCTCGATTCAAAGTGTTGGTTTTGACTTATAAAGCCTTACATGGCCTGGGCCCTGCCTACTTGTGAGATCGCCTCACTCCCTGGGTTCTAGACCAATCCCTGCGGTCGTCTGGGGGCGCCGTGTTGGGAGGTCCCTCGGGTTTCCGGCAGGGGGGGCACGCAGGGTAAGATATTCTTGGTGGCTGGACCATGCCTCTGGAATTCCCTCCCGGTGGGGACCCGTCTGACCCTGGACCTCCCGACCTTTCGTAGGAATTGTAAGACCTGGCTGTTCTGTCAGGCGTTTGGTGTGGGAGAGGGGTGATGGGTTGGATGGAAGTGGGGGATTGGGGAGGGTGGAGTGGTTTTTTTTTCTGTGTCTTTTATTATTGTTGTTGTTATATTGGGGGATATATTTTAATTGTTTTATTGTATTTTATATTTATTATTGTTGTTAGCTGCCCTGGGCTGCCTGTGGCAGGAGGGGCGGGATACAAAACTTGTAAATGAATAAATAAATATATCTAAGTTTATAAAATAAACTTAAGTCTTCCAAAAAGGTGCCAACTCTCTTGCCCCTTCTTATTAAAGTTGGACAATATATGTCTGGATAGAGTGACATTATTTGAATATTCTCTCCTTATTGTCTATTAAAATAGGTTTAATTGTTGAACTGTACAAAAATAAACAATAACTTAATTACACCCCCCCCGTTTAATATACCATATGCCTCCCAACAGTTCCAACTTTTGTGGGAAAATCCCATGGCTCTCGCGCACATGTGTCATCAGAGTACCACCATGTAGGCATTGCTGGGGCTCCTGGATATGACTGGGATGCTTCTGGTGAGGCTGTCCCTATTTCCTTTTGTGTCTGGGCTGCTGTTTTGTGTTTATCCCTCCTCCCATACTGGAACTGGCCCGCCCTTATTGACTGGGTAAATGTCTCCTTGGGGCATGAGGCGGAGGTACATTTTCTAGATGCCATAAATGACTGTTGCATGCAGAAGCTGGTCATCGAACCAACAAGAGGAAGAGCTGCTTTGGACCTAGACCTAAGTTGAGAGTAGGACCTGGTGCAAGGAGTAACATTGGTGGAGTCGCTTGGTTGCAGCGATCATAATATAATCAAATTCAACATACTTACAGTAGGGAAAATGACAAAATTACTTTAGTAACATTTAACTTTAAAAAGGGGAACTATGCAAAAATGAGAAAAATAGAGAGAAACTAAAAGGAGCAGCTATGAGGATTAAATGTCTGCAAGAAGTGTGGCGTCTATAACACCACATTGGAAGCCCAGATTAAACATATTCCACAAATAATAAAAAGGTAGTGAAAGGACCAAATGTCTACCTGCGTGGGTAAATGGCAAGGTGAAGAAGGCAGTTAGAGCCAAAAAGGTGTCCTTTCAAAAATGGAAAGCTAGTCCTAATGAAGAAAATAGGAAAGCGCAAAATCATTGTCAAATTAGATGTAGAATATTAATAAGGCAGGCCAAGAGACAATTTGAAAAGTGACTTGCTAAAGATGCGAAAACAAATGCTTTTAAAAGTACATCCAGAAGCAAGACATCCCTGTCTCAAGATATTTGGGGGTTAAGGCTGTTAGGGCCCCTGGTCTGATGCTGATGCTACTTAATGCGAGGTCGGTGGCTAATAAAACATTAACCATCTATGAACTTATTCATGATGAGGTCGCCAACCTCATCTGCATTACAGAGACCTGGCTGGATGAGGTGTCTGGGCCTGTTTTGTTTCAGATGGTGCCAGCCAGGTATTAGGTGCAGCATCAGCCTAGGATTGGGGCCTGGAGGTGAGGGCAGAGTGGCTGTAATCTGTAAAGACACCATAACCTTTTGGAGGTATCTGGTGACTCGTCCAATATAGAGTGTGTCCACCTCATGTTGGATTTGGCAGGGGATAGACTGGGGATCCTGCTGGTGTACCAACCACTCTGCTACACAGCAGACTCCCTGATTGCTCTAGTCGAGCTGGTCTCGGAGGTGGAGTTGGGATTGCCCAGTCTTATTGTCTTGGGTGATTTCAACTTGCATGCTGAGGCCGGCCTTTCAGAGGCAGAGCAGGAGTTCATGGCCGCCATGATAACCATGAGCCTGTCCCAGGTAATGTCTGGCCTGAAACATGAGGCAAGGACACACATTGGTTTTGATCTTTTGCACCAGCCTTGAAACAGGGGTACCGATTATCGGTGGTGTTGCTACAACACTGTTGTCATGGTCGGACCATTACCTTCTGAAGGCTCAGAACCTGCCCTTCTAAGCGATTGTCAGAGTGGTGGACCCATTAGGATGGTCTACCTTCAGAGACTTATGGACCAATTGGTTTCAAGAACTCTCTGGGGAGGTCTACCTACTGACCTTGATGGCTACTCTGTTGAT
The DNA here is from genome assembly GCA_003113815.1 of Sphenodon punctatus. Classification (NCBI taxonomy): domain Eukaryota; kingdom Metazoa; phylum Chordata; class Lepidosauria; order Sphenodontia; family Sphenodontidae; genus Sphenodon; species Sphenodon punctatus. The sequence goes on along the minus strand of QEPC01013002.1, from coordinate 8,838,943 downwards.
GACCTGGTCGCTCTTTGGAATGACATCTTGATCATGGCCATTGTCACGGCTACACACAGGTATGTGCTCCCACCGCTGAGGCATCACAGGTCCCCCTGGTATACAGAGGAACTGAGGCAGTTGAAGCAGGAGGTAGGCAGTTAGAGCGCAGGTGGCACTTGACTCGTGCTGAAGCTGAACAGTTGCAGCATAGATTGTTTTAAAAGGACTATGCTGCGGCTGTAATGGTGGTGAAGAAAGTTTTCTTCTTCACTATCATAGCGTCTGCAAAGTCTTGTCTAGCAGAGTTCTTCCGAGTGGTGAGGGGCCTGATTAATCCAGTCGGCCTCTGCCCAGAAATGAAGTCATCGAATGCCTGCTGTGATATTTTTTAAAAATTACTTTTCAGACAAAATTGCACATATTCACCACAACTTGGATGTTCCCACTTTTTCTGCAGAGTCAGAGTTTGGGGTTATGGAAGATCAATCTTGTCCTGTTTATTTGGATCAGTTTCAATCAGTTTCACCCACCGATGCTGGGGAGGTGCTTGTCATGATTTATTTATTTATTTATTTATATTTATTGGCTGCCCCCTCATGCCTACGGCATCCTGGGGCGGCTCACAAGTTAAAACAATAATAAAATACATAAGGCAACCAGTTGTGATCTAGATCCTTGCCTGTTCTGGCTGGTGAAAGCCAGCTGGGAGATGCTGCTGATGGGGTTGTCAGTGCCTCCCTTTGGGAAGGTAGGGTGTAGGACGCCATTAAAACTGTGGTTGTCCAGCTCCTGCTTAAGAAGCCATTTTTTGACACTGACTCCCTGACCAGTTATTGGCCTGCTCTAACTGTCCCATTTTTGGGGAAGGTTTTTGAATGGGTGGTTGCCCAACAGCTCCAGGCTCATCTCAACACAGTCAGATTCCTGATCCTGTTTCAGTCGGGCTTCTGTCCTGGGTATGGTACGGAGACTGCACTTGTGACCTGCACCTGTGGACTGACAAGGGGAATTCTACCCTGTTGATCCTGTTAGATCTTTCAGCAGTCTTTGATACAGTTGACCACAAGGTGTTGTTGACACGACGGCAGGATCTGGTGGGGGTGCACGGGACTGCTCTTGAGTGGTTTCGTTCCTTCCTGTCAGGAAATCCCAGAGAGTGGTGATGGACAATTGCTCATCGTACTCTTGGGACCTCCCCTGTGAGGTCCTGCAGGGTTCTTTTCTGACTCCCCCCTTGTTCATCGTGTATATGAGGTTACTGGGCAAGGTCATTTGGAGGTTTGGGGCGAAGTGCCATCAGTATGCTGATGACACTCAGCTCTACCCCTCCTTTTATTATTTTGTTTTATTTATATAGCATGAGCAGTGTATCTGGTGCTGTACAATCAATAGTTATAGAGAGGCCCCTATCCCCAGGGCACTTTCATCTGACCCAGGCCCTGCAGTCTCAGTGCTTACCTGATGCTTGACTGCTGTCGGGGATTGGATGAGGATAAGCCAATTGAGGCTGAATCCAGACAAGACTATGGTGATGATGGTTGGCCTGCCTTGTGACCTGGTGGGGATTGGGACTCCTGTCATTGACGAAGTCCGGCCCCCTCTGGTCAATCAGCTTTGCAGTCTTAAAGTGCTTCTGGATCCCTTGCTGTGCCTGGATTGTCAGGTTGCAGCAATGACTAGGAGCACTTTTCACCAACTCCGTATGGTGAGGAGGCTGCAACCTTTTCTTTCTGCTTTGAATCTGACCACCATCATCCATGCTTCACCACCTTGAGGCTAGGTTACTGCATTGTGTTCTATGTAGGGCTGCCCTTGATGACTGTGTGGAAGCTGCACTGATGCAGAATGCGGCGTCTCACCTTCTTTTGGGGACAAGTTGCCAGGAGCATATTACACTGATACTCCAAAGTCTGCACTTTAGTTTTCTGGGCACAGTTCAAGGTGCTAGTTTTGACTAGGACTGAAATGAGCCCAGGACCCCTCCTCAATGAAATTCTAGCAAGACTTCTCACCCCCTCCCTTGAGAACTCACTGAGGGCAGGGGGGAGGGCTGGGCAGGGTGCCAGAGGTGAGCAGGGGCCAAAGACCTACTCCCTGCCTGCCTAGGNTCACCCCCTCCCTTGAGAACTCACTGAGGGCAGGGGGGAGGGCTGGGCAGGGTGCCAGAGGTGAGCAGGGGCCAAAGACCTACTCCCTGCCTGCCTAGGAAGGGAAATTCTGGGCAGGGGCCCAGGGCCTGGGAGTGGGGTCGGGAGCCTAGTCAGGGGACTAACAGGGGCTCAGTGGTGGCGTACTTACCCTCCAGAGGGGGTCCCACAGAGCATGGCCTCTTTCCAGGGTTGTAGGTTCTAAAATAAACAAACAAACTGAGCATGCTCAGAAGAGCCAGATTGGAAGGAGAATTGCAGATTGGCCCTTGTGGGCATGTTCAGCCGTTTACAGAGATGGCACCGGCAGCATCAGCATGCTGCAGGTGCCATTTTTGAAAAGGGCAGCCGGTTCTAAGTATACCCAGAACTTCTGAGGTTTATGTTTGTGTTAAGAAATTTTAGTTTGTAAATGACGTCCACTGCCAGGCGGAAGCCCTGAGTAGAGCCCTGTGGTGAACAGGGAGATAACCACACTGGGAAATAGAGTATTCAGCTAAAGAAACTCTTTGTGAGGCCTGTTTCTGAGGGAAACTGAGGCCTAGCCCCTTGTATCAGGTGGGACTGAAGGAGGAGTTGCCACATGTGATGGAGATTGTGGGCACCCTCAGTGTTGGCCATCTGCATAAAGGAGGCTGAGCCTGTGCAGGGTGGTATACCTGGGAGTATTGGCAGCAGAATTGTATCCAGAAGCGAAAGATGCAGGTGAGTGTTAATGAGTGGAAGAGTGTGCCTGAGGAACTCCTGAAGAAAGGTTGAGCCAGGGTACGATGGAATGGTGGAGAACAGAGGATAGTAGTTCCCAGGAGGTTGAGCTACCACCATGGCAAGTAGAGGAGTGCACCTGGGAGGACGACAGCAGTGTAGATTATGAAGCTGGTTGGATGGAGTCGGAGCTGTGGAGTTGCAGCCAGGAGCAATGGGAGGAGTATACCCAAGCTAGGAGGAGGCTGGGGACCCCTCCTTCATGGTGGAGTGCTGGGACTTCAGAGGCCTGTCCAGTGAAGATCCCTGACAGTGATGACAGCCTGGGGAAGGACCAACTGCTTCAGGAGCACTGCAGTGCGAAAGGGCTCGGCAGGACGGTAGAGTCAGAGTAATGCAGGGAATGGAGGTACCGGGAACCCCAAAGGACTGTTTACATAGACTTTGGGGACATATTTGGGAGCTTTTCCCCTCTACTTGCATAAAGATTCAAGGACTCTACGGTGCCAGAGAGCAGGGAGTTATGGGTACGTAGGGAAAACCTATAAAGTGCCTAGAAGGTGCTGGGTCTGGTGTCTAGATTCAGGGGGTTGTCACAGAGACCATCACCATGTGGTGAGCATAATGGTTGCAGAAGGAGTGACCTCAGCACGTGGCTCCTGTCCTGATCCAACATGTCACAAGCAGGCTGGAGGGGCTCTAAGGCAGACTGGAACTGCTGGGCTGGAGTGCAGGAAGCCCAGCAACAGTGCAATGGTGGATTTTGAGGCTCAGGTGCAGGTAAGCAAGGTTGCTATTTGGTGACTGGTACTGGTCGTGGACGAAGAAAGCAGCGTTGAAGCAGAAACCTTCAGAGTCTGATTAAGAGGAAGCAGAGGGTTCCAGGGCAAGTGCAGAGCATGGAAGTGCACACTATTGTCACCGGGAGGGGGTAGTCTAGGGGAAAGGGGCTACACCCTTGCACTCCAGACACACGCACACGGCCCCTTCACTTGGGAGAGCACAATTGGGGGACAAGTGCCCGTCAGGATATAAGTTGGATCACGTGGCCTTAATGAGCCTAGACCCTTATCATCATAGGGCGCTGGGTGCTCAAAGGGGGCCGCAGACCAGTCAACACGCACACTTCTGATATAACCCACTCCACTAAAAGGGGAAAGGGAAGATCCGGTGCTGCTTGTGAGGGGGATGAGGGAAAGGGACCCAGGTATGAGAGGAAGGAAGGGTCTCAGCCACGCCCAAGGGAAAAGGAACACTACTCACCCCGGGAAGGGGAAAGGGGTATGGGACAAGGGAGCCACATACATGGTGACATGCTCTATCGCACCCTTACACTCAGTGTAAGGGACAGGGTAACACAGCTCTTCAGTCTTCAGGCAAATCCACCCACAAGGTATGCACAAGCACTATGAGAACCCCCCACTACAAACACAAGGGCACAATCTACATCCACTAGAACACGAATCAATTCTCAATCACTTAGCTTTCGTTCGGCCGGTTTCTCCAACGCAATCACCAGCGCCGATTGAACTGCGGCTCTGGTTTTTGAGCCCGGAACTCC
>QEPC01013002.1:8800578-8823484 GCA_003113815.1 Sphenodon punctatus | reverse complement strand
GCTCGGAGCACCGGTGTAATGTGCTCCCGGCGACCCGTCCCCGTAAGAAGACGAGCCGCCGCATTCTGCACCAGCTGCAGCCTCCGGGCCAAGAACAAGGGAAGCCCCACGTAGAGCGCGTTGCAGTAGTCGAGGGGGAGCAGAGTGTGAGTTCATGGATGCCATGACAACCATGGGACTGTCTCAGAGGGTTAAGGGCCCGATACATGAGGTGGGACATACCCATGACCTGATGTTCTGCACTGGCCTTGAGGCGGGAGATCCGGTGGTGGGGGATGTAGTAGCTTTACCCCTGTTATGGACGGATCATTACCTTCTCCAGACCAGTCTCCTGGCGCGTGTCTGCCCCAGAAAGATGCAGAAACAGTTCGTTGGGTCTGCCCCTGGAGACGTATGGAACCAGAGAGGTTCCGGAATGCTTTAGGGGCCTTCCGACCTTGATGATCGTTCACTCGATGACCTCATTGTCTTCTGGAACAGCTTGTTGACTGAGGCTATCGACCGAACAACTCCCAAGCATCCACTTCCAGAAAGTCGACGATGGGGGTCGCCGTGGTTCACGGAGGACCTGCACCGGATGAAGGAAGATGGACAACGGTTGGAGTGACGGTGGCGCTGAACTCATACTGAAGCTGACCAATTGCTGCATAAAGCTAGTTTAAGAGCTTATGGTGTTGCAGTGCGAGCAGCAAAGAAAGAGTTCTTTGCTGCCCTCACTGCGTCTGCACAGTCACGTCCAGCGGAGCTTTTCCGGGTGGTGCAGAGGCTGGTTAGTCCAGCCTCTCTCCACCTCGAACTGGAATTCTCCAGTGCCCACTGACATGTTTGCTGACTTTTTTGCGGATAAAATCGCCCAGATTCACCACGACCTCGATGCTGCACTTATGATAGTGGGCGAATCAGAGGTACAGGAAGCCCCACCATGTCTGTTGTTGTAGGATCATTTTCAGTGGATATCACCCGCTGATGCGGCTGAGGTCCTTGGGACCATTTGGACCACCTGTTGTGAATTAGATCCATGCCCGTCCTGGCTGGTGAAGGCCAGCTGGGAGACGTTAGGGCCGTTGCTGGTGGGGGTGGTCACTGCTTCTCTTAGGGAGGGCAGGATGTCGAGCCATCTCAAAGAGGCGGTGGTGCGGCCTCTGCTCAAGAAGCCATCTTTGGACGTTGATTCCCTGGCCAGCTATCGGTCAGTCTCTAACCTTCCCTTTTTAGGAAAGGTTATTGAACGGTTGGTGGCCTGGTAGTTACAGGGGCATCTGGACCGGGTCGGTTTTCTTGATCCCTCGCAGTCTAGTTTTTGTCCTGGGTTTGGCATGAAGACTGCACTTGTGGCCTTGGTGAATGACCTATGTCGTGAATTGGATCAGGGCAAATCCTCAATTTTGATCTTACTGGATCTGTTGGTGGCGTTTGATACCGTTGATCATGAGATGTTGGTGGCGAGGCTGCGGGACCGGGCCAGGGTGAGTGGAATTGTTCTTGAATGGTTCCACTCTTTCCTGGCAGGGAGAACTCAGTGGGTGGTTCTCGGGAATGTACATCATCTCCCCGGAATCTCATGTGTGGAGTCCCGCAGGGTTCTATTCTGTCCCCTCTCCTGTTCAACGTGTATATGCAACCTTTGGGTGAGGTCATGAGAGGGTTTGGCGTGTAATGTCATCAGTATGCCGATGATACGCAACTCTACCTCTTGTTTTCTGGAGATCCAGGCCCGGCAGTCTCGGTGCTTACCTGGTGCCAGGCAGCTGTGGGGGACTGGATGAGCCGTCTGAGGCTGAATCCTGACAAGACAGAGGTGATGCTGATGGGTAGGGCTGAGGGGGTGGTGGCTCCCGTCATTGGCGGGGTCTGCCCCCCCGGCAGCTCAGGTTTGTAGTTTGGGGGTGCTGCTCGACCTGCAGCTCCGCCTGGATTGTCAGGTGGGAGCTGTGGCGAAGGGAGCATTTAACCAATAACATCTGGTGCGACGGCTGCAGCCGTATGTCTCAGGCTCGGATCTGGTCACCATCATCCATGCTTTCGTTACCTCTTGACTGGACTACTGTAACGCGCTCTACTTGGGGCTACCATTGACGATGGTCTGGAGGTTGCAGCTGGTGCAGAATGCGGCGGCTTGTCTCCTAAGGGGGACGGGCCGCTGCGAGTACATTACACCTGTGCTCTGTACTCTGCACTGGCTGCCTATTGTCTTCTGGGCCCAATTCAAGGTGTTGGTTATGACCGATAAGGCCCTAAACAGCTTGGGTCCCGCTTACCTGCGAGACCACGTCAGGCCTCGGGTCATTTTGCAGCCCTTGCGGTCAGCCGGGGGTGTCCGACTCCAAGTCCCACAGGGTTTATTTTGCCTTAGCTGCTGCTGAAATTTTATTATGTATATCTTATGTATTGTAGTATTTTAGACGGTTTTATTGTTTTTATGTTGTGTGCCGCTCCGAGCTGCCAGTGTACAGGAGGATGCGGGATACAAATTTTTGGATAAATAAATAAATAAATAAATAAAACATTACTTGGACATCTGTTACACTGCTGCCTATGGGATGAAATGGCCCCAGCGATTCATGATGACCTTCATGACCACGGAGAAGTACAATTTCTGTTTACATTACTCTGTGGCCTGACTTTGGAATAGTGCTGAAAATATCATTACATCAACAGCTTCAGTGTGCCTCTACTCCCATCCAAGCCTCTGACTTATCTTGGGTAACTCACCAGGGCAGGGACCATGTCTATTTTCAACAGTTGTAAATTGCCAGGTACATTGCTGTAGAGAAAGTAAGGTTGCCGTGTTGATCCCAAATATAGGAATTAGAGAGACAGTAGCACAATTATATCTTTTATTGGACCAACTCCAGTTGGTGGAGGTATGCAAACTTTCAGATCTCACAGGGTCCTTCATCAGGAAAGTCAGGAATTAGAACTATAGACTGAGCAAAGCAGTGAGGTATATACAGTGTTTGGAAACAATGGCAAAGGGGGGGAGGGGAAGAGGAGGTGGTATTGCAGGCGCTATATAAATACTTTAATAATAATTAATAATGTAGCAGTGGTGATCAGGGAGTCAGCAGTATTTGCTGCATCCATCTGAAAACACTGATGCCACATGGACATCCTCACCCCAGTTAGTTCAGAGGTGTGTCAACCTCCATCCTGCTGTGGTGAACTTCTTCTCCAGAGAGAATAGTTATGTTGAGGAGATTTTATGTTGATTCTTTTTAGGAAAGTCAGTCACCATGGTATGTCACCACTGGGAAAAACTGCCAGTGCGTTCAAAACTTACCCTATTTCATTTTGACACGGTAATGCTTTCTTATATGTATGGCCCTTTTTAAACAAGCTGCGGCTGCGGGGGCGGTCTGTGGGTGTGTCGTGGTGTGGGCGGTGCGGGGAGGCGGATGCACACAGGCGCACACCCATCCCCTCTGCATGCTTCCGCGTACAGCATCTGACATTTTTGCTGGTTGCTCTGTGCATGCGAGATGGGTGGGGATGTGTGTTACACAGGAGCGTGCACGCACCCATCCCTACTCATCTGCCACCACTTTCACATGAGACACACCCATGCAGTGGACATGCATGGGGATGCTTGGGTGCATCTCATGTAAATAGGGCCTACATTTGTGAAGAAGAATACTCATGGCATCTATCCAATGTTTCACAGACATCTGGAACAGATGTTTGGTTTTTTACAAATTTACGTGGCAGAGGGTATATTGGTATTTTAGAGAATCAGAAATTTGTGTCATCAGGAACTGGAAAACTGGGTTCCCTAACTTTAAATCCACAAATCAAAGAAAACAAATGCATAGCTTCTCACCGACCAGCAAAAGCGACCACTTCTTCCACCAGCTAATTCTCATTAACATTTCAATTCATGCTCCATTAAAGAAGAAAGCACATTTACTCTTTACAACTAATACCCAATGTTGTTTTTTCATGCATATTCTATCTTTAGTGTAACTGTAGTCTAGCTAGTGTATATTTACTTGTGGTTAACGTATTAAAAGTGTAACTTCAGTGTAGCTCCCTGAATTAAACCATGAACCCAATAATGTTTGAGTGAACACCAGTAATGCAATATTTAAATATATTTAAAATTAGGAAAAAATAATTCACCTTGCACTTAAATTAAGCTGGATGGTTAGAAGTCTGTGAGCCAAACGTTTTAAGGCCCATCAGGGAGATGTGGTTGGGGATACACCCCAGATCTTTTCATTTCAGAAATTAAATTCTGCATTTGCCCATCCCTAGATGATACAATTAACAAATATGCCAGTAAGTACAGCTGTGATAACTTTGGAGGCTGACACTAGTATTATACTCGCTCACCAACCCATCCTATACATGCCAGTGAACAGCAATCAAATTATAACATCAGCTTATTATTACATTCGAATTTGGCTGCATTTAAGAGTAATAAAAAGGTTGCAGATCTCACTACCAATTTTCTGGGCTGTCCCATTCTTTAAACTTAAGATTTCCAAGTATAAGCTTTCATACTTATTGGGAAAATGCGTAATGTTATCTCAGAATAGTGAGGAGACATTGGGTGTTTTGGGATGGATTCCTGCTCCGCTTGGGCTCCGCCCCACCCCTGGGTGGCCGTTCAGTTCAAAGTCAGGCCACCCTAGGGTGAAGGCGGAGCAAGAGTGGAGCAGGTGCTGCCTGCTCTGGGCCGGATCTGCTCATGATGCTCCACAACATCCTGGATCATCATGAGCAGAGCTGGCCACCCAAATCTGGAACACCAGCTGGGGGCGGAGTAGCGGTCTGTTTAAAGGATGGAGGGTTGCTGTTGCTCCGTTCCCGGTTGCGGGTTGCCCTGGCAACCACCACAGCGCTGCAGGTGGATCGGCAACTGCTTTAGGCTGCTGTCAGTGGCGTGTGTGTGTGCTTTAGGCTGCTGTGGGGGGTTGCTCAGGTAGACTAGTCTGTGGCGGTTTAAACCCACTGCTGCCGGAGGAGACCCAGAGGTGGGCACCCCCAGATCCATCTAAAAACACCTATTGCCAGGGAGTAAATGTCAGTCTTCTGTAGATTTTATGTGACATTCTTACTTCTAGAAGATGTATTTAATAACTGCTTTGAACTGACAGTAAGTTCATGCCATAAATTTTATAGCAATCTATTAATCCTAGTTTGATGGATCATGGATATGGATTCCTTCCTGAAGATGATTAGATGCAGCATCATTTAGAGACACTTAACCAAAATTGTTCACAGATGATATGAATCTTGTCAAAGTTCATATTGCATGGATTTAAATGCATATCATACTTTGAAGAGAGACTGTAAAATGACATTTGTTTTGTAAGGTCTTTTGTTTGTATTTAATTCACCACACTTGTGGGTCGATTTCGTCACCTGAGTAGTATCTTATTTCAAAGGGACTACTACTGGAGGAAGGTAAAGTAAAGAAAAGATGGTAGACTCTTCTCCCTTTGTTGCTTAGTTTTTAAGGAAAAACATATCTCTCCACCAGGAACCACCCTTTCTTCTTCAAGGCTCTCCGCGATTCTCACTATTAGGATTCACTTCCTGCTCCACGGGTACCGGAAAACCTCTTGTCAGCAGTTTCCAGGCAGAAGATGTCCTGGAAAGATCTAGAACATGGTGAGGGCTCCGTCCCTCCTCCCCTTCCCCTCCCGTAAAAAGCGCAGGTCCCAAATCGCAAGGGATCATATAAAAGGGGCAGAGCCCTCGCCACCTTAGTTCCTTCCAACCATGTCGTGATTGGAAGACCTCCGTGCTTTTCAGCACTGTCAGTAGTTTACCTCACAGAGAAAGGCCTTTTTCTCTGGTAAAATACTCGTTGTTCCAACCTACAAATAAAAAGAAAAAATTCTTAGAAGAACTTGCAATTGGGCTGTGCCCCACCCCGTGGGGTTTCCTCCCCCCCCCCCACCGGGGCCTACCTCTCCCAGGCCTGCAAAGTATGCCCAAACAACTGGGCTTCAAACCTCCATGGACTTGCTGGCTCTCCCTCCAGCTGCTCAGTCCCAGCCTCAGGAGATGGCTGCTGGTGCCTCGGCACCGTTACCCGCACCACCGTATCAGACGTGCCTGGTACTGTCACCAATGCTCCCCTAGCCCACACTCCCTCCCACTCCATGGAGCGCCGCTCCAGGCGGCAAGGGGAGCATCACAAGAAGAAAAAGAGATCACTAAGTGCCGATGCAACCGGCACACCTCGGACTCTAGAAGTGAAGATGGTTTTCTTGGAGCCACTCCTGATGGCGCAGGCCCCGGTACCACAACCTCCAGTACCACCTGTTCAGCAAGTGTCTCCCACCCTGCATTTGACAGAGGGTCACCACAGGCACTCACGCTCAGCTTCCTAGACCCGGTACCAGCGACACCATCGGTCCCGCTCCAGATCGCCTCCCAGGCAGGAACCCTCTGAGCCAAACCTTTTTATTTATTTATTTATTCATTCATTCAGTTTGTATCTCGCCCCTCCTGCGAACAGCTCGGGATGGCTAACAAGTTAATTATAAAACAATTTATAAATTTATAAACAATATAATAATAAAACCAATTCATAAAAACACTACAATAAAACAGGCTGGGATAATAAATTAAGGGTGGGGAAAAATAAAACACCCCCTCCCTAGAGGTCTGGGTGAACAGCCAGGTCTTACAGATTCGCTGAAATGTCAAAAGGCTTAGGGCTAGGCGAGCTTCCTCCGGGAGGGAATTCCAGAGGCATGGCACGGCCCCCGAGAATGCCCTCTCCATTGTGACCCCCCCGCTTAACATGGGGGACCTCCAAGAAGGCACCCCTGGTGGACCAAAGGAGCTGCTCTGGGGCACGGAGGACGAGGCGGTCCCTGAGGTATGAGGGGCCCAGACCGTGAAGGGCCTTGTATATTAACACCAATATCTTGAACCTGGCTCGGCACACTATCGACAGCCAGTGCAGAGTCCGGAGCACAGGTGTTATATGCTCCCGACGGCCCGTCCCCGACAGGAGGCGGGCCGCCGCATTCTGCACTAACTGTAGCCTCCGAACCAGGAACAAGGGCAGCCCCACGTAGAGTGCATTGCAGTAGTCCAGCCTCCAGGTGACGAAGGCATGGATGAGGGAGGCCAGGTCCGGGCCAGAGACGAACGGACGCAGCCTCTGCACCAGATATAACTGGCGGAAGGCGACTTTCGCCACTGCCTCCACCTGCCGCTCCAGGCGGAGGTCCGCGTCCAAAATCACCCCCAGACGCCGAACCTGCCGAGCCATGAAAGGGCGAACCCCCCCAACCAGGGGGTCCGACACCTCCCTCGCTCTCCCCACCACCATCACCTCCGTCTTATTGGGGTTGAGCTTCAGTCTGCTCTGCCACATCCACTCTGCCATGGCCTCCAAACACTGGGATAGCAACGAGACGGCAGGGTCTGGGTCAGCTGATAGAGAGCAGACTGACCTTCAACACCACAGAGAGCCGCTTCCGCTTCCACAGGGATCAGCGGTCCCGATCCCCATGCTCCTGCTACTCTCCAGACAGAGACTCATGGTACCATCATGAGGATTATAGCCGGTGCCATGGGTACGAGCACATCGACTACCGGTACCATTCTCGGAGCAGGGCTCCGCACCCTTCAAAGAGAGACTTTCAGGACCTGGAGCGCGATTCCCAACACCCCCAGGACACTTGTTGATACGTACCTCCTGCGCCACCTTGGGTGCCTCCTACAGCAACAGTGTCCAGACCTCCACCGGACTCTCCTCCACCATGGGACCTTGTCCTTCCTTCAGTGATGCAGCCAGGCCAGTCTCAGCGGCGACAGATTCTACCGACGGTACCGTCGGTACCAGTGGTGCAGATGGATCCATTGCTGCAGAATAGTCCCCCTGTACAACAACAGGAGGCAAGGTCAGACCCACTGGCTGAGTCCTCTTTCATTAACATGCTGCTTGGTATCCCACCTATAACGCTGGGGGCTTCCACCTCTGCAAGAGTTCTTCCTGTTCCTCCTGAAGTGGAAGCCTTGTCCGAGTGTTCAGCCTCTGTATCTTCCTCCTCTTCATTACAAAAGGAGGATGAAACCATCTCACCTCCTCCCTCTGACACCATTTCTGACCCCAACCCCACCCTCTCCACTGAGGACAGTAAGGTGTTTCAGGCTATGTTGAGACGACTGGTTTCTGCCTTGCCTAAGTTACCCATGAGGGTGGTAAAGAAATCGTGGTCTTTGGTATTTTGGGCTCCGGAGATTCAGGCCAGATCGTGATCACTATACTGGACCAGCTTTTGGAACCTTCTGAGGGTGTATGGGCGAAACCCTCCTCTTCTCCACCCACTAACAAGCTTGCAGATTCTCTGTATGCTATCCCCAGGGAAGAGGCAGCCATGTTTTATAGACACCCAGCACCTAATTCCCTTGTCATAGTGGCAGCTTCTTTACAATCTAGGGCCGGGGGTATCCAAACTTCCCCCGCGGATAGGGAGGGTAGATGCCTAGACGTGCTGGGCAGGAAAATCTTCTCCTCAGAGACCCTTTCCCTCCGGGCTGCCAACTATCGCTCCGCCCTATGCGGTTACCAGCACTGGCTGTGGTCACAGTTGAGTAGAGCTTCCGATTCCGCTCAGATCCTGGCTCTCCAGCGAGAGGGCATGCAAATAGCACAATTTCATCTCACCGCTAACATGCACATTGCTGACTTGAACATTAGAGGTATCCCAGATGACATGCCTGGCTCCGGTCTACCGCTCTAGCCCCTGAAAATAAGACACGCATTGAGGACCTCCCCTTTGATGGAGAGGGACTCTTTAGAGGCTGCAAAGATGACACTTTAAAGAAGGTCAAAGAAATGTGCCAGACCGCTAGGTCTACAAGGGTTATTCGTTCTGTTAGAAAGAGACCATTCTATCCCTCCTCTGCCCTTTACCCTTACCAGGCAAGACAACGCTCGCAGTACTCCTATCAATCGAACAGACGCTATTTGCCCCAATATCAGCAGTCTCAGACTCCTGCTTCACAACCTCATCGGAGGTTTACAAAACAAAGGGGTAAAGGCATATCCTCCTCAACTTCTTCTGCTGGCCCTCCGCCCAAGCAGCAGTTTTAGGATCTCTCAAGTCAAGGGAGTTACTGAGCGTCCACTCACTTTCCTCAACCGTCTCCGGCCCTTTTATGATCAATGGGCTATCCTTACCTCTGATCGCTGGGTCAGGGAGATAATGTTTTATGGTTATTCCATCCAATTCCACACTCTTCCCCCAGACTCCCCACCCCCATCCCTCCGGGGTTCCCCCCCCACCCTCAAATACTACTAGAGGTACAGGAGCTCCTTGCTAAAGGAGTCATTGAAGAGGTTCCCCTTTTAGAGCAGAATACTGGCTTTTATTCCAGCTACTTCCTAGTCCCCAAGAAGGACGAAGGGTTCAGGCCAATCTTGGACCTTTGTCGTCTCAACAAGTACATTAGGAAGTTTAAGTTCCGTATGACCTCTCTCCCTATTATCTTTCTCGGCCTCCAACAAGGAGACTGGTTGGCCTCTCTTGACCTTAAGGACACCTGTTTCCACATTTCCATTAATGCTGTTCACAGAAAATACTTACGCTTTCTTGTAGGGAACCGTCATTTCCAGTACTCGGTCCTCCCGTTTGGCCTCTCTACAGCTCCGAAGGTGTTCACCAAATGTGTTGCAGTAGTCGCAGCTCACCTAAGGACAATGAAAGTAAGAGTGTTCCCATATCTGAATGACTGGCTCCTCGCTGCATCCTTCAGACACACTCTACTAACCCACCTCCATGAGATTCTATCTCTTTTACAAGCTCTAGACTTCATCATCAACCATAAAAGGTCGCATCTGTTACCTACTCAACGGCTTCAATTCATTGGGGCTGTTCTGGACACCCTACAGTCGAGAGCCTACCTTCCTACAGACAGGTTTCTTGACATCGAAACCACCATTTCAGCCCTTTCAGCCCGAACCACGAGGCCTGTTCGCTACTTTCTCCGCCTTCAGGAACTTATGGCTGCAACTACAGCCGTGACACCTTATGCTCGCCTACATCTCCAACCACTACAGCAGTGGCTCTCATGGGTCTACACCCCTACCTGTCACCCCCTCTCCATGAAGATAACCATCCCACATGAGGTCCTCAGCGACCTTCTTTGGTGGACTGACCCATCTCAACTTCTTATCGGCATGCCCTTCGATCCTCCTCAGCTAGAGATGTCCATCACTACCGATGCCTCACTCACTGGATGGGGAGCTCACTTCAATCAAACAAGGGTTCACGACCTCTGGTCTCAAGAGGAGAGACTTCTTCACATAAATTTGCTCGAGCTCAGGGCCATCCGTTGGTCACTCAAAGCTCTTGTCAACCACATCGCAGGTCGGAATATCTTAATCCTCACAGACAACACCGCAGCGATGTGGTATATCAACAAACAAGGTGGCGCGAGATCCACTCACCTCTCCCTAGAAGCCCAGACCATTTGGGCATGGTGCATCGAACACAATATTCACCTACATGCCATACATCTTGCAGGCCAAGACAACACTCTCGCGGATCAGATCAGCTGCAGATGCTCCGACCAACACGAGTGGACTCTCAACGACGCTGTGTTGAACAACATTTTCCGCACATGGGGTACCCCTGCAATAGATCTCTTTGTGACACAAGAAAATGCAAAACTTAAATTTTACAGCAGAGCAGGTCGAGTTCCAGGGTTGAGCTCCGACGCCTTCACCATCTCCTGGAGTGGGCCCTTTCTCTATGCATTCCCTCCTGTGCCCCTGCTCTACAAGGTTCTCCACAAGATTCAGGTAGATCGCGCCCACGTCATCCTGGTAGTTCCATCCTGGCCCCACCAACCCTGGTTTCAGACACTGCAGAATATATCAACGGACTCTATGCTCCTCCCACTGCTACCCGACCTCCTCTCTCACCAACAGGGCACGGTCCTTCACCACGACCTATGGGCGCGCCATCTCTCCGCTTGGTTAATCCAATCCTAATTCAAGAGCCCCCCCCCCCCGGAAGTTGTGGAAATCCTACTGAACTCCCGCCGGCCCTCTACGCAAGCTGCTGTGCCGCGAAGTGGTCTTGTTTTTTGACTTGGTGCACCTCTGTTCCTTGCCCCTTAACTTCCCTCTCCATTCTCCATGTATTCAGATACTTGTTATACCTGCAGGGCTCTGGACTCTCCATCGCCTCTCTAAAGGTACACCTTGCGGCCCTTTCCTCTTGCCTACAACCAGAGGTCGCGAACACTCTTTTCTCTCACCCACTCATGAGGACCTTCTGGAGAGGTTTGCTTAACTCCTTCTCACCAACTTCTCAGCCAGCCCCGCAGTGGGACCTTAATCTCGTCCTGACCAGACTTATGGAACCTTCCTTTGAGCCTATGGCCACCTGCTCCCTGGAGAATCTCTCGCTCAAAA
The DNA here is from genome assembly GCA_003113815.1 of Sphenodon punctatus. Taxonomy (NCBI): domain Eukaryota; kingdom Metazoa; phylum Chordata; class Lepidosauria; order Sphenodontia; family Sphenodontidae; genus Sphenodon; species Sphenodon punctatus. The sequence goes on along the minus strand of QEPC01013002.1, from coordinate 8,812,092 downwards.
TGGCCTTCTTACTTGCCATCACCTCTGCGAGAAGGGTCTCTGAACTCTCTGCCCTTCGAGCGTCCCCTCCCTACACTCGTTTCCACTGTGATAAGGTGGACCTCAGGACAGACCCCTCATTCATTCCTAAAGTTGTCTCTCCCTTTCATTTAAATCAGACCATCTCTTTACCTGTCTCCTTTCCGAAGCCACATTCTTCACGGGCAGAGCAAATATTTCATACTCTCGACGTCAAACGAGCTCTCTCCTTCTATACATTAATCGTACTTGATCCATCAGAGCATCAGATGCTTTATTCATTTTGTATGGTGGCCAACGCATCGGGGTTCGTATTACGTTGCAGAGACTGTCCAAATGGGTCCTCCTTTGCATTCAAAGGTGCTGTGAACAGGCGGGTAGGACTCCCCCTCTCACCTTCGAGCTCACTCCGCTAGGGCAGTTGCCTCGTCATTAGCCAACCTACGTGGAGTGCCTATTCTGGACATTTGCAAGGCTGCTGCTTGGTCCTCAGTGCACACCTTCACTAAGCATTACTTCTTGGACCTGGTGGCCAGATTGGTGGGTAGAGCAGTATTACAGTCTCTCTTTGACTGACCTCCTCGACGCCCCCCTCCTTGAGGTATGCCACTTTACTGCGAATCACTCTCCCAATAGTGAGAATCACGGAGATCCTTGAAGAAGAAATAGAGATTACTTACCAGTAATTCTGTTCTTCGAGAGAGCTCCGCATATTCTCACGACCCGCCCATCTTTCCCCTCTGTCTCGGAGGTACCTTACTTAGGTCCTCCCAGGACAGGATTGGAAGGAACTGAGGTGGCGAGGGCTCCTCCCCTTTTATATACGCCCCACTCTCGCACGATTTGGGACCTGCGCNCTTTTATATACGCCCCACTCTCGCACGATTTGGGACCTGCGCTTTTCACGGGAGGGGAGGGGGGGAGGGACGGAGCCCTCACCATGTTCTAGATCTTTCCAGGACATCTTCTGCCTGGAAACTGCTGACAAGAGGTTTTCCAGTACCTGCGGAGCAGGAAGTGAATCCCAATAGTGAGAATACGCACTTGAAGAACAGCGTTACTGGTAAGTAACCTCTATTTACAAGTTCATATGGTAATCCAAAAACTGGGTTGCATTCTTTCTGGTTCGTGCATCCTTCCCATCAACCCTGTGTAGTAGTTTTAAAATAGAAAAGGTTTGTATTTTTCAATAAAATAAGAAGCTGTGACATATACTGAAAAAAATAGTGTGGGGGCAAAGAGTTGTTCTTTCACGCTCTTCCAACCATAAATACTTTAACTTTAAATGTTCCCCATTATTTCTGGAAATGTGGCAATAAAGCAATTTCCAGTAGCTTGGGACTATACTTAAAATGCTATATTTTAAGAATTTCTTGTGTTTTTATTAAGATGGACCACGATTCTTTTTGTGGTTACCACAAGATATCAGTTATGATCTATAGACATATGGTCTTGAGGACATGGCACAGTCCTCATTTGTCCAGGTGTGCAAGGGGGTTGTGAACACGCAAGTTGCACACCAAAGTGCCATGTGAGGCTTAAGTTGTTGCCAAATCCTCCTTCACAGTAAGAGACATAATTATGAAGCATAACCTTAGTCTGTGGGCTATTGCCTATAATGTGATAGTGTAAAATGTGCCTCTGTACCTGTGGCATATTTGAGTTGCCAGACAACTTTTAAATGTTGACCATGTGTAGGGGTGGCTGTGCTGGACTCTGGGGATGCCCCTGGATGCCCTCGTGAGTTTGTGATGGGCAGTGATACCTCTTACTGTGAATAAGGATTTGGCATCCACTGAAGTCTAGAGCAATACATCAGCGTGCAACTTACGGGGTCGCAAACGCCTTGCACACTTGAGCAAATAAAAATTGCCTCCTGTGTTAGTTTGCGGGGAAAGAGTTGTTTACAGAATGTAGAGAAAAAAGAGTTTCCAGAGAAAAGAAGTGTGGGAGGGTTTCTTCTCTGATCGTTCAGATTCATTTTGAGTCCAATTGAAGATGTGCTTAACTTCAGTGAGGAGTGAAAGTGCTTTACATCTTGCAGGCACGTCCACTTAGTATTTCACAAGTTCAGGACCTTTATCTTGTATTTGTTTTTTGAAGCAAAAAGTATCAAATACATTTTTAAAGAAACACGTTTTATACAACCTACGCTTGAGCACAACCCATTTTCGTTCAGCTATACTGACAGGTTTTAACAAGTCCTAATAATACAGCTTGTGTTCAGGTCTATTTCAAGATTTTTAATGTCCTGGGGCAGATGGATAAACCTCCCACCTCCATGTCCATTTAAGTTGTCTCAAACTGGACAACCCCAAAACTCTGGCACCCAAAGTGACTAACCCATTTTGTAAATCTTGACTTATTATATACTGTAATTGCATGGACCTGTCTTTAAAAATACTTTCTTTAATGTTTGCATGTTATCCTCCAGCATGCATTAATAATTCAGTGTAAATGTCTCCTTGCATGCAAAAAATATGTTGTTGTTTTTTGTTTAGATTCCACATATTTGAGTCAGAATTAATTGGAGTTCTTTAAATTTAAAGCAGAAAGATGCAGATGAAAATTTCTGCTCGGTCCAGTTCCCACACATTTTAATTTGCGTAGCAACCAAAAATGTAGGAAAGCAAAATCACATTAAATACATTTTATGCCTTGGAAAATGAGGGAGTCGTAGTAATATTTTAAAGATGACTGTTTAATTGTCAGAGGTAGCAGGAATAATTTGGGGCCGCTATGGAAAAGGTGCCTGAAAAGAGAGAATCTCATTCAGCATCACCTAGGTCAGAATGAACATTTAAAGAAGTAGCGTGTTAATACTTAAAGAATTTCTTCATGCATTTTTTATAATACATGAAGAATGTAATGAATGGAGATCCAAGAGGTTGAGTCATCATGCCGGTATTTGGTGCCAGTTTCCAGGCATTAACTTTAATTATTTATGCTTTCACTAATAGAATTTATGGCACATTTTAAAAGTAGAGATTTAGTCTTATTAAAGGCAAACCTAACACACAGGCTGAGGTTAGCAGAAGTAAACTTGTAGTTTCCATTTAGTCTTTAAATCAAGGCTTTTGTTTCTATTTTTTGTTCTTTAATTACAGTGTATGGTTCTTCTAGGAGTGGTTTTTCCCCAGACAAAAAGATTGGGGCAATATAAGGATAGGAATAAACAATGAACTTTCACAGTGGAAAGAAGTGAACGGTGGGGTGCTTCAGGTGTCTGTACTGGCACTGGTTCTATTTAATATATTAATGATTTGGAAAAGGGGATGAAGAGCGAAGCAGTCAAATTTTTAGATGACACAAAGGGTGATTTCAGACGTGACGAATCCAAGATTCACCACGCCTGAACCACACTCAAACGCGGCCCGCGTTTGACCGTGGTTCACGTCTGCCGGCTCGCTGCCAGCTGTTCACCACAGTCAAACATGGGCCGCGTTTGACCGTGGTGCACGTCTGTTGGCTCGCCGCCAGCTGTTCACCACAGTCAAACGTGGGCCGTGTTTGCATTCACCACACTTCTGGACCTGAGGACGCGAGCGGGTCCAGACGTGTGGTGAATGGCTACCACGGCAGGGGGGAGTGAATCATAACGTCTGTTCACTCACCCCTGCCGGTGGTGGAATCCATTCCCCCCCGACTGTGGTGGCGAGTGTGGCTGGATTGGCCGCTCTTGCTGCCTGTCCGGCGGGGGGAGGGCCGTTGTGGTACGCAGGGGGTGGGGCCGTACAGCAGCACGCTGCGTCGCGCGGCCCTGCCCCCTCGGGAGGGTGCCGCTTTAGATGAGACGGCGGGCCCCATTCACCACGGGCTGTGGTTCGCTNACAGACGTTACGGCGGGCCCCATTCACCACGGGCTGTGGTTCGCTGGTCCCTGCGGCCCGGGGTGAAGGGGCACACGTCTGTTGGCGTGCCCCTTCACTCTGGGCCGTGGTCCGAACCACCCCACGGCCCATGGTGAATGGGGCCCGTCGTAACGTCTGAAATCACCCAAAGTTATTCCAGATACTTAAGTCCTAGGCAAAATGCGAAGAGCTACAGAAGGAATTCATGCAATTGTGTGACTGGGCAATAAATGGCAGATAAAATTGTGGCAATACTGTATTCATGAGTCAGTAAGCAGCCAAGGTGGGGTGCTTGGAAGGTGTGAAAACTACCCACTTCACCTCTATCAGTTGCTAACTCTGAAACCTAAAATGTTAGAATTAACACTCCCCCCCTGGAGTTATGTTACAGGTATGGGATGACAATACAAAAACCTTCAGAATATTGGAAACTAGAAGTGTGTATACTGTGTTAAAAAGTATATGTCTAGCTCATTGATTGTAGAGTAATTAATCTATAACTGTTAAAAGGCTTGGGAATGTGGTTTGCTTTAGGTGCTGTGAATAGTCTCAGTGAAGCTGGTACACAGTGCATAGAGTTAGGTATACTGTATGAGTTTTACAAGGCTGAGACATTTACACAGGAAAGAATTTCAAGATAATTAAGACCTCCAGATACCTGTCACCACTTGGTCTGTAGTTCAATGGAATTAGTGATTATTTATATATGGTTTCCAGATGAGAGCTCTTCTCTTTTACTTTGTAGGATTTTGATTGGATTCTTGCGGATTTACTACGTGAACAATATCATGCAGCATGTACCTTTCTAAGGTAAAGTTTCTTTCTCTAAATTACCAATAGTAGGCATTAAAAGTGAAGTGGGTGGAATGTAGAGGGAAAGATGCAATTTAATTCAGCTGTTTTGTGGACTGCTCTTATAATGTTGGTATTTTTGCACATAAAGGCCCTAATCCATGGTCTGTAAGTGCCATACAGACTGACATGGCAGTACTCAAGCACACAGCTGAAACGGACACTGCATGTACATGGTCCCGTCGCTGAAGTCTGATTGTACTGCCACTGAAGTCTGATTGTACTGCCACTCAGGGCCGTTGTAGCCCTGCATGTTGGAGAGGCTGGGCTGTGGCAACAGACTTGGGTGGCATCACAGTCAGACTTCACCGGTGTCACCATAAGTGCTCACAGTGTAAGTTTGGTGTGTGTGAGCACTCAGTGCCAGGTCGATCTCTGCGGCATGTGCGTACAGGCATGGACTGGGGACTAAAACAATGGGGATCTTTCAAGTTGCTTTGTACTGATTAAACTAAGTTGACTTTAAAAGCCTGTTTAATTAAACTAGTATAAAGCACTGTATGGACTTGCTAATATCAGTTTAAAAGTGATTATATGGGATTAGTTTATGCATGCAACTTTACCTATGCAAGTTTGATGTTACAAGCTAGGTTTAACTAAAATCTAGAGTTGCCCACATATGGGCAACTCTAGGTGATTGTGTGGTGATTTTTTCACCACACAAACCAGACTGATTTAAAATTACATCTTTACCTACTGTTACACCTTTTAGCACAATCCTAATTTGTCTAAGTATGCAAGGGAGTTGCGTGTGTGTTAGTTGCATGCCAAAGTGCTGTGCTAGACTCGGGTTGGTCCAAATCCACTTTCATGCTAAGGCACATTGCCCATTGCTCTCTCTTACTTGCACATGCAGTGTCACTTCCTCAGAGTCCAGCACAGATCCTCTGTGTGTTAAATAAACACTCAAGTGTGGTCTGACCACTGGTAAGAAGGCCGCAGGTACACAGGTGGGCTCCATGCTCCACAATACAAGCAGCAGCTCGCTGATTGTGGTTATGCTGCAATGAGGATTTATTATTTATTCAAATTTAAACCCCACCCTTCCCCCTAAGCATCCACTTTACACACCTAGATGAATACACATTGTTGTTTTTCTGCAGCTCAGCCCTTCACAGGTTTAAGTGAAAATAAGAGTAATTAGCCACTAATCTTAGTGTTCATTAGATATGCCCAGTGAATGCCATCCTAAAATATTATCTGCACTTCTGCCTTTTTTTCTGACCTACTTACACCCACTGTTTAAGATATTATGTGTGAACAAACGAGATGATAGCCCATGCCAGGTGGGTGTCCACCTTCCAGTTTATTAGGTGTTCATCCCCCACCAGCCACATGGCCACCACGCACTGGACATGGAGCCCCCACTCATAGTGGGGTCCTGGAGCATGTGGAGCCAGCTGTGTGGGCAACTGAGGACTAATGTGCTCCCACATGTCCGCATCCCATCAACTAGGTTATGTGCAGCATCGTGTGCGTACAAATCTACCGGCATCATAGTGTCGTGGGCGAAGAGCCTAGAGCGTTCCAAGGAGTGACCACTTCCGGCCCCTCTCCCCACTCTCACTGGCATGTATGTAATGTCCACCTTCAAAGTCCACTGTGCCATTCCCAAACATGTGTTCTCCCAGCTTGTTCTGGTTGGCAGTATGTGCCAGACGCTTGCTCTCTCAGCCGTTGCATTCTTAGGAATGACTTGTGGAAGATTACCATTGTCGGGGCCATAGTTCAAGCCGACAGCCAAGCAACAACTAGCACCACTTTTACCACCATACAATCACTCTCTGCCTACCGATACACTCACCAATGCTGCATTTCCTGGACTGAGGAAGAGACTAAGGCCTTAATTACCCTGAGGGTAGGGAGCAGAAGGTCCAATATGCCCTGCTGAAGTGCTGCAGGAATGAGGCGGTGTTCCAGGAGATCTCAGTCCCAATGGCACAGCAGGGCTACATCCAGGACGTGAACCAATGCCAGTAGTGGACCAAGGACTTGAGATGAAGGTACAAGGAGATCCGGGACAACAACTCCACCTCCGGCCACAGGAGGCAAACACTGTCCTATTACGAGCTTCTTAACCAGTTTCTCTGCATGGATGGAGCCATCATTGCATTTCGCCTGTATGGCTGTGCCTTCGACAGGTTCCAGAAGCAGGTGCATATGGCTCTGCCTACTGTCAGTGGAACCACTCCTGCTCCCACCACGGAAGCCGCAACTGCAGGCGGACATCCCTCTATGCCTGTCCCTGCCCAGAGCCAGTACGGGTCGATGTGGACATGGGCACTGTGACTCTCACAGTGTATCCCCTCGAGCGCAAGAGCCAGCCCTTGTTCAAGGAGCCACCAGAGGTTCTGGTCAAAGGCATGGAGGATCTGGAAGCCACATTTGTACAGGAGGCAGTGGAGGCAGGAAAATTGCCAGGAAACAGCTCTGCTGGATAGGAACGGTAGGTGCAGGAAGTGGGTGGCAAGGCACCATGGCAGGCTGGTGGGGAGGGAGAAGGCACCATGGTGGGCATGTAATCTGGTGGGTGGGAAACACACCATGGTGGTAACAGTGAGCTGTCAGGGGGTTGGAAGATAAAATGGTGCCCGAGGGAGAGGGAAGATGGTGCGAATGGCGGGGCTTGATTTCTGTATGTTTTTCATTCTTCTGCAGTGATCATGGGAGAAGTGCTAGCCATTTCCTAACCCCCATCGGAAGTTCACACCCCTCTACATGGAACCGGATCACCTGTCCTGGTTCGCCCAGCTATGCACCCCCAAGAGAAAGCATCCAAGCCCTCTCTGCACTGCACTTATACCAGGGAATAGTTCCCAGGCCAGGCACATCTCCACACCCCACCCCACCCATCATTCCTGTACACCTCGTGCAAACACTCCTTCACAGGTAGATCCCTGGGGAAAGGATCGGGAAAATGTCCCCCTGCTAGTTCCGCCACCCAAGCGAGCGTGACTGGCTGCCCCCAAGAAGAAATAGTATTAATTATTTTAAAAATAAAGGTTTTATTTATTTGTTAAATAAAGTTCTTTAATTTTTCATAATCCATGGTTTCCATGCTTCTGGAAAAGGAGGGAAGTTTGGGGGAGGGAGAGGCAGTGGAGGATGACAGTATGGCATAGCGATAAGCCGCTCTGGGGCTTGGAAGAGAAGGGTGGTGCACTGAAAACAAGGGTGGGAGTCTGCTGGCTGTGTACTTTATTTATTTTATTTATTTATATAAAATTTGTATCCCGCCCCTCCTCCCCACAGGACAGTCTGGGATGGCGAACAACTACTTGCACGTGAGGGTGGGAGGGGGAGGCATAGTAGCCAGCTGCATGCCTGTACCACTGTGCTTCCTATTGCCATTACCAGACCCGGCTAGCCTGCAAATTAATATAGTCATTCTGTAACCCTCTTATGTTTCCTTATCATCTAACTTTAGACTCTGTGATCTAGAATATTACGTTAGAGAAGTGGGCTATTTGTTATGTTCAGTCTGAGAAATTGTGTAATATGTGCTGTTATTGGTAGTGTAAAGTATAGCTTCTGCTTATCTGAATGAATATAAATGTCACGAGAATAGGGGAAGGGAAGGGGTAGGAGGGAAAGGAAGGGGGAAGGGACGGGCCCTCCTGGTCTGTATTACACGCACTCCAGGGAAGGGACGGTTTGCCTCGTTTAACTATGCCAGCCACAAGTGAAAGATGGTCCCTCAGGGTGGTATGTGGGCTTTCCCTCTGACTTAGAAGGCAACCCTTTTTATTATTGGGATAACGAGAGCAAACCAATTGCCCCACAGGGAAAGGGGAGACAAAAGACTGCAGATCCCACTCACACCAATTGCTATGTGGGGCCCAGGAAACCGTGAGGGCTGGTGGGGAAAGGAAGGGATGGGGTTTACCCAGGGAGGGGGGAAACAAGGGGGGGACCAAGGGGAGAAAGGAGCGGGGGAAGGAGGAACTAGGGAAGTGATGAGGCAGGGGCAACAATTACAACTGGTACGAGGCGTATGGAAAACTTCACCACCAGGGGTCACTGGGGGGGAATAAGGTATAGGGGTCAAGGTGATCCACAGACTTGGGCTGACGCGTTCCACAAAGACAAGACTTACAACAATGGGTTAAAGCACACACACACACTCACCTCTGAAATATGACAAGCAGCGAAGGGGGAGGGAAACACAGGGACTCCAGACACTCTCTCTCTTCCTCTTAATACTAACAGGCAGGGGTTTAACTACGAGTATCACTCAAGCAAGGGGCCAGTCTCTCGCAAAACGATCACCGGCGGGGGCTCCAAGCCCCGCCGGTAACCTTTATAGTCCCCTGCTCTCAGGGCGAGGCTGGGGCGTCCTCCACCCCCCCTGGAAGCACGTCAGGGACCATTGCGTCGGGGCGGGGCTTCCCCTGTTCCCTGTCATGCGGCGCTAGCCCCTCCCCCTGCTAACGTGCTTCAGCTGTTGCTGTCTGCCGCTTCTTGCGGCGAAGTCCCCGGCGTTGCGCACGCCACACGGGGGGGGGTGAGGGGGGCGCCGCCTGACAATAAAATGTTGGCTCCAGACTACTTTTATGGAATTTTTAGCAATCCTTTTGGGGGCAGGTGGGAGCACGTGGGTGGCGGAACTAGCAGGGGGACAGGTTAAAAACTGAAATAAACAAACTACACATCAAATATTATGTGCAGTTGCCCCATCTCAAAAAGGACACAGAACTGGAGAAGGTGCAGGAAAGGGCAAAGATGATTAAGTGTGTGGAACAGCTTCCCTATAAGGAGAGGCGCTATAGGTTACAACTCTTCAGATATGAAAAGAGACAACTGAAGGGATATGGTAGAGATTTACAAATTCATGAGTGGTGTGGAACAACTAATTAGGGAATTGTTGTTTACCCGAGCTGTTCGCTGGAGGGGCGGGGCATAAATTCAGAAATAAATAAAAATACAAATTTCTCAAAATATTAGAACTAGGGAACACTCAATGGAATTAACTGACAGCAGGCCTAAACAAAAGGCAGCCCCCTCTCCCCACCCCTGCCCCCCACTATAGAACTCAGTGCTGGGGTATGTTATGATGGCCGATACAGCATAAATGGCGTCACAAAAAAGATTGGATAAGTTCTTAGAGGATAGGTCCATAGATGGCTTTCAGCCAAGTTGGTCAGGGGAAGGAACTCTGATTGTCGGGTTTGGGGAGTGAGTAGCAGGAAATAAATTACTCCGTTATGACCTTTTTTGCATTTATCTGAAAAAAACCTGAAGCTGACTTGTTAGAGTCAGGATGCTGGGTTAGATAGACCATTGGTCTGACCTGATATGGGAGCACTTATGTTTGTATTTGGAAAATACTGCCCTGTTTTCCAGCTTTTTTCTTAAATTATGCTGGCTTTTTTTTACCTCCTCTCCTTCCTCTCGCATTTTCACTTACTCTTTACTCTTATGTACTTCATTATCTCCTACTTTCTTGTCCATGCCATGCTCCTGTTGGAACAAAACTTGCTCGTCAGGGACCACTAGCATGCCAAGGTAGAGAACCTACTTTGTTCTGCCCACTATTTACTTTCAGCTCTGAAGATGAATTTTATTTGGCAGAACTGAACGGAAAATGTATCCCCGTTATCCCTCAGTAAAAGTAATAAACACTTAAAGAACACTTTTCCTGTTATTGATACCATTGAGTTCTACTGCCACTGGATCAAAGTCAGCTTTTTAAACTCTTTAAACTAGTTTGGATTAATAATAGTGCTTCTGAGAATAGAATTTAGCCTATCATCGAATTGGTCTTTTCAACACCACTGCCTAGTAAAAAGGTCAGGACCCGAAGTGGGATTGTGCCCTCTGGCACAATGGGGGGGTCACAGTACCTACTGATATTTGCTATACTTTACAAACCTTTGTTGCTGTCTAAGATCACAGGATTATATTTCAGTCTCAAAATGAGGCTATGCAGGCAGAAAATTTGGAAACCACTGGACCGTTATGCAGGCAAGTATTATTGTTCCCCTAAAATATATGGAAAAATTGAGAAGTTACGGTTAAAATCTTCTGGATTCTTTTGCCAAACCTCTCTAGAGCATATAAATTCCTCTAAACCAAATTCTAACTGTTCTTTATTTACATTGACTAAAGAATTTTTTAAGAAAAACAAAATTCTCTAATTAGAAAAAGTCCACCAGATGGTGATGTACAATCTCTAATGAAACTGTTCAGGCAGAAGAAAAAATATTCCAGTCTTTTTGTTTTGCATGATGGTGTTGAGCATGGAAAAAATCTCATAAAAGAAACTTTCTTATAAATGAGGAACCCCACCAAGATCATTGCAAAATTGGGGCAGAATCCTACATCACATTCTACCAATAAATGACATTCTTTAGGTTTAAGGGGGTTTGACTTATCTACAGACCACCTGCTGATACGATTGCTTAGTTATAGGGTGAAAACAGACACGATACTAACTCCACTTTAACATTGCTTTAACATTTCTTATGCATGTTGCAGGGCTACATAGGGCTCCAATACAGCCCTGCAGCATGTATAAGGAATGTTAAAGCAGTGTTAAAGTGGAGTTAGTGTCATGTCAGTTTTCACCCATAATGTAGAGAAAGTAGGGTTTCTTGTGTTGATCCCAAATATAGGCAATAGAGACAAAGGCCTTTTTTACACGAACGGCGCAGCAACACCGATGGGGGGAGATGGGTGTGGATGGGTGGGTGAGCACACCCAGCAAACACCTGGCGATGCCGAGCAGGGAGACATTTACACGCACAGCGCCGTGGGGGGTCATGGGAAGGAAAGGGGAGGGGCTGGCAAACAC